>JAJJWW010016139.1:0-384200 GCA_023531295.1 Papaver armeniacum
AAAAGGGAAAATTTTAGATACGTGTAAACAAGTCATCCCTAAATCCACGAGAATCTTGTCGGCAAAAATTGATGAAAAACAAACGATTGCGGCATTTCAAAATACTGGTTCTCATGACATTCTCTTCTTCGCAGAGAAGACATGAGAAGAGGCAAGATGTAGGATCAGAATATCGCGATATCAATACCTCGCGAGATCAATAAACGACAGCGTTGCGAAGGTGTCGCAGACGAGTAATATAAATGACGCAATGGACAACGATAACCAGAACACGAGAAAGGTGTGAAGATCTAGCGAGATCTAGGAGAACTGCGAGATTATGTATTTGTACACTTGCGATATTTCGCAAGTCATTCCCGAAAATAAAGGATAGTCTAGCTGTCATCCACTATGTACTACCCTATATAAAGGGTTGAACAAGTCTGTTGAAAGGAGGATCCTTTTTCGAGTGTTAGGCAAGTCATTAGGAGAGAGAAAGTTTATAGTGATTGTAATTTCTTTAGCTCTTTTCCATTTTATCTTGTAAACATTCAAGGAATTAATCAATAAAAATCATAGTTGTTCATCTTAAAATGTCTTAGTTGTGTGGATTCTTGTGAGGGGTGTAGTGTAGGATTTCCTGCAACTACATTTCTTTTATCAATATTTGCATAATGACATTAAAGGCTTATCTTTTGTTTGTCAAAAGTTCATTCAATCTTTTATCAATACATGCATATCGACATATGAAAGACTTAACTTTTGAACACATACGGGACACTCATAGTTCACGTACGCAAACACACATATCCCATAACAAGTTGCAATATATGAAATCATAATGATTAATACTGCAAAATCATCTTCCAAATAAACTTTAGAATTTAAACAAATAAATCTAAAAACATTGAAGATGAAAATCGTTGGACATAGCTATGTGTACTCACAATAATGGCTATTCCAAACCCTAGTTATCCTTCTTAAAAACATAAGAATAAAATTCTCATAAGAAGTTTTCCTAGAAAAAATCAAAAAGACCCAACTCATAGGAAGCATTTCACTTACTTTGAATACTCTTCTCATATTCCCTATATTCATCAAGATCGTCTTCGATCAGATCAATCCTGGATTCAAGATTATCCATCTTTTCTTCAAGTCTTTTGGAACAGGATTCAAGTTCACTCTTCAGGGCACGTACTTGTTCCAAGACGAGATTCATGGTTAAAGAGAGCTTATCAAAATGAGAGACAGAGTGATTCTCATCAAGAGAGGAATCACGCTTGTAAGAGCACATCTCACTATCAGAAGAATCAAACGAACCTTCTTAGAGGGAAAGAAAACAGTCCAGACATCACTTTCTTTGCTTAAAAGACTTGATGAGGACATGATAAAAGATAAAAATGAAATGCTCACATCAAGGAGAAATCTTCATCTTTAAGAAGGAATGAAGATAGGGGATAAAATCTCCTAAAATACATTTGACCAAAACCCTCACAGAATTTGGTTGTCCCCAAGAAAAAGAATTTACAAAAAAAAAAACGTTTACGTACACAAGCGGTTCTTGGCTAAAAAAACTGAAGAGCAACAAAAAGAAATAGAATCAAACTAGAAAATCAACAAAGATATTTCATCACAACCCTCTTCAAGATTATGATTCTTGCCCAAGAGATACAAATAAGAATCATCTTAAACATAATTACAGAATGTAATTTCTCCAATCTACAACAGGACATGGTGATTTCTTACGAGGGGATGAAGTATTTGTTATTCCTTGTTTCTGTTTTGCCTTCAGGAAAGAACAGTTATGCACATCATTCTTCCCCCTTTATAACAGAGTTTTGAATACCTTGTTTGTTGATTTTCGCAAGCTATGAAAGGCTTTGGAAATCCTTTTTGAAAGAAAAAAGAATTTCATAGGGGATTTCCTTTTCATCTTCTGATAACAAGGTTTAACAGAGGATAAATATTCTTGATTTTTAGTGCTTTTGATTTCAAGATGATCCTGATTTTCACACGAGTAGACCAAACAGTTTGGTGAGTCCTTGTAGTTATCCATATCATCCTTTTCAGAGTGATTTGAGACTGATGATAATGCTTAAAAGAATTAATCGAGGAAGTTCGACGTTTCTTATTAGGATCACAAATGCAAGTGATAGCAACCTCCTGTCTTAAATTAAACAGTTGACATTCCAGATCTTCAATCTTTTTAATCAAGGCTTCCCTTTCCAGTTGAAACACTTTCAGAGAAGTAAGATTGTTCATTGTGGAATATTCAGGGCTGTTAGGAGGACAAGTGTGATTATCAACAAAGATATTAAGAGAACTTTCACAAATATCATCCTCAGGACAATAGTCAAGAGTAGCCATCCATGCTTTAGTTAACTCACTTAACTCCTCATCAGGATTTTTTGGAAGAATCATGGATACTTCTATAGCACTTGGACCAAGTTTTATTGTCATAGATTTTCTGAACTTTTCTATCCTTTTTTCTGACTGACTGGGATTTCTTTTGAGACTTTCTTTTATTATGTCTAAGAGTTTTCTTAAGATGTTGTATAAACAGTGACAGAGTTGAATTAAAAAAAATTCTCATCCCGTGTATCAATCAATTTAGGACGTCGAGACTTTTTATCAGATATAACAACATGGTTGCTTAACAAGTGAAGTTTTTCTCTTTGACAAAGTTCAAGATCGAAAATCTAAAGCTTTCCAACAAGAGTATTTCTGGAAAGAGTATCAAGGTTATTTCCCTCAACGATGGCATGCTTCTTAGAATCGTATCCGGATGGCAGAGATCTGAGAATCTTCATCACAATGTCCTTTTCAGGAATAATCTTACCCAATGCAAAGGATGCATTAACAATATCATTTGATTAAACTCATCAAATGATTCTTCATCTGTCGTACGAAGGTTTTCCCAATAAGAATTTAGGTTTTAAAGCCTAGCCTCTTTTTCACGGGTATTCCCATCAAATACGGTTTCTAAGATATCCCAGGAATCTTTAGATTTTGTCCACATAGTCACATGATGCTGAAGATCTGGGGTAATGGCATGTATGATAGCATTTAAGCCGTCAGAATTTTGCTTTGCAGCAAGGATTTCTTCTGGACTATATCTACCAATATCCTTAGGTCTAGACACATCGCCTTATGTATCAACCGTATGAGTATAGCCATTAACAACACGTACCCATGTTTGAAAATCACGAGCTTGAAGAAAAACATGCATAACGATTTTCCACCACAAGTTGTTTGAGCCATTGAAGACTGGTGGTACGTTTATGGAGATAGAATTTCTGTCCATAGAGTCATATCGCTACAAACACAGACTTATGGGGACTTTAAACGTGTTTGCCTGCTCTGACACCAATTGAAAAAGTGGGGGTACAACAACCTCACCCAATATTTCGCTTAGCAATCTGTATGGACTAACTCCAATATACTTTTAAGAGAATCAACTAGAAAGACAGACTCAATCTTAATAAAAAGTATATCAAAGAGTGATATCTCAATTTCTTGATTCAACCCTTACTCAAACAAATAGAAATCTGCGAGCCTGATTGAGTACAAGAGAAATAACTTGAACGGTACCAAAGACCAATGTTCAAGTGTCAATCAATTTAAATCAACAACCAAAGGTTGGATTATCTAATTGATTGATCTTAATGCACAATCTGTGATATTTCAATTATATAACAAAATATAATGCGGAAAAGAAATAACACAGACACTAAAAGGTTTGTTAACGAGGAAACCGCAAATGCGGAAAAAACCTCGGGACCTAGTCCAGATTGAACACACACTGTATTAAGCCGCTACAGACACTAGCCTACTACCAATGAACTTTGGATTGTACTGTAGTTGAATCCCTATCAATCTCACATTGATTCAAGGTACAATTGCGTTCCTTACTTCTGTGATCCCAGTAAAGTCTGCAGGAATAGATAAATCTGTCTCCCACAGAAATACCTACGAGTTTTGTTCCGTCTTTTGATAAATCAAGGTGAACAGAACAAATTGATAAACCGGACTTATATTCCCGAAGAACATCCTAGTATTATCAATCACCTCACAACAATCTTAATCGTATGGTAGCTAAATAAGATGTTGTGGAATCACAAACGATAAGACGAAGATGTTTGTGACTACTTTTTATCTTGCCTATTGGAGAATAAATCTCAAGACAATCTTAAAGAAGATCATACTCAAACACGATAGAAGATTCAAGATCAGATCATGCAACTACAGAGAAAATAGTTGGGTCTAGCTTCACAATCCCAATGAAGTATTCAAATCGTTAACCTATAGGGTTTGTGAAAAACCTAAGGTCAAAGGAGAATCGACTTTAGCTTATGCAAATAGTGTCACACAGGAGGAGTGGGGATTAGGTTTCCCAGTTGCTAGAGTTATCCTTTATATAGTTTTCAAATCAGGGTTTGCAATCTAAGTTACCTTGGTAACAAAGCATTTAATATTCATCGTTAGATGAAAAACTGATTAGATTCAAGCTAATATCTTTCAACCATTAGATCGAACTTAGCTTGTTATAAACAACTGAAATGTACCCTCATTTAGGTTTATGTAACCGTACCTAAACGTGTACAAGTCGTTTTTATACTCAATTTCTTGATTCAACCTTTACTCAAACAAATAGAAATCTGTGAGCCTGATTGAATACAAGAGAAATAACTTGAACGGTACCAAAGACCAATGTTCAAGTGTCAATCAATTTAAATCAACAACCAAAGGTTGGATTATCTAATTGATTGATCTTAACGCACAACCTGTGATATTTCAATTATATAAAAAAATATAATGCGGAAAAGAAGTAACACAGACACCAGAAGTTTTGTTAACGAGGAAACCACAAATGCAGAAAAAACCCCGGGACCTAGTCCAGATTGAACACATACTGTATTAAGCCGCTACAGGCACTAGCCTACTACCAACTAACTTCGTTCTGGACTGTAGTTGGACACCAATCAATCTCACATTGATCCAAGGTACAGTTGCGCTCCTTACGTCTCTGATCCCAGCAGGATAAATTGCACTTGATTCCCTTAGTTGATCTCACCAACAACTAAGAGTTGCTACGACCAAAAGTCGAAGACTTTAATAAACAAATTTGTATCACACAGAAAAGTCTACATGAATAGATAAATCTGTCTCCCACATAAATACCTACGAGTTTTGTTCCGTCTTTTGATAAATCAAGGTGAACAGGAACCAATTGATATACCAGACTTATATTTCCGAAGAACAACCTAAAAATATCAATCACCTCACAATAATATTAATCTAATAGCGAAAAAAGATATTGTGGAATCAGAAACGATGAGACGAAGATGTTTGTGGCTACTTTTCTATCTTGCCTATCGGAGAAATTAATCTCAAGCCAATCTTACGATTGTACTCAATCACGATTGAAAAAACAAGATCAGATCACGCAACTACAGAGAAAATAGTTGGGTCTGGCTTCACAATCCCAATGAAGTCTTCAACCTATAGGGTTTCGTGAAAAACCTGAGATTAAAGGAGAATCGACTCTAGCTTAAACAACTAGTATCACACAGGAGGTGTGGGGATTAGGTTTCCTAGTTGCTAGAGTTCTCCTTTATATATTCTCCAAATCAGGGTTTGCAATCCAAGTTACCTTGGTAACAAAGCATTCAATATTCACCGTTAAATGAAAACCTGATTAGATTCAAGCTAATATCTTTCAACCGTTAGATCGAACTTAGCTTGTTATACACACATGAAATGTAACTTCATTTAGGTTTGAGTAACCGTACCTAAACGTGTACAAGTCGTTGGTTCAACAGTAGTTAACCAATGGTTAGCCATATGAGCACTTTCATATCAACCTTATTCATCTTCATAATAACTAGTTCAAATGATTCAAAAGAACTAGTTAGAGAGTTGTTCAATTGCTTAGATCTCATAGAAGTATAGAAGACACAAGCGAAGCAAAAATAGTTTTGATTCACTTGAATCGATTCATGAACATTATAGCCACGGTTTGCAAAGATTGCATTCCTTAATTTATAAATGTCTTAGTTCACGAATTAAATTGTTTTTAGAAAATAACCCACTTAAGTAAACCGGTACGCATACTTAAGTACCCGGACTGAGCTTGTGTTCAGTTCACAAACTCCAGCAGAAATTCACGGGATGTGAACTTCCGATAGTACGCGGACTTAGCTCCGGTTATCCTGAGCAGCAAAGTACGCATACTTTGGTTCAAGGATTTTGGACTTACACAAGTATGAATTCACATAGAATGTTTATATCCAAACATGGTTATATATTCTAAACTCTCATTTCAATCATTGAAACATTCTTAGAGGATGTTATATAGTTGTTATTCACAAACTATTTTTCATCAAAGCGATTTTCAAGTAATTGAAATAATCATCATGACTTTCGTCACTAGTAAAGATGAACTTGGCCAAAGCGAAAGCTTACCAACACATATTTCGAGAAATAGATAAACGAGATAAACTCGGCTCGAAATAACAAGTGTGTATAATCGAAGTCTATATAGCAATACAACTTTTGTCTCAAGATAGGAGATAGAGTAGATAGATCACTTTTGAGTGATAGATAAGTTCAAGTCTCCACATACCTTTTTGTCTATGAAGTTCCACAAGTTCCTTGAGTAGTTCTTCATCTTTGCATGATGAACGACGCGGAGTTTAGAGCTCAACTACACTTTATATCCTGGTCCGAGACTTAGCTATAAGTAGACTAGAAATCAAGACTTATAGTTTTGGCAACTTAACTTGACAAACAAGCTTGAGATAGCAACGCTTGCGAGTTCGACCGAGCAGTGCTCTAACAATATGAGATCGAATATTAAGGTTAAGAAACCGAAATCAAACATCCCATAAACACATAGAAATAATATAAAGCATTCAAGAACAAGCTATGTAATCAAAAAATTATCACAAGAAAAATTATAAAATAATAATTTTATTCATAGATAGTTTTATTCAGAAATAGACCTTACACAATAATTGAAAGAAATAAAAAACTGATGTCTATTTTCTTGGATTATGTATTACAGGATATAAATTAATCTCTAGTGGTGCTCTTATTGTTCACTGAAGTTTCTTCAGTGATCAAACTCTTGAAGCATGTCTTCAGGGACTTGTCTGCAACCACGTCCTGTTTCTCAAGTTTTTCAACTTGAACCTTCATACCCGCAAGATCAGTTTTGTTTCATCAATTCTATCCTTGAGCCAATCTTGATGATGGATCGTCATTATGAGGTTAGTTCTTAGTTCCTCAAAGCCTTGGATATAGTCAATCATACTATCATAACGTATCCACTTGGTCTTGTTGGATCTTGAAGGTTGTAAGCCAACAGACATGACTTTTCTTGAGATCCAGTAGAACTGTCAGAATCATAATCAGACATGATTTTTGATATGATTTTCTTCTTCCTTTCTGTATTGATTCCTTGACAATCCTTAACCTTTTGATTTTCCTCCTTATTGACCTTTGTGATACTGCGAGTTATTGGAGGCATGCTAGGTGTTTAAATAAGGATTGATCAGGGTTTTTTAATACAAGCAAGAGTTTATTTCTCTTAAGAAGAGACAATTTTTGGACCGAAAATACTTGGGAAATTCCGAAAATATATATAAAATACATATATTTTGTTTCCTTTGTCCGAACTTCTCATGCTGGAAGGTTTATTAAAATTCGAAAAATTTCAAATAAAACCTAGTTTTGGAAGATCATGATAAACATGAACATTTTTAGACAAAAATGGATTCGCAGTTATCCAGTGACTGTCACACAATTTTTTGATACAAACTGTACATAAAAATGCTCTTAATTTTTATGTACTTCATATCCCAAAAGTATGAGCATAAATAAGGATGAGAGTGCACTGTCTCCACACAACTAGGTTGTATCGGAGTAAGCCTTTTCTTGCTTACAGCGAGTATCAGAAACATAGTTCATGTTTCTCTTTGGAAATTTCTGCCCAAAGTATTTTCTCCCAAGAAGATAATCCTTCCTTGATCCAAAATTATGATCATGTAGAGAAACAGTACTGATGTGAGAATTCTCAGAGATAGATAAATCTCTCTTAATTTTGTCAATGAGATTTTCATAAGATTTTCTCATTCTAAGGATTTCCTTATGATGCGCATCAGCCTGATTACTTGAAACAATTATTTGAAATTCCTGATTATTTCCTTCGGCAGAGATTCTCTCTTTCCCTTTCTTCTGAAATCGTTCTTCATGTAAACAAGGACTGTTTCGACATGAGTGGGGAGGAACCTTTTTCCAGAAGCGATTATCAACTCTTACAACAGATTTTTTTGAGTTGACCTTGTTGGATTGAGGAATATTCTGTCTTTCTACTGAGGAATGATCTTTCATTTTTTTAAGACAAGAAACTTCTTTTAATATTTTTACCACTGTATTTTGAAGAAGTATAAGTTTCCTGTCAAGTGACTGAAATTTGTATTCCTTAAGATCATGTTCACGGAATCAGTTCAAAATTTCCTTTGGACAAGATTTCGTCTGATCATCAGTAGATGTAGAAGACTTGATGTAGTTAGGCAAACTACCATCATCATGATCTATTTCATATGTGACTAAACCGGTTTTATCACAATCTGTAAAAGTCGAACAAGGACTTTTAGTTTCTTCATTGTCAGAAACAGCATCATCAGTCAGAGTCACGGGATGATTCTCTTGATCTTGAGCAAGAGATTTACCAATGGCTTCTAATTTTACAATGAGATCCATATTCTCTTTGGCTAGAATATTTAGTTGAATGTCTTTTTCTCTGATCTCATTCTTAAGAAAATTAGATTTTGTCTTTAATATTAACATTCTTGTAGACATAGATCTTATTGGCTTTAGGAGTTTTACCAACTCTTTATCAGAATCTTCTTTTCCATCAGAGATAGACTCGGATGTTTTTGTAACTCATGGATCATGAGTTAACAAAATTGTAACATCTTCAACATTTGAGTACTCATACTCTTGCATAACGTTAACTGAATCATACATAGATTCAATTCTTATAGGTTGGATCGCACCAAACATAGATTGTTAGATCTTTTCGTGTTTGTCTGCTCTGATACCAATTGAAAAGATGAGGGTACCCAAATATACCACAATCTTTTATTTTGATCACAACCTATACAAGACCCACTGTGTATAAATATGTTGGAGCAACAATCACTCAAGGAATATTTCAACACAGTGTCCACTTGATATACGGTTAGTCTGAACTGGCCTAACTGTGAATTAAATATCAAAGGAAAGTGGAGAAAACCAATACACTTTGTGTGATCGTCTATGGATATGGAATCGAGACAATACAACAACAAAGTGATCACTTGATAAAAGATACGGTAATAACCGAAACCAGTAGGATCAATATCAAGTTCCCTGTTAACGTACAAAGTGTAATTTACTTTAATTATAATAAAACAATTATAATGCGGAAATATAAAGTAAATGCCACAGTAAGATTTTGTTAACGAGGAAATCGCAAATGCAAAAAAAAAAAACCCAGGACCTAGTCCAGAATTGAATACTCTCAGAAATAAGCCGCTATACAAAATCACACCAACTTCGTATAGTTGAGACCAAGCAACTAAACTTATAGTTCACCTAGTTTCTTAGTATCCTTCCGCTTCCGACATTCAATAAGTGCACGCACTGGAATAATTCCTTTGGTTCGTATTCCAAACAGTAAGGGAACAACAAATCTGTTCGGTAACAACTCTATACAATCTCAATGATATGAGTTAGACAAAGGATCTTCTGTTTAATCCAATAAACTCCTTTGTCGGGTTTAGATCTATCTATCCAACAACTACAAAAGTAGCCGAGTTCAGATTTCGCAATCAAAAATAGGATCTACCAAGATACTATATAATGATGCTGTCACACCCCGCTAATTTTGGCACTAGAACCTAGTCCAGAATCCGGAGTGCGAGTGTCGTGGGTCCAGATTTTCCTTTAAAAATAAGAACAATGTAGAACTACGAAAGAAATTCCAATAAATAAATAAATTATTTACAAAACACTTTAAATGGTTACAATCCTTAATAAACAAATCAAGTAAAGCAAAATTCAAAGATACTAAAATACAAACGCCCAATTCCCCGTGATAAACTATAATTTCTTTTCTTCAAGCTAGTGTCTCTGTATACTCTGTAGGAATAGAGGGAAAAAGGGGTGAACAACCACAGCCCAGTAGGAAATTTCCAAAAATAATAAAGTGCAGTGGAAAAACAAACCAAACGATGCATCAATGGCATAAAATAACATTTACATTCTTTTCGTTATTTACCAGTTTTTGGATCGATCTTTTACTCGTTCCACAATCCAAAATTTAAGTAATTAATTCTCATTTTAGAACCTTTACTATGAATTTCGTTCAACCAATTATTACTAGCAACTTCTTTAGGTGCGTTCCAAACTTTCTAACTTTTCATTTTAGATGTTTCTCGCTTCATTGTCTTAACTAGACTTTTCCAACAAATCCTTAAATACTTTAGACTTACAACCACTGCCCACTGCGACACACACTATTTGAATAGTTGTTGTAGTTGCAGAAAATCCTACAATACATCCCTCACAAGAATTCATAATATTCAACACATCTTTAAGATCAACAATCAATCTTTTTATTAATTGAGTTAGAAATTTTACAAGAAGGAAGTGAAATCAAGAATATAATTGCTACTCTAGACTTTCTCTCTCCTCAAAACTTTCTCTCCACTCTAAAAAGATCTCTCCCTTTCCTTAAGCCTTGTTCGGCTCTTTATATAGGACATTACATAGTGGATGATAGCTAAGCTGTCCTTTATTTTCGGATCTGATTTGCGATATTCTCGCAAGTGTACAAATGTTAAATCTCGCAACACTCATAAATCTCGCTAGGTCTTCACATCTTTCTCGTGTTCAGGCTATCGTCATCCGTTGCGTCATTTTTATTACCAATCTGCGATACCTTCGCAGTATGTCGTTCATGGATTTCGCAAGGGTATTGGTGTTGCGATATTCTGATCCTACATCTTGCCTCTTCTCATGTCTCCTCTGTGAAGGAGAGAATTTCATGAGAACTAGTACTTTCAAAATGCCGCAGCTGTTCATTTTTTCATATTTTTCTATATTGACATGATTCTGTACTTTTACGCAGAATTCATTACACGTATCTCTTCTTCCATCCATTTCTTGACACGTCTATTTCAACTGCTATTTCTCAACCGTTCATGTCTACTCTTCGCATTAAATGTGTTTGCCTTTTCGAGAAACCTTCTCTCTATATATATTTTTCTTACTCCTTTCTTCTTCTTTTTTTACTTTCCTTCTTGCTTTCTCTGCAATTTTTCTTCAACATCTCTCCGTAACTTCCGCTTCTGCTACTGTAAATCTTCTTCTCTTCACTTCTTTTGATCATCGATTTTCTCTTCATTCCCATACTCTGAAAATGCCTCCAGTTGGTCGTAAATATGAAACTTCTCTGGAAAAGGTTCGGAAGGATTTCGAAGAGAAAGGTTTCATATTAACCACCATTCCCAATCAAGAATCTAAATCCATTCTTTCTGCCAAACTGTTTTCTGATCATCATTGTGATGATAAGGAAATCATAATTTCGCTAGGTCAGATTCTCGCCTGGCCTTCCCATTCCTCTCTTTGATCCTGATCTTCCCTTATTTTATGAAATTCTTGCTCATGCAAAATTCTCGCGAGCCATCTACCAATTGAGTGTAGATTGTATCCGCTTAATGCTTGAGTTCGCCAACCGTGGTGCTAGTAAAGGGTCTCTTTACCCAAAAGAAGTCAGAGATCCTAAATTTGAGGATTTAGAAATATTCGCCGAAAAATATACAGTGGAAAGCTTCTGCGAAAACTATGAAGTAATAAACATGAAGAATGATAGAACTCGCTGGGGTGCTCGCTTGAAGAGAAGAGAAAATGTTGCCAACGATAAAATACTTATGCAAGATATCGACCGGAATTCTGGCAAGAACAATATTCCTCATCACTCTAAAGACGACAGATGGTGCGTCTTTTCGTTGGTTTTGAAAGGACCTTACATTTCAGGTTCAAATGTTCTTCCTGCGAATCTCGCCAATTATCAACCTTGGGTATTTAATTGGCCCGAGAAAGCGAAAGATGTATTTTTCTTAAATTTCGCTCAGTTTATAATCTTCACCCCTTTTTATATCTATTAATCTTGCGAAATTTTCAGGTTACCAAGTTAAGAAAAAGCTACAAAAGGACTGCTAAGGAAAGTACCCTTGCGGCACTCCGTTCGATCACGGATGAAGTAAGAAATATTTTCTTTTATTATTTTTAACAATATTGTTGCCTTTGTTTCTTATCTTCATACGTGTGCGAAGGTGGGTGTTGAAGTTGTTGAAGAAGAAGAAAGTTCTAAGGTTGCGAAGACTAAAGGCAAGGGTAAAGGTCCTCTTCGCAGGGAGAAGTCCACTGCCCCACCTTCAAAGAAACGAAAGATTCACTCTCCCTCTCCTTCAAATCTTCAGTCCAGCGAAAGCTCTGATGATGAAGATAATGATGATGTTGATACTTCTCTCGCAAATGAGGATTTTCTAACTGAATCTTCTATGGCACAACTGTCCAGCATCTTCTCTGACTCCATGCAAGGGATTGGAGATGATCGTCTCTCTAGTACGTGCAAAGCTCTCGCGAGTATCTGCGATGCTCCTTTACTAGAGGGTGATGATTCTCTTCATGGGGTCTCCAGATCAGTGACTCCCAGCTTTCTAAATTCGGTTGGTGTCTTAGTATGTCTTTGTTCCCTTATTTCTTCATAATTTTGATTTTAAGTTATATCTTGATAATTTCTTCACTTTCCTTTATAAACCGGGAGAGATTCCTTCGTTGTTGCCTCAGATCTTGAGAAAAGACGCAGTATTCTTGAAAAGAAGAATCTTCAACTTCGCAAGAGAAATGAAGAACTGGAAGTCTGAAAGTCGCTACTCTTCGCGAGAAGACTAAGCAATTAGAAGTCGATTCTTCCACTCTGAAGAATAAGATATCTAGTCTTCAAAGTGCCAACCAACAACTTTATGGTATGAGACTTTTCTCTTTTCCTTTGTTTTGTTCTCTCATTATCTTCCCTCATCTGATTTACCATTTTCGCAGACGTCTATAATCTTTCTGATGAAGCCATTCTTCTTCACTCATTCCCTGACCCTATGGATAACAATGCCCTTCTTGATCACCTCAAAAATTCTTTGAATAGTTTTTCAAATGACAAGATTAAATCTCTTCCTCTAAATGAACTTCAATCCAAATTTCGCCTCTTAGAAATTGATCATAGATCTAGTTTAGGCTTAGCCAACCAATTTAAGCGTCTCTATCTTAATTCTAAAGAAAAAATTAATACTTTAAGAACCAAAATCAGTGATCTCATAGATGATAAAGATCACATCGCTAGACAAGGTTCTCAAGCATTAGCAAAATTCCAAAAGACTCTTCTTGAGGTTCAAATTGAACGAGATGAATCTATCCGCAAAAATGCTATACTTAGCGAAAGAGAGAATCAAATTCGCTCCCTTCTTCTCATAAATAATGACGATGAATTCGCTTGGGCTCCGAAAGTTCTAGATGATGCCAGATATAATTTAGGTGTTAACGTTAGTCTTAAAGCTGAGCATACGTCCTTGGTTAGGGATATGATTTCTGACAGAGAAGGTTGTTAATTGTTCTTCTTTATTAACTGTTTGTCTTTCATGAAATTGTTGTTGAGTTGCTGATTCATTGTCACATGTTCGCAGAAGCTGAAGAGAGATTTCGCAAAATAATTGAAGAACTTGAGTCTAAGATGGAGCAGCTCGCAAAGAACCTTTCTTCTCGGGATGATAAATATTCTAGATTGAAGAGGCAACTACAGATTACTGTTGCAAATTTTAAGAATGATGCTACTCTTTTTCGCAATCAGACTATTAAGATGGTCTGCGACAACAATACTATCCCTCATTCCGCATATCCTTGCCTTCTTGAAGAAATCCCCAAGAATGTGCCTTCTCTCGGATATCTCGATGACGATGCTAGTGAAGAAGAGGAATCGATGGAGATGAAGAAGTAGAAGGATCGATGAAGATGATGAAGAAGAAGAATCAAACGAGAAATAGTTTTATTTTCTTCCTTCTCTTTTTGTAATATCTGTACATTCATTCTTTTAATCTTCCATTTTTGTAATCTTTTGTTGCGAGTTTCTTGGATCTTCAAATACAAGCTTTACCTTTGCTGCTCCTTTCTGCACATGTTAAAAGAGCAATTCTTTCTTGCAATATAATTAATCAATATATTATCAACCTTTCATTTTATGAGTGCGTAAATCTATCATATGAAGACAAATAATATGCTTTTATTCTATACATTCTCATACTTGCCTCTGTTATTTGCATTCAAATGAAAGATTGAGCAAGTTACTTTCGAATAGTGATATGTATTCATGCCTCAATCTCGCAAATTTGTTGATCTTGAATTTTTCGCAAGTAAGTATTTCTTGGTTTATTCCAAGATTTCATTTTTTTTTTCTTTTTCTCTTATGTGGTCTTATTTTGCCTTCCTAGTTAAAGGTCTTATTATGCCACCTCTTGTCATTGCGACAAAATCGCAGGACGTCTTTACACTTTCATGTAATGACCCATTGATCTTGTCTTATCATTTCTCTAGTATTGTTGCCTCTGCAGGATATTTTTTTTGCGACAATATGACAGGCCTAAAAATTCTTGCGAACATAAAGCCCCATGACATTGCCGTCTTGCGACGAAATCGCATGACGTCCTTACACTTTCATGTACTGACCCATTGATCTCGTCTTATCTTTTTATTTTGTATTATTGCCTCTTCAGGATTGTCGCACAAATATGACAAGCCTAAATTTCCTTGCGAAAATAAAGCCTCATGACATTTGCGTCTTAAGACACTTATCAGCTCCCTAATGGAGGGTGCCGCCCTTATCTTCCCCCTGGTTGCCCCTTCAAGGAGGCGTACCTCTAACATACAAGGTTGGCTCCTCCCATCCGGTCTTAACAACAACCGGTTGTTTTCTGACCTCTTATCCCTTTTGCCTATAGGGCTTATGGTTACGAGACCGCACCCTAAGTGGAGTTTTCTTGGGCCGAGTGCGGCATACGTCAAGACTTGCCAAGAATGGCCGAGACACTTCAAATGCCCAGGCACTCTTGGCTCAACCATGTACCTCGGCGCCTTGATCGGATGCGACTCCTTAGAAGAGACCCTCGGTCGTCCAACCCGAGTCATAAGCTTAGGTTGAAAATCCGAGGTACCTCTCTGGATGGGCTTTATTGACCCCAAATCTCCATGACTCAGGTTCCAGGGGCGGTGTAACCTTTTTCCTGAGACATGTCAACAGGTACCCCCTTTTATGACGTACTTTAGGTCTTACATTTTCCTCTAGCGAAATTTTGATCTCGCGAACTAGGGTGTACGCCATAGCAGGTTCGCCCCTTTCTGGTTGTTTTGTTTCTTTTTCTGCATATTAGCTCTCTTGCAATTTCGCAATCTCATCTTTATCATTCATAAAATATATTTGCTTCTTTTGCATATCAGCTCTTTCGCAATCTTGTCTTTCTCTGCGATCTTGTCTTTCATTTCTTTTATGAATTCGCACACCGTTATATCTCTCATTTTCTCTTCTTTGCCGCCTTTCAGCTCTCCTTTGTACTCTATCATATTCTTCATTGATATTATCATTGTTGCGATTTTGTTCACGCCCTCTTTCTCGATTATCATGATTGTTCTGCGAATTGCCTCTTGTAGCTCCTATTCTTCCACTTCTGCTCTCAGTCTTTCCCTCTCGCAAGCTAGAGGTGCTTGTTCAGTGTAGTGTCTTTCAATTTCATCTTCAATTTCTCGTTGCTTTCTCTGTGCTTCTCTCCCATGCAATATTCTCCTTCCTTCTTCCTGATTTTCTTCGCCATCTTGATTATTTCGCCCCTGACGTTGCCTATTTCTTTGATTTCTATCGTTTTGCCCACTTTGAAGAGTTTCAGCACGTTGGATATAACGATCTTCCATTATTTCCCTTCTTTCGCGACGTTCCTCGCCTGGATTTTGTACTTCTTCTCGAGTTTCTTCATTAGCATTTTCTACAGGTAAATTTTGTCTCATTTCTTCTCTAACTGATCTTGAACTTGACCTTGTAGTGCTTCTTGACCTTATATTTTGTAATCTCATGTTTTCCATCCTCAACTCATGATTTTGCCTTGTCAGATTCGCACATTCTTCTGCTTCTAACCGCCTTTCTTCGTGTATTGTTTGCCTTAATGCCTCTAACGCTGCGATATCTTCATTTCCATGAATTATTTCTCCAATTACTTCATGGTCTCTTTCTCCTCGTCCATTGCTTCATAATTGTTGTTCTTCTCCCATTTCATCTACAGAATCTGATCGCCAAGTATGTACACTCACTCTGTCATAATCCACAGTCCTATTTTGTACTGGGGTACGTTGAATTGGTGGTTGAACTTGATTTTCTCCATTGTTCCTTATGTTCATTCTTGAAGATTCCTCCATTTCATCTCTCCCTTCTCCAGCAAGTCTCCTACTCCTTCTAATAGTTGTTGGTTGTTTTGATGCACGTCTTCTTCTAGCCATTTTTCAATCTTGGTGAATTGTTGAAAATTATATGAAATTCCTTTCATATTACTCCAAATTCTTTCAAATCACAATATCAATCTTCAATCAATCCCTGTTTCTAGCGCCATTATGTAGTTGGAGGAAATCCTACAATACATCCCTCACAAGAATTCATAATATTCAACACATCTTTAAGATCAACAATCAATCTTTTTATTAATTGAGTTAGAAATTTTACAAGAAGGAAGTGAAATCAAGAATATAATTGCTACTCTAGACTTTCTCTCTCCTCAAAACTTTCTCTCCACTCTAAAAAGATCTCTCCCTTTCCTTAAGCCTGTTCGGCTCTTTATATAGGACATTACATAGTGGATGATAGCTAAGCTGTCCTTTATTTTCGGATCTGATTTGCGATATTCTCGCAAGTGTACAAATGTTAAATCTCGCAACACTCTTAAATCTCGCTAGGTCTTCACATCTTTCTCGTGTTCAAGTTGTTGTCATCCGTTGCATCATTTTTATTACTAATCTGCGATACCTTCGCAGTATGTCGTTCATGGATTTCGCAAGGGTATTGGTGTTGCGATATTCTGATCCTACAGTTGTGGCCCTGAACTCGGCAAACTTGACAACCCCAATCTTTATCCATGGACCGCAGCCCAAATCACAATCAAACTCGACAACCCCAAATCTTTATCCATGGACCGCGGCCCAAATCATAATCAACAATTTTTTTGACAACCTTTTATCATTATCCATGGATCGCAGCCCAAATCACAATCAAACTTTAGACAACCCCAAATCTGGTGCACCTCACAAGCGCGATAGCTATTCTGATCACACCGGTATTCATAAGCGCGGTAGCTATTATGGATACATGATCTCAACAAACACAACATACACATATACTGCCCACCGGCACTTCCTAGCCTGACCTCTTAGCAAGTAGATTACCCAACTTGGCAACTTTAATATACCATCGATCGATTAATATCTCTCGGACCAAAGATTATCATTAATTTAATTTCTTAAATATTTTACTTACGAACTGTATTTTTAGTTTAACGTTTTCCGTTGATGGCTTCACATATCTCCAAACATTTTCTTTTAGTTCTTAACACGTGAGCACAATTACTTAATTATTCATATTTAAGTCCATTTTAATTTGTTAACAGATTACATCCACATATAGCTTTTTCTTATTTTCGCTTAGGGCTTCACATGGGCGGGTATAATCTAAAACCAACCTCGCACCCCAGATCGCGGTTTTTTTTTTCATAACCAACCCCGCACCCACAAACAACGGGTGGTTTTTTTACCCGCCCGCTACGGGTTGGGCGGGTATGGGTTTAAACCCGCTTTAGTAATCAAACCAAAATTGAATCCAAAACCCAATCCAATCAGATAA
The DNA here is from genome assembly GCA_023531295.1 of Papaver armeniacum. Taxonomy (NCBI): domain Eukaryota; kingdom Viridiplantae; phylum Streptophyta; class Magnoliopsida; order Ranunculales; family Papaveraceae; genus Papaver; species Papaver armeniacum. The sequence continues at coordinate 18,011 of JAJJWW010016139.1, forward strand.
ATAACTAATCGATGAGCACAGATGAAGATTAAGTGTTGAATTTGTTTATTTTCACATACCTAGGAAGTTCACAGATGAAGATTAAGTGTTGAATATGTTGATTTTTCGATTGTTGTTGATTTCTGGTGAAGATTCGAAGTTGTTGTTGTCGATTTCTGGTGAAGATTTCTGGTAATTGTCATTCGTAGGTGAAGAAGAAGAACTGAGGAGGAAGAAGGAGATGCCGAACAGAGAGAAGACTATAGAAAGTGAATGGGGGTTATAAGTTATCCTATCTACTAGAATTAGGGTTTCATAATGGACGACTAAGATTAGTTTTATCTAATGGTATATAATCTGCGGGTTTTTTTGGGCGGGTATGGGCGGGTATTAGCTTAAACCAACCTCGCACCCACAGACAACGGTTTTTTTTTTCTTCCATAACCAACCCCGCACCCACAACGGGCGGGTATGGACTAAAAACCCACGGGTTTAGCGGGTACGGACGGGTTTGGGTGTGAACACAAGGATTACGATGACATCCCCTTGTACACAAACAATATTCGCATTTGTAAATACCGACATTGCAAGACTAAAAAGAGAAGTGGAATAATGCTAAATACGATGACTCATGGACTCAGAGTCTTCGGACTCGTCATTGTCTAGTAAAGGGGGAATTGATTTAGCGATTCTACATGGTTACGGTGCATATATCATAAAATATAATACTAATAACAGGAAATACGGTGCAAAAATATAAATAAGACAGTGATTTACGTGGTTCAAAGACTAAGGCTTACATCCACGGGATTGGTGTTTCACTACGTATTTAGGGATTACAGGGGTAGTCGAATGACTTTAAGTGAATAACGATGCTTAAAAGGGAAATATCCTTCATACTTACTCTTCCTATCTCTCTTTCCTCTCACCTTCTCTAGTTAATTGAAACTGGTTGACCCCCTTCTCTTAGTGAAGAGGGTATTTATAGGAAGATACGTGGGGTCCACCGTCGGAGACCGTTTGAATCTTATCTTCTTGTTCTCTCTGTCTTGATCCCATTTGGTGTCTTCGCTCGAACCGATATTCCCTGCGGCCGCTCTTGATAACTTATTTGGGTCGATGCTTGCTCTTCTACAGTTAGTCGACACGTACCCTATGGATAGAGTACTTAATGCGGGTGGTTGGGCTGTCTGCTCGTGTCAGACAGCTGTCTGCGGCTCCCATCACATCCGTGTCAGCTATGCTAATACTCGCCGTTGTACTTAGATCTTTCTCGAGATGGAGTAAAGTGAATCCTTTGGTATTCCTCGGTACTTCGCGATAGCTCGTTCTTTTGGCGCTCCCTGATCCCTGGTCGTTGGATTAGTTCGATGATGAACATATACCATCGTTGGATGCTTCTTGGGTATTGGCACGTGGCATCGCGCCTTGATGTACCAAGCTGTGCATTATCCACGTGTGATTTCTTAGGCACGTGGAGAGTGGGGAATTATGTGTATACAATTTAACGTTTTTCTCCAAGATTTGAATTAATGGTCAAAGCTTGGGGAAAATCGTCCTCACAGTCAACCCCGCTCTCTTTATTAACTCCTCCCTATCTTTAGGGCACGTTTCCCATTCTCCATATTAACTTCTCCTTGAAAAACGGTGCGGTTATGCCGTTAGGTTATAAATAAGAGGGATGAGGCTATTGAAATAAATTTCATTCTCTTGTCAGTTCCGAAAATTCTCCATTTTTGTTTTCTTGCTCTTAACTTCTGCTAGTGTTGCTTAGGCTGCATCTTCTCAAGATCTTCCGAGGTTGGCCGCTGTCGCTGCTCATCATTCTCTCCTTGATCGTCCTTGCTTTGCTTGTAGAGTTTTTGATACAGGTATGAATTAGTCCTTATTTTGATCTTGATTGATTGTTGAACTTTTGCTGCTGTGTTCTTAGTTCTGTGATCAAGTATATATATTCTTGCCCCCGCTTTTTTATCTCAAAACTCATGGATTCCCATCCGTTGATTTAAGCTCGTCTTCGTTATTTTTAAACAGATTAGGGTTTATGAATGATACTTCTGATGAATTTGTGGAAGTTTGCATAATTTCGACTTTTGATTGTATGCTTTATCTGATCCCCATAGTACCTTTCTTGATCCTTGCAGATATGTCTGATCGTCATCGGTATTCATACCAGACACCGTCGCCGAGTCCCCACCGGTCTCCTTCACATAGAAGTCCCGATATATCTCCGCCGAGGGGCGGCTCATCTAGGTCATTCCAACCAGATCTTCGTACCCAGAAAGTTTCATCATCATCGGGTCCGAGGGTTTCTATCACGAAGAAGGGGGATCCACCGAAGGGATCTCGACATGTCGTTATCCGTCCCGCGACTAATCCTCCTCCCCAGCGTGTTGAACTTATGAATATTCAACCTCTTCGGTCCATGCCCCCTCAAACCACGATGCTATCTTCGGGGTCTAAGGCTTCGCAACCCGCTCCTATGATAAAAGGCCCTTCTACTAAATCCGTTGTGCCTCTGGCGGGTCCTTTGAGGAATCCGGTGGTCAAAAGGAAAGGTTCTGACATGAGTTCTCCCAAGTCAAAAAAACCGTTATTGAGTTCATCCACCAGTTCTGATGTTGCTTCTAAAATACAAAGCATTTCGGTGGCTAAGAAAAAGGTTACCTTCAAGCATGTTGATCTCGAAGCCTTCAAGGTTAAGTGTGGTCTTGAGTTCTTTGATGTTAAGTTTTATGCACCAGACGATGACCTTACCTATGATATGATTGTGAACTATAAATACGACGATCTTCATTTGTTGACCACTGTGGGGGCTTTCGAAGCGGGTTTGATGCTGCCTTTGTACAAGTCGGGGGATTCCTTTTACTATGATGTTTTGGCCGATCGTGAAGGTTCTACCCATAATACCCATTGTCGCTCGGTGGTGCAGCTTAGTGGGAATTATCTTCGGACTCTGAATGAATGCTATCTTCGGAGTAAGGGTGAAACGATGATGACCTGTTGTACTCCTAATCCCGCTGAGAGAAGTTTGTATACTCCTTCCAATATCAACACCTCTTTTGGAGATTATGTCAACAGCAGGAATCGCAAGCCCTGGAGTGTTGGTCTTCGTACCATTCCTGCTTCTCATGGTGAGGTTTGTCTTTTAAGCGAAGTGTATGATACGAAGCTTCGCTACGTTCCCGGTACCGAGGGGTCTTCTCAGCAGAAACTTTTCCCTAATCGTGAAAGGTTCAAGTGTGATCATGACTATGAATGACATGCCACAGTCATCGAAGTTGTTGGTCCTTGGGCTTATGGCTGGGTGCCTGGGCAGCATGGGTGGCATCCTGTTGCTGGCAGTCAACCTCGTGATAGCGCTCCATCTCGCTATGGTGATTTCTGCCCCTGCGGTTGAATTTCGACGGTATGAACTTTGAGTATGCCTTTGACGCTGCTGACGAAGAATAAAGTTCCGATGATGTCCTTCCTTCGAAGGGTAATGCCGCTGCCAAGGTATGGTTCTCTCTGTTGCCTCTTTTCTTATTAGTTTTAAGGTAACACGATGTAAGTAAATAATGGTCGTCGCACTGATATATCGAGTGTTATCTCTTTAGGCAAAGAAGAAAAATAAGATCGGCCCGGTTCAATCTTCTACTGCCCCTGTGGAGGGGAGACTGATAATATTGATGAGGTCAATAGCCCCGTAAATGATGAAGGTATTGAGGACGAAGAGGAGATTAATGATAATGAGGAATGGATAGAGACCTCTCCTCATAATCATAAGAACGACGAGGATACTGGTGATACTGTCAACGAAGAAGAGGTTTCCCCTGATGGCGATGGTATTGGTGCCAGGTCAGGGGGATAAGGAGGCTGAGCTTCAGCCAATGAATCATACTTCAGAGTTTTCTTTTGGTAAAATCCACTCTGCTGGGGGGTCAATGGATATCGACGCTGTCATGGGGTTACCTAAGGAGTTCTCTCTGTTGTCTCCAAATGGGTGAGGAGTTTTCTTGGGGACGAGGGTGAGAGAATAATTGAGACCGGTGGTGAAGAAGTGGCTGCGGATGAAGGAAATTTGGGTGGTAAAGGTGATAAGGCTTATGCTAACAAAGGGGTCGGTGCCACGAAGAGTTCTGGTGGGGAAAAGTATGTGACCGATACCGGAGCTTCCGCTGGTGCATTCTTGGAAGGCTTTGATATGGCCATGATGCAGGATGGTGACGATGCTACATTGGACTGCTTGATGAAGAAAAATCTGATGTTTGTGGCGAACCCTGCCCCGGTAATACCTGGTGAGAAAAATTCTGATGCCTTCACCCGCCAAAGGATGCATCTATCGACTCGTGATGTTGTTTCCAAAGCTTGGGATAAAGATTTGGGTGCTACTTCTACCAGCTTACTGGTCGATCCACCTTCTTATATTGCCGACATGATGGTTATTGCTGATGGGTATCAGTATGGTTTTCCCCAGCAGCGTGTTCTCGAGGTTAGTTGTCGTAATCCCTTTGTTTTATTGCTTATGTGAATTTTTACTGATGGTCATTATTTGCTCGGTATTAAAGCAGATAATGAGAAGTGAACATTGGAACCACACTTTGTATCAATTTTTCAAAGCGAAGGCTTTTAAATTGGAAGCGAAGCTTCGTCATCGTGAAGAGGAATTGAACGCTACTGAGGCGCTCATCTCTGCCAAAGATAAGGAGATAGCCGAACTAAAGAGCCAGCTGAAGGGGAAAGAGCAGCTGGTGCCGAAGAGGAGAAGCTTCGTGTTGAACTTGCATTGGTCTGTAGTGACTTGGAGAAGGCCCGCAACGATGCTTCATCTTATAAAGGTTTGTTTTCTTTTTTCTATTATCCTCTTCGGCTCTCTCTTTAGCCTTCTTAGTGTGTTATCTGAGTCTCCCAGACCTATCTTCAGCGGGTGTTACTGGAAAATTAGTATGGCTTCGGAATGAGAGGACTCGGCAAGCTTCCCGGATCAGGGAATTAGTGGAGAAAATTAAGAGTGAAGCCGATAAATGGAATGCTCGAGCTGATGATCACAATACCCTAGTAACTGAGTGGCGAGAGAAGCAGACTCAAATGATTGATATGCAAAATAGTTATAATACCGATCGTCGTCAGTTTAATGATACCTTGTTATGGACTCGTGATAACCTTCGTGTCGCTCGTGAATATTCTACTAGTTTGGAGGCTAAGGTAACACATTTGGAGGAAGAATTACGCCAAGCTCGGTCGTCCCATGATCCTGAGGTTAGGGATTATATACAGCAGCTTGTTCGGGAGAGAGACGATGCCAGAGCCGAGGCTCATGCCCTTAGTAATGCTTTAGCCTCCTCTCGAGCCGATGTTGCTCGTTTAGTGGATTCTGAGAAAGACCTCGAAGTGAACATGTACAGGCTTACTAAGGGCATAGAAGAAATGAATAACTAAGTCAACCATCTTCGCCATTTAGACTCCATAAAGCAGGTAGAGTTGGATGAGTGTCAGTTTGCTCTTACAAATCTTGGGTTGGATTATAAGAAAATTTCAGACGAATACGATTTTCTTGACGACGCTCGAGACGCTGTAGTTAATGAGTATGAGATAGCTTCGGCTAGAGTCGAAGGTATACAGTTATTTGGTTACGAACAGTTTATCGGTTCTAATTTTCTAACCCAACTTTGTCTTCTTTTGTCAGAGCTCGAAGGACAGCTTGACCTTGCAAATGAGAAGCTTGAAAAGACTCAATCTGCCCTAGTACAACAGGAGGGCCAAGCCAAATATTTTGAGAATTTGGATGTATCTCGGGATACCGCAGCAAAGGAAGCAGCCAAGGAAGTAACCCGACTGACATCCTTGTTGTCACAGTCTGAGCTTAAATCCACCGTGATCGCATATAAGGCTCGTTTCCATCTTGCAGAAGAGGTGAACAAAACTCTGACCAGGATCGAGCAAGGCCTTCAGAAATATCATGGTATTGTCAAGCACTATCCTCGTCGTCCTATGCCCGAGCCCCTAACTTCTTCCTATGGTCCTTCTTCGGGAGGCAGCGTTCCCTCCTCTCAGAAGCAAGATCTTTCTGGTCATATTGGATCTTCTAAGGGAAAGTAGACTTCTATAATTATTATAGAAAGTTGATCTTCGTTGATCACTTATTTTCGAGCCATTTTTTGATGTATTTTTGTGTTTCTCGTTAAACTTTCCGATCTTGTAATCAAATTTTATGGAATACATCATCGTTTGTTTGGATATGTGCAGCTTTGATTCATCTGCATGGTTAATTCGATTACCTTTTTAGATGTTGAGCAAATCTAGTCAACAAAGTGATTAAATAAAAATAATACATAGTGTTTGATGTCAATAACGAGGATATGTACCTTCGTTATCGATTTCGTACTGTCACCCCCATTGGTTAACCCTTGGCCAGAGGATTACCAAACGGTGGGGGTCGGGGCAACGTTCACGGATATGTAATGCGTTATTGAACTATGTACATGCATTCATTCCGCTGAACCTTTGCCTTTTAGATTGGTTGGGTATCTCTTTCTGATGGATGCCTTCCCCATGGTCGTACACTTATAGACGCTGATAGGGGAGTCCGGAGAGATTGTATATGGCTACTTTCCCCAATAAAGATTTTGCAAAAAGTATGTTTGATTGATGAGTCGAGGTATGCTATTCCTCATCCAGAGATAGAAACATGTCAAGCGAGTATGCTGTTTTGTTCTTCTGGTATTCTTCACGCAGATGCAGAACCGCGTTGTTTTTATGGATAGTATGGCTTGAGATATTTTGCATTCCACGGGTGTCTGAGTACTTCTCCTTTCAGGTTACCCAGATAATAAGATTTGTTTCTGCGATGTCGTGTATAACAAATGGTCCTCCCCATGTTGGTGCTAACTTGCCCCACTTTTTGTCTCGCTGGTATTGGGGTATAGTTCTCAGCACATACTGTCCTTCTACAAAATTTCTAAGTTTAACCTTCTTGTTGTATTCCCTTGTTAATCTTCGTTGGTTGTTTTCCATCCTCTGTAGCGCTGTTTCTCTTCTTTCCTCCAGATCGTCGAGCCTCTCTAGCATCATATCCGTCGTGAGATTCTTTTCCCACGCTTCAATCTTCGTTGTTGGCATAATGATTTCTGTTGGGATGACTTCTTCGGCTCCATAAGTGAGAAGGAATGGTGATTCTCCTGTAGCGAACCTCCGGGTTGTTCGGTATGCCCATAACACGTTGTGTAGTTGTTCACACCATCGCCCCTTGTGGTCGTCCAGTTGCTTCTTGAGGATAAGTGCAAGGGTTTTATTTGTGGCTTCGGCATGTCCGTTGCTTTGAGGATAGATGGGGGTTGATTTATTCTTCCTAATTTTGAAGGTATCGAAGTGCATGTCTATGTTCTTTCCCTGTAGCTGTTTGCCATTGTCGGAGACAATCTCTGCGGGGATACCGAACCTGCAAATGATATTTTGAAAGATAAATGTGAATACGTTTGAGTCACGGATCCTAGCCAGGGCCTTGGATTCTACCCATTTGCTGAAGTAATCTGTGGCTACAATCAACAATTGTCTTTTCCCCGATCCATCGATCAGGGGTCCGACGATATCTATGCCCCATTTTGAGAAAGGCCAAGGACTATCCACTGAATTCAGCTTTGTTGCGGGAGCATGGATTCTTTTAGCAAACCGTGACATTCCTCACACCTCCGAGACATTCTCGCAAAGCATCCGTATCATCGGTGGCCAATAATACCCCCGCATCTTTGCTTTATCGATAGTGATCTCATTCCATTTGTGGTTGCCCGCATCTCCATAGTGTATTCTTTCAAAACCCGATGTCCTTCTTCTCTTGATAGGCAGCGAAGAAGCGGTCCAAGGAAAGACTTCTTGTATAAAACCCCGTCCCTAAGGTCATATCTTCATGCCTTTGACTGCACCTTTCTAGCCTGTTTCAAATCCGTAGGCAACGTTCCCTCTTTGAGGAAGAGATGGACTTCAGTTCTCCAATCTTCTTCGTTTTTGAAGTCTTCGTCTTCGTTCGCTCTTGTCATGATGTCATCTTTGTGGAAGTCATCAGCGATATCTTCCCCCACATCCTCGTCAGCTATATCCTCCCCTACATCGTCTTCATGATTTGTAGCGAGGGATTCCTGAGGAGTAACCAAGGGCTCGTATACTCTGGTTATTTTGATTGCTTCGATGCTTTCGTCTTTTAACATAGACGATATGTATGCCAGTGCATCAGCGTGCCTAAGTTCTTTTCTGCATAGATGCCGAAATTTGATGCTAGGTACTTGGGCTGCAAGGGTTTGGACCAAAGGCATGTATGCCGAGAGGGTCTCATCGTATACGTTGTATTCTAGGCTTATCTGTCGTATGACCAGCTATGAATCACTCGTCAGGCCTACCTCGGTTATACCCATTTCAATTATTAAACGAAGAGCATGGACCACGGCTTCGTATTCGACGATGTTATTGGTATATTCCTTAAACTCTAATCTTAGCGCATGCACGATTCTTTCTCCGGTGGGAGTAGTGATTACGATGCCTATGCCTGCCCCTTCTCTATTTCTTGATCCGTCTACGAAGACTTCCCATCGTCTTTGATTTGAAGGTTCGAGGACATCGACTGGGTCTGCTCCTTCTTCTACTTCTGGTACGCCCCTTACTTCCTCGTCGTTACCCAAGGGTAGGTCCGCTAAGAAATCTGCCAAGACTTGGGACTTCGGGGAATGTCGTATTTCGTGGATAATGTTAAACTGATCGAGGTGAGTGTTCCACTTCGCTATCCTTCCCACTTTCCCAACACTTTTGAGAATAGCTTCTAACGTGCTTTGCTTGGAACACGGACGTAGTGGGTCAAGAAATAAGTCCTTAGCTTTTGGGTTGCCCATACTAGTGCCAGGATGAGCTGCTCAATCTTTGTGTAATTTCTTTATGCCGAATTGAGAGTCTTGCTCACGTAGTAGATCGGTTGCTCTATCTTCGTATTTGTCTTGACCAATACTGCGCTGACTGCATCCTCCGTTGCTGCTATATAAAGAGCCAATACCTCGTCTGGATCGGGTTTTTGTAAGATCGGGATTGTTGCCAGATACTCTTTGATCTTCTGGAAAGCTTCTTCGCACTCTGTGGTCCATTCAAAATTGCTTCCTTTTTTGAGGATGTTGAAGAAGGGTTTGTATTTGTCCGATGACCTGGCGATGAATCTTCCCAGAGCTGCTAAAGATCCGTTGAGTCTTTGGACTTCTTTCAGATTCTTTGGGGACGACATTCCTACGATGGCCTGGATCTTAGCGGGATCTACTTCAATGCCCCTCTTCGTTACTAGGTATCCTAGGAATTTTCCTGACGTGACACCAAATGTGTATTTTTCTGGATTCACTTTCATGTTGTGTCTCCTCATGGCTTCAAAGATATCTCTCAGGTCTTGATGGTGGTCCTTGCGTAGCTTACTTTTGATGAGCATATCATCCACATAAACTTCCAGGGTTTTCCCGATCTATGGTTTGAAAATAGCGTCGACCATCCTCTGATAGGTTTCCCCTGCGTTTCTAAGTCCGAAAGGCATTCTTGTATAACAATAAAGGCCGTGTTGGGTGTAGAATGCAGTATGTTATTGATCTTCTTCCGCCGTGGCTACTTGGTTGTAAGGAATGTCCATCCATAAACGATAGTTCTTGTATACGGCTTCCACCAGTTGATCGATGCTTGGGAGTGGGTAGTTTGTCCTTTGGGCACGCCTTATTGAGGTTGGTGAAATCGATGCATATTCTTACTCCACCGTTTTTCTTGGGCACGATGACCATGTTTGAAATCCATGTTGGGTATTTGACCTCCTTGATGAATCCCTCTTTTAGCAATTTACAGAGCTCTTTTTTGATTGCTAGGTGATACTCTGGTGCTACCTTTCGTACTTTCTGCCTGAAAGGTGTGGTTCCTGGTTTTATACGAAGTTCATGTTGGATTATCTTTGGATCGATTCCGGCATGTATCTAGCTTCCATGCAAAGATATGTGCACATTCTGTGAGTAGCTTGATCAGGGCTACTTCTTTGTCTTCATCCATCAGGGTTCCTATTTTGATCCTTTTCGGGTCTTCTTTGGTCCCTATATTGATCTCCTTTACTGGTTCTACGGGTGTGAACATGGAATTTGTTTCCCCTAGGAGAGGGAAGTTCTTTAATTGCTATTTGGTGGGCTCTTCGGCTGTTGAAGTGCTCGCTTCAGCGTTTAGAACAATGCTTCCGTTGCTCAAACTTTTCCCAGAGTTCTCTTCGAGATAAAGATCAATTGCTTTTTCCTTGGCAGCTTCTTTGTTGCGACTCCTTCGAGATTTCCGCTGCTCATCTTGTTCGTTATTGAGCTGATTTTGTAGAGCTTGGAATTCTCGGGCCGTAACCTGATCTCCCTTTATCTCCATTACCCCTTCGGGTGTTGGAAATCTAAGGTACTGATGATAGGTTGCTGCTACTCCTTTGAGTTTGTGTACCCATTTCCTACCGATGATAGCGTTGTAGGGAGAGGGTGCGTCCACTACGCTGAATCGAGTATCCACCTTCATTGGTCCTGCGTCCACTTGTAGGACAATATCACCTAACGGTTTTGTTGGTGCCCCATTGAATCCATAGATGGTATAGTACGAGGACATGTTTGCTCATCATTGAGCTCCATTCGCTTGAATGTGTCATAGAACAGAACATTAACTGAGCTCCCTCCGTCGATGAGGACTTTCTTGATATTACACCTAGCCACTGGTAGCATGAGGACCAAAGGATCATTGTGATCTTCCATGTCCTCCTCGACATCATCGGCCTCAAAGGTCAACGGCGCGTTCATCCATTGCTCGTGTTCGTCAACTTCTACTCCATCGACTTTATATAGCTCGCAGTAGTCCTCGAATTGCTTCCTTAGCCTTTTTCCTATCTGTGCCGTTAGTGAGGGTCCAGTAACTTCGGAACAAGAGATGGTATTCAGCGTTCGGTTTCGTTCGGGTAGCTGAACTTGTTTGCTTCATTTGGTCTTATCTTCGGTGTTTGCCTTCTGTATGTACTGCGTGAGTTCACATGTGTCAATCAGCTTTTGGATCATGATCTTAAGATTCTTGCATTTCTCGGTTTGATGGCCGTTGAAGCAGTGGTATTCGCAGTAATCCCTTGACTTTTCGGACCTTGGGGGCTGCTTTCCTTTGGACCAAGGCCACTCCAGATTTTCTCGATCCTTGATTTCTCTCAGGATGCGGGTGTAGCTTGGTGTAAACTTGGTCTTCGAATTTCCGGTCATCCCTTCGACGATCATCCTTTCGCCCTCTCGCATCCTCGCTGGGTCTTTCAGTTGAACCGCCCCTCTTTGACCTGCTGGCTTGTTCTACCGAATGAGTTCGTTGAGATATTTGAGTCTGGGCTCTGGGATTTTCCCGCTGGATTTCTTTAATATCGTGTGCTTTTCAATGATCACTCGGAGATCTCCTTCAGTCGTTGGGACACTTCCATGAATTTCTACAAAGAGCGGGCTCATCCTGTCTAATCCCCATTTGTAGCAGTTGATGTTGACCACCGGATCTACGTTTCCTATTGCCTGGCAAATCTTGTGCCACCTATCAGTGTATTCCCTGGATGTTTCTTTGTTGATCGCTAATGATAATAACTTATCCATTCCCGCGTTAACAGCCTTTTTGTACATATAAGTTCCTAAGAACTTCTCAGTAAGTTGTTTATACGAGTCGATGGAGTTGGGGGGGAGATTATCGAACCAAGAAAGGGCCGATCCTTTCAGACTTGAAGGGAAGTATCTGCAGAGGATTGTGTCGTCCTGGTCCCATCGTGCTAACATGCGATTATAATACCGAAGATGAGCTGCGGGATTGCTGGATCCATCATAACATTCAAACGCTGGGATGGAACACTTCTATGGAATGAGGGATCTGGCGAGATGCGGTGCTAACGGGGTGGTATTGGCTTCTTTCATCACCTCTTCCAGTCTTCCTCCCCCTTGTCTAGATTTTAGTTGCTTGATCTCAGCCATCATTTCAGAGCGAAGGTCCTCCATCGCACGCTGATTATCATCGTACGTTGCATTTTGCCTTGATCTTTGATCTTCGCTGTCAAAATAGTCTGAGTCTTCTGGAACATAGTCTGGATCGCTGGGCCTATTTCCTATAGCTATTCTTCGGTTCAAAGGCTCGGGATTTGCTGCATTTGTCACGACCATTCTTCGGTCGTGATTTGGCTTAGGTGCTTTAGAGTTAGCCTCGTGTAGGGCTTCGTTATGCTAGAGCGTCGTTCTAAGCTCGGGCGATTTTGTCTCCCGAGCTCTTAATTTTATTGTGCCAACAATGCTACTGTTTCTGTGTACACCCTTTGGCTCCTCTTTAGCTCCTCAAGCTCTACCATCAACTGGGGAGAATGGTTTGATCCTTGATTCGGGGTACCGTGCCGTCCCTGCCCCCCAAGGGCTATGATATGATCTTCATCTACCGTTTGGATTAGGGGTATGGGAGGTTCGATACACACTACCTGTAGCTCTTCATGCGGGGGTAAAGGTTGGTTTCTTGTCAGCAACGGTTGGGTATTTGGAAGAGTTTGGTTTTGCTCGTCTGTTGGCGGCATCCCGAAGGCTGGCTGCGGTATTGACGATTCTGCAACCCCTTCCCGTTGCTCGAGGGCGCGAGTAGCTGCTGCGGATTTCACTGCGGCGGCCTTGACTACATCTGCTCTAGCCGCATCGGATTTTGCTGCGGCTGCTCTGGCTGCATCGGCTTTTGCTGCTACCGCCTTGAGAGATGCTGCCGCTGCATTGTTTGCATTCGATGGAGAGGTGATTTCTACCACATCGGTCTTCTGGTTCGCCGCTTTCAGCTTTTCGCCCTTCTGCTTGCTGCGTGTTATGACTGGTGTTGTCCTTGGTATTTCTTTGGACGACGCTTTGACTTTTTCCGCATCATATTAGCAAAGTTAATATACGCACGTAGATTTAGGGTATGCAGTAAAGAAGGCTGTTTAAGAGGTCATGGGTTTAGACGGAAAACTGGGAGGGACAAATCCAGTAATCGAAAACATGAACTTTCTCAAAGATTTGGGAAATCCTCTTTACGGGAAAATCATTTAAAGTCAAAAAATAAGGAGATTTCTACGAAGGACGCAAGTCTTAAAATCTTAAGCATGGAGGATATGCGACATACTAGATAAAACACAGATCTGTAAAATTTATCTTAGGTAGATATAGAAAACTTTAAAGTACAACGATCCATGTGGGTTTCGCGCCTGGGAAGCATAAATACTTTTTAAGAGAAGTATAAATCTAGTGGTTTCAAATCATCCCTAAATAATAAACTTCAAACACTACGCAGAAAATTGGTTTTAAAATACTGATTTCGAAGATCAGCTCAAATCCGAACACTATCATTTAGAGGATAGTATGGGGAGCCGGAAAATAAACAATCACAGGATAAGATAAATCTTTTACCGGGACAGAGTCCATGTTTCTAGCGCCAGATTGTGAACACAGGGATTACGATGACATCCCCGTGTACATAAACAATATTCGCATTTGTAAATACCGACGTTGCAAGACTAAGAAGAGAAGTGGAATAATGCTAAATACGATGACTCATGGACTCAGAGTCTTCGGACTCGTCATTGTCTAGTAAAGGGGGAATTGATTTAGCGATTCTACGTGGTTACGCTGCATATATCATAAAATATAATACTAATAACAGGAAATACGGTGCAAAAATATAAATAAGACAGTGATTTACGTGGTTCAGCACTAAGGCTTACATCCACGGGATTGGTGTTTCACTACGTATTGAGGGATTACAGGGGTAGTCGAATGACTTTAAGTGAATAACGATGCTTAAAAGGGAAATATCCTTCATACTTACTCTTCCTATCTCTCTTTCCTCTCACCTTCTCTAGTTAATTGAAACTGGTTGACCCCCCTTCTCTTAGTGAAGAGGGGTATTTATAGGGAAGATACGCGGGGTCCACCGTCAAAGACCGTTTGAATCTTATCTTCTTGTTCTATGTGCTGATCCCGCTGGTGTCTTCACTCTGAACCGATGTTCCCAGCGGCTTCTCTTGATAACGCTGGGTCGATGCTTGCTCTTCCACAGGTTAGTCGACACGTACCCTATGGCTAGAGTACTTAATGAGGGTGGTTGGGATGTCTGCTCATGTCAGACAAATGTCTGCGGCTCCCATCACATCCGTGTCAGCTATGCTAATCCTCGTCGTTGAACTTAGATCCTTCTCGAGATGGAGTAAAGTGAATCCTTTGGTATTCCTCGGTGCTTCGCGATAGCTCGTTCCTTTGGCGCTCCCTGATCCCTGGCCGTTGGATTAGTTCGATGATGAACATATACCATCGTTGGATGCTTCTTGGGTGTTGGCACGTGGCATCGCGCCTTGATGTACCCAACTGTGCATTCTCCACGTGTGATTTCTTAGGCACGTGGCGAGTGGGGATTTATGTGTGTACATTGGGTATGGTGGGCGGGTCTAATCAACGGTGCACGTAATCATAACAATTCAAGTTCATTTCCTTTATGTATTCGTCCAGCAATTAGTACCATGCGAAAGACATAAGTAAATGAAGTAGTATAGTGAAAAATGTTACTGACCAAAAGCACATGCACTAAAACCATATACCAATCGTTTGCTTGGAAATAAAGAAGTTAACGCTGTATGACTTGAGCAGCTAATGTAAATCCAAAATCTTAATGAAACAAAAGGATCCATAAAGTACCCGGTTAAAAAAAAAACAATCAACCATCAAAATTCATCAAAACGTGGTCTAGTGGACCAAAACGGAATTTCATTCCTTATCAAAGGAAACAGAGCTGAAACCTTTTATTTTCTTTTAAGAAAACTGATCTTCTAAAGTTTCAAGATCGTGTAAAATAAGTTACATCCAAAGGTTTAAACCACGAAAACAACATCATCAAACCACGAAAACAACATCATCATATATATGTATACATATTTACGGCGACCCAATGAAATAAACCAATGCTAAAAATAGTTTAGTTTTTAGTATTACGTAGAAACCCTACCTCAAAACGCAACTTCAATGCCTTCGATAATTCTGACTACACAAACAGTCCATTGAAAACCACCACAACGAAAAGATCCCACAATTACATCTTAATACGTCGTAGTCTTCGATTTGGGCAATCTTTAGGTTTGTATTCAAAAGAGCACAATAAGAAAAAGAATGGAAAGAGTTTTAGGCTGTATAAATCTTTTTCAAAGGTTTAGCACGATCTGTTTACGGATTTGTGTCTGACAACAAAACAAGGGTGACGGCTAGTCTTCTTTAGGGTTTTGTGTTCATGGGAGAACGGAGAGCAGAGGAGAAGAGGGTCGGCTATTCTCCCCTTTTCAATTTATGGGAAAGTATATATATATATATATATATATATATATATATAGATATATATAGATAGATATAGATATTTTAGGTAATGACGGAATTTGGTTCCCATCATCTAAAACGTGAGATGGTTTGACCAAAAGTCAACTGTGGTCAAATCAACTTTAAATTAAGATTATTCTTTTTCATTTTTTTTTATTACTTATTATTTGTTTTTAATCCACCGAATTTCTTCCATTACATGCCCTATTTACTCGATATGTATATACATCTCAAAATGGATTATAAGCCTTCACAGGAAAAAAATAAAATAAAAAATTATTTTAAATGTTTCTACGTCTTAGAGAGTCGATTTTTGGCGGAAACGTATTTCGAAAATACAGATTATGACAGATGCCGATCTACGCAACTAATCAATCAAATCTATCAAAGATAAACCGATTATATTTGGATCCCAACCGATCAAGTTTTGGGCACACCAAAGATTATGAATCCAAATAAGAAATCTTATCCGTCTTCAAATCTTCTTAAATCTTCAATAAACACCTGCACACAACAACTTGAATCTCTTGTGATAAATCACGCACATAAAGGAGTCTGTTAACAATGGATTATCACAAGACGTTTTTAGATCTACAAACAGTTCTAAAGATCCCATCGACACTTCGATCTAGTTTGAGTGAATCTTATATCAAAAGAAAAGATTCTCAATAATAAACAAACTAGGTGCAATCAAAGTTCAACAACTGTTAGTCAATCAAATCAAATCGAAAACAAATAATACTGCAATTATCTAGTTTCCCACCAACGGTACTCGTAGAGCTTCTTTATCGCACAAAAGTCTTTAAACGAGCGGTCGTAAGAGATTTCGCCTAATTAGGGTACTTTCCTCTCCGAATAGACGGCTCCACCAGTGACAAGACAACAAGGTAGTTTTGCTGGCTCTTAGGATAGTTTGCTCGAAATGCAAACTTGGGTATTTATAGACCAAGGAAGTTTGGACACCAAGGAATTTCCAAAACCGAAATATTCTTAAGATATGCAATAAATGTCCAAATCGGTTTTCATAATTCCTGAAAATGCTCTGTCCAAAATTAACCAAAATCCTACTAGAAAATCTCCAATTAGTAAATGCACATTACCAATTTTTATTTTCCAGAGATATGCATTTTAATTGCTGGTAATTAAAAGCATATAAAATTAACAACCTTAATTAAAAGATTCTCAATTTATTTCGGTCCGGGATCTCCTTGAGTTATTAAGGAATATCTTTGAACAATAAAAGATAAGAGTTACTGAACATGTTCAAAGTATGTCGACATCTTATTTCTTTGTAACCGATTATACCACACTGCCAAACAAGTTTAAAACTGGTTCATCTGATTTCCAAGAACTATGTGATTGATCGAATCAACACACTAATCATGGGTTTACGGTTCTACCAAACACAAGGATCGGTTCTACCTTAATATGGTTACTGGGACCGGTTACATCAGTTACCAAATTGGTTACATCAATTACCAGGACCGGTTACCATATTCTCATAGTATTACTTGTGATCGGTCACACCAGTTACCAGGATCGGTTACACCAATTACCAGGACCGGTTACACCAATTACAAGGATCGATTACACATTCTTTTGTGATCGGTCACACCAATTACTAGGATCGGTTACACCAATTACTAGGATCGGTCACACCAATTACAAATATCGATCACACCATCTTAGGTGATTACTTAGGATCGGTTACACTAATAAAAGTCATACCAATACATAAGTCAGGCATTGTGACTAGTTTTACCAAGATACATAACAAGTTATAATCGGTTCTACTAACTTACACATATTGGTAATCCAAAGATATGCAATGAATAACAATACCAATAAGCCTAGCGATTTCCCTTTCGATTCATAAAACAAGTTCATGAATGTACTTCCTTTAAACGAATGTAAAACATTGTTTCCTAGGACGAAATCTTCACCCATACCCATACACATAATCACAGTTGCATTCATATGATTATGTCGATGTCTTATATACGAAGTTCAAAAGATAAGCGTTATACTTCGTATTGTAATTCCTTAACACTATGTCTACTAGAGTATAATCATTCACAGCTTCGCAGTTATGTTTTCAATATAGCATGACTTGAAAGATAGGTTGGGAATGAAACAGTTCAAGTCAAAATATTACTAACCTCAGGAGGAAGGATGATGTCGTCGATGTAGCTTGTTACTTCTTCACATTCTTCAAGTCTTCGAGTAATACTTGTATGTCTCATTATCCTAATCTTTCTAGCCTAACCTATACGAAGTTGTCTCTAGTATATAATCAAGCGACTCTTTAATTGAGTTTTGATTCACTAAAATATGACAACCAAACTTGACATACCAACGCTTGGTGGGTTCAACCGAGCTATGCTATAACACAAGTATCCCAATATAAGTAAGGATCGGTTCTACCAAGACTCTCAACAATAGTTAAGATCGGTTCTACCATGTATCCCAAACTAGGTAAAGATCGGTTCTACCATAGTTATCAACATAAGTCAAGATCGGTTCCACCATAGATATTACCTAGGTTCGAATTGGTCATCCAATAGATCTTCAATGAAAACCGGACCAAAACGCCTATTGATTTCCTTTCGTATATGTACTTCCTTTAAACATATGTAATCAAACATAGTTTCCTATGATGAAATCACACCTATATTCAATACACAATCAAGTAACGAGTTACATAGATTATGTCGATGTCACATTTACGAAGTTCAAAAGATAAACGCTATACTTCGTATCAAATATTCTTCCTTGACACTTTGATCATAATAAAATGACCAAGAATTAAATATAATAACGATTTGAAAGCAACGATAGGAATGAAAACAAGTCAAGTCAGTATCACAATACCTCAAGTGGAATGATGATGTCTTCGTTGTAGTCGATACGTCTTCACAATCTTTATATATTCAAGGTAATACTTGTATGCCTCAACATTCCTAGACTTTCTAGTCTAACCTAAGCGAAGTTGACTCTAGTACATTCAAACAAGTGACTCTAGCTAATTGAGTTTTGATACTAAAATATGACAACCAACCTTGACATACCAAAGCTTGGTGGGTTCAACCGAGAAATGCTCTAACATGTTATATGAAAGAAAACTGGATGAAATTTATATTAATCATTCCGTCCAATTAGGATGAGAGAAATGTGTACTCTGGTATTAGAGGTGTACACAAATTTGCACCCTTTAAATCTATAACTAACATAAACAAAGATTTAATATTTTGTTAACCATCCACAAACCAAACACCAAACAAAAACTTAAAAGATTATACAATCTAAGTGATGTTCCCATCAAGAGACTTTAAAGGTTAAACTTATGACTTAAAAAATACTTACATATCACATAAAAACCTAATCTTGAGTTCAAGATCTTCAAAGCATATGCCCGATCTACATTATTCCATTAGTAAAGCACACATGGAAGCCCTACAAAAAATTAAGAAAACTTTAAACTCTTGTAACAAATTTATCAATAAATGAAAAAACTTTATCAACTTACAAATCTATTTCTTCCGACAACTATTTCTGCAAATTAAACAGTTATAAAACGAACCAACATAATATTTATGCAAATATATTTATATTTTATAGAACAATTTGAGAATTATAGAAAAAACTCTACTAACCTTAGTCAAGTTGTTTATACAATGGAATGATTCCGGCTAATGAAAAACCTAGGAACACAAAGTAACACGAGAAATTATTGGGATTATGAAATGGTTCAAATTCACTTAACTAGCTAGTTAAAATGTAATTCTATTCGAGCGAGAAAAAAACCAACCCAATTTGTTAGCTTACTTAATTGACCCACAATAAATATTAGTGATTCCATCTTCTTACATGTATATGGTAGTTTGTTCAACCCCGTCACCTGTTGGATTTGAGAAAAATCTATCCACATCCAATCCGCCAACATGGGTTGCGTATCCATTCGCCAAAAGATAGGTGGATCGGCTGCATCCGACAGATATGATGGGTTTTGTTGTTTTGCTCAGCGCATGTGAACCTTGCGAGTATCTTTCGTGTCACATACCAAGTTAGAGATTATATGATACATCAATAGACGCTGGATTTACCTGATCCGTTCGCAATTTGATTCACATACCAATTTAAAAAGTTCACTCATACCAACTCTACTAATAGCCAGAGCGGCTATTAGTAGAGTTGGTATGAGTGAGCTTTTTAAATTCGCCATTTTGGTGAACTTGAAGCAGATGCAACATCCAAAATCCATTAAACACCCCACCTAAGGATAATATAGTTATTTTTATTCTATACAAAGGTTAGTGTAGGAATTTCGAAGGTGACATATGATAAGCACGTAGGTCTTACATTTTATACCCATATTTATATTAGTTAAGACTCGATATTTTGACTAATAATATTATTTTAGTGCTTTTGTAGAAAGTATGGACAAATCCGATCATCAGAGAAATAAACGGCGAAGTTACAGGCTAAAATGGTGTTTCTAATAAAAAGCACCAATCCGGCGGTTTATGGCACTAAAAGACTGGGAGCAGTGATGTCGTTTTATGACCACCTGCTTAGTTATGACGTATCATGGCCTGTGAGAACAAAGTGGAAACAAATGAGTTCTATTTGTCCACCACGTTAGAGAAGTGTAAACCACTAGTCACCATAACACTAAGTGCTGTCCACATAAGGGAGTACCACTCCTTAATCCATTTGAGTGACACTTGACCATGGGTGTACATAATACTTGGGTGTACATTAAATTCATTTTCTCAAAATCATTTCAAGTTCAAGACTTGTTGGAGCGATGCAAATGAAGAAAAAGTGATTGGTACAATTAGCTCTACAATGTGATTCTAAGCCCCTTCTCTTATCACGGAAACGGTGGCTTTGTTCTCGAAAATCAACAGTGGGTTTGTTCTGAGAGGAAAACCAGTCGGAGAAGTGTTTTCACCTAGCTGGAGAAGATGTGGAAATTAAATGGTGCCAAAGTGAATGGTTACTCGGATAAGGCAGAGATTCTCACCGGAAAATGTAAAGCAAGGAGATGTATGTTGGCTGGGAATGCAGCTGAAATGGTCTGTGTAGTTTTGCTGATTGTTGGAGATTTTCTATGCCAAAATGGGAGATGTTCTTCAACAGCAACAATTATGATGTATGGCAGAGAAGAAAGTGCTTGCTGTGAATCTGGTAGCAACACTATATACTAGTTTTCCGTGAAGATACAGAAGATGGAGATAGGTGCTGCTGATATTTGCACTGCTGGTATGCATCGAATGAAGGAGAATAAGTTGGCTGCAGTGCACAGGAAACTCGTGGAAGTAAGGTGTTGCCGCTGCCTGAAATAAGAAGAACTGATGAAGTTGAGATGGACTGGCTGAGTAATGGTCAGGCGATAGAAATGGTAATCGATGGAGGTAAGGTGTCTCAAGTTTTAGATGGTTTCGGCCAATATCTCATGCCTGGAAGCAGCATCGAAATGACAGCAAGAAGAGAAGAACTCAAAGGTGCTATATATGAAGTTTACACGGACAGAGAACGAGACTCGGTTGAGAAGAAGTGGAGACATGCATACGTTGGTTGGAAGTTGGAAAGTAGTGCGGTTCTCAATTATTTGATGCGAATGGAATTTCGGTGATTGCTGGAGTTGGACTTGGACGGAGTTGGGGTCCTTGGGAGTATTTTGACAAAAGGGCCTGAATTAGGATTGGTGATACTAGTGGACTGGGCCTGGCAACTCGGCTAGGTCTTCACTGAAATTCTTCGAAACAGTCGATATATTTCTGGGAGGATACGGAGGCCGCCAAGAGGGAAGAAAACTAGGGTTTGCTATTTCTTGTTTCTCTTACTATGACTTGCTAGTTTTCCATGTTAGGGTGACGGATGAACTTGTAGATGTTAGTTTATTTTGTGTTCTAAAACAAAGTCAGATTTATGTTTAATGATGTTTGAGTGTCTCAATTAATGGGTTTGAATTATAACTCATTTACGCTTTATGCCAAGTATATCTCACAGTTTGATGCTAAACAAATCCATTCTAATGACTTGATTGATTATTTCCTATGATTATTTATTGACTTTCTATGCCATGTATATTTAGTGCTCTGAATATCTAATTTTAAGTCGAGACCAAACATATCTTTTGTCAATTATAATTGAGCTTTTTATCGATAAATCCTCCGTGTATGATGCTATGTGTTGCTACCATATATGAGTAATATGAGACTTTTGTGATAGGATATAGATAAATTCAACTCTGCAATGGAATTCCCGAATCCCTAACATGTTTGTCACCTTTGATATTTCTTTCGTGATGAGTGCCAAATATTGCATATTTATACATCTATTTATTGGCATTTAACTCATCCTTTTTGTGCTCAGAAATCAGATATTATCCCAGATTCTGTGTTTTCTTTGTTTTCAAGAATAAATATTTGTATTAATTAATTTTGTGTTTTTAGGTAGAAAATAAAGCTCGAAGAATCTGAGAAGCCGAAAGAGCAGAAAATTGGAGACTAGCGTCTATGGAGCAGAAAGCCAAAGCCCGCGCGCGCAACAGTTGCAACCCAACAAGTAGCAACTTTTTTTTTGGTAAGTCCAAAATTGTATTAATGAATATCAAATATTTACAAAGTGTTTACAAGAAAAGAGATCAAAAGATCCCAAAACTTATAAACTATTTGAATCTCGTAATAAGAGACATGAGGAAATTATAAAGACTTTAGAAAATAAGGTCTCTCATCATAGTTTAACCCTTCACCATTTCTAAGCAGGCAACCTTTTTTTGCCATGGAATCAGCAGCAAAATTAGCTTCGCGATAAGAGACAAGTAGCAACTCATCTACAAGACATGGGCTTGAGCTAGACCCGACCCGTGACCCGGATTCGAGCCCGTCCATTCTGAGCCGTCAGATTTGCTCCTTAGACATCCTACGGTCGCTCCTTCGCTCACATCATTTCTCTTGATACTCCCGCTCAACACCAAAACCCCCGTATCCTAAGCCGTCCCAGATCTCCCTTAGCTACATCCAACGATCGCTTCGCCTTCCCCATCATCCGTCGCTACACCCGCTTCACAACAAAACTCTTTACACCTACACCCCCATCGACCTAATCCATTTCCTCTTCCTTCTTCTCTTTCTTCTCCCATACCTCTGCCCAGAGCCATCACCTTCATCCTCTCTTCCCACGCTTCGATCTTGAGCCATCATCAACACCTCCATCTCTTGTCACCACGGTCGCACTACCACAGTGACCACCTTCCCCCTAGCTTCTCTCTATCTCACTCATAGCCTCTTTCCTGAAGCTAAGACCGAGATCGGAAGAACTAGGGTTAGGGTTTTGTTCAATCAATCAATGGAGGAGTTCTCGAGCCGCACAAGCGGAGGAGAGCATACATTTCAGAGAGTATGGGTGAGAGAGGTTTCTTGTTAATTTAATTTTAAGAGAGCTAGGGTTTTCGGTTCGGCATGTATAAATAGAAGAGGTAGAGGATGTTTTTGAGTCATGCCTGGGCTAGCCAGAGCACCAACTTTGTTTAATTTGTAGTTTTAATTGCCTTAATTATGTTTTAAGTTCTTAACCAGGGTGTTGTTGAAACCCCTGATAATATGTTAAGTAATTCATCTTCTTTTTATCAATCTTGTTATGCTTCATTGTTTTAGAATGACTTAGCTGTTTGAGCACATGAACCTGTGATAGAGTGTACCGTAAGAAGACACTCTATACTAGGGGGAGTGTGTGAGATTAGTCAAGACATTATCATGGTGTTCTTCCCTGGAATGAACCAAGATTATAACTTGATTAGGAATTGCCTTAGCATAGAGTCAAGTGGTGGATTCACCACCCTGGTGCTTCCCAATTGTTTACAATCATTTCCTTGCCTTAGTTTAGACTCATACACTCAACCTAGTCGCATCGAAAAAACCTCGGTTGTGTTACATTTCATAGAAATCAGTAAGCAAAGCCTTAGATCACTTAAGCACAACCATTTCTCTGTGGGGATCGACCCGTATTTGCCCTGTGCTTCATAGCAGACACCGTGCACTTGCGGTTATAACAAGTAGGCTAAAATCAGACCATCTTCCCAGCCTACCATTTCGTCCACAATAATTTGATTCGTTTAGCTTTGATTATCCTACATATTCATTTTCTTTGATTAGTATCAGTTAGAGGTATTTTCACACTCCTTGAGGGAACGAACCACATTTTCTGTTGTCTACAATTTCGACACCGTGCACTTGTGGTAAAATAAAGTCGGTTTTCCCGACCCATCAAGTTTTTGGCGCCGCTGCCGGGGAGTGGTTGCAAATACTCTCTTGTTGATATCATTTTTTCTTGTACATAGTTATTATTTTATTATTTTATTTTTTGTGCATAGCTTATTTTCTTTTCTTTTATATTTTTCTTTTAGTTCTTTTTACTTAGCTTGTTTGATTTTTCTTAGGTACCTTAGTCTGAAGTGCCGCAATCGGAATCGATAACGGGCTAGAAAGTAAGTACTTGGTATTCTTACAAAGCTTTTGCAAGGTGAGTTATTGGGTAAATTTTACTTTGTATCATGGTTTCTAGTGAGTTGGCTTCTTTTATAGCTTTTTGGAATCTTACCAAAAGAGCTGAGACAGAGGAGTCATCTGATATTTCACCTGAGGAGTATGCGTATGCACCTTCTCAATATCAGGAACCTATTAGAGCCGAGTGTGTAATAATTATTGGAATTATTCTCATAGGTATGATCATTCCGGACCTTGTGAAGGTTATGATAAATACCAACCTTACCCAGGTTATGAGACAAATTATATCGATTCCAGTTATTATTCACACACATATGAGTCACCATATGAAAGAGATAATCAATCTTTCAGTGAACTATTTTCGTCTCTCGTGTCTAGCATGGAACAGTTGGTCAATCAAACTGAATTATTTGCTATTGAATCTGCTAAAAGATCTGCCGAAACTGATAGAATAATTGCTGAACTCGTGAAACCAGTAGAGAATCATTGTCTATACGATGATTCAAGTTCTAATTTTTCTCATATTGATGCCACTAATAATGAAACAGTTTTAGATGATGAATCGGTATGTTTTGAAGATGATGATGGACTTAACACTTGTAGTGATTTTAGGAATAATGATATTGCAGGTATAACATTCGAACGGGTGTATCTTATCCAACTCATGATCATATTACTGATTATTTGCCTATTCAAAGGACGAGAGTTGTATTAGAGACACTATTTATTCAGGTGATGATGATTTAGAAGAACCTGTTTATACAAAATATACTATTGTTAAGACTAATGACAAGACAATAAACGTTCATAATGAGATACCTTCTAGTCATTTGAATAGTGAGATTCCTATAAGTCACTTAGTTGCAGATCATAATGAGGCGATTATTCATGATATTGTTGCTCTATTGAGCTCATGTTTTGATGACTCATCTTGTCATTTTCGGATTGCTGATGTGAATGTAGAGGCGATTGATACTGGTCAGGTAACTTGCACTCCTGATTTTGAGCCATTCTCAGTTTGTTTAGCCCACTTTGCAGATTCTGATCATCCTATGCTTATTGACATTGTCAATGCATTATGCCCTCCAATGGTTAATCAAGGTAATTCAAAGAACGGAAGTTATTTCCTCGGACTTAAAACCGATTTAGAGTTTACAATGACTGTTGAATTCTCTAAACAATCTTTACTCATTATCTGTGAATCAGATTTACTTCAGATAACCACATATGATAAAGAAGGTTCAAATTGTGTTCCAAATAAGACTGAGTTCAGTTTAGGCTCTTTGGGTACTAATCATTATTGCTACTGGATTAGCTTTTCATCTAACCTGATTTGTTGGATTGATCCCCAACTTTTCAGACTTTATATATATGCTTTATAACGTATCTCGTGGTGTATCGGCACCATGTTTGAGATTTCGTTCTCATCGAAGGCATGGAAACAAATACCTTTCGCTTCATGGGAGTCAACCCATCGATTTGTTCCTTTTCTCTTTCATTCATTTGTTTCTTGTTGCATATCGCATTTTGCAATTTCCCACCTTAATTTCTACGTTGGATGACTCAATTACATTGGGGACAATGTAATGTTTAAGTGTGGGGGAGTGGCACTTTTGTTAGGAATTTTGATAAGTGCACGTTATGACCAGCTGTTGAGCGGGTCTATTTTTTTATTATCATCTTATGACCTTGTTTGTTGAGCGGGTTTAAAAAAAAAAATTGCATTTATGACCAGCTGTTGAGCGGGTCTTTCTGATAATCTGTCTCGATGTTTAACAGACTTCTTTATACCACTGTTTAGTGGTTTCGTCTCGCTGTTTAGCAGACATCTCCATATCCAGCTGTTGAGCGGATATCTATCCGTTGTCGAACGGATATCACTCTTCATATCCAGCTGTTGAGCGGATAAATATTTTCTGTTTTGCTCGAGGACTAGCAAATATAAGTGTGGGGGTGTTTGATAAGCACGTAGGTGCTACATTTTATACTCATATTTATATTAGCTAGGATTCGATATTTTGACTAATAATATTATTTTAGTGATTTTGTAGAAAGTACGGACAAATCCGATCATCAGAGAAATAAACGGCGAAGTTACAGGCTAAAATGGTGTTTCTAATTAAAAGAACCAATCCGGCGGCTTATGGCACTAAAAGACTGGGAGCAGTGACGTCGTTTTATGACCACCTGCTTAGTTATGCCATATCATGGCCAATGAGAACAAAGTGGAAGCAAATGAGTTCTCTTTGTCCACCACGTTAGAGAAGTGTAAACCACTAGTCACCGTAACACTAAGTGTTGTCCACCTAAGGGAGTACCACTCCTTAATCCATTTGAGTGACACTTGACCATGGGAGTACATAATACTTGGGTGTACATTAAATTCATTTTCTCAAAATTATTTCAAGTTCAAGACTTGTTGGAGCGATGCAAATGAAGAAAAAGTGATTGGTAAAATTAGCTCTACAAAGTGATTCTAAGCCCCTTCTCTTATCACGGAAACGGTGGCTCTGTTCTCGAAAATCAACAGTGGGTTTGTTCTGAGAGGAAAACCAGTCGGAGAAGTTTTTCACCTAGATGGAGAAGATGTGGAAATGGAAATGGTGGCAAAGTGAATGGTTACTCGGATAAGGCACAGATTCTCACCGGAAAATGTAAAGCAAGGAGATGTATGTTGGCTGGGAATGCAGCTGAAATGGTCAGTGCAGTTTGGGTGATTTTTGGAGATTTTCTATGCCGAAATGGGAGATGTTCTTCAACAACAACAATTATGATGTATGGCAGAGAAGAAAATGCTTGCTGTGAATCTGGTAACAAGACTATATACTAGTTTTCCGTGAAGATACAGAAAATGGATATAGGTGCTGCTGATATTTACACTGCTGGTATGTATCGAATGAAGGAGCATAAGTTGGCTGCAGTGCACAGGAAACTCGTGGAAGGAAGGTGTTGCCGCTGCCTGAAATAAGAAGAACTGATGAATTTGAGATGGACTGGCTGAGTAATGGTCAGGCGATATAAATGGTAATCGACGGAGGTAAGGTGGCTCAAGTTTTAGATGGTTTCGGCCAATATCTCATGCCTGGAAGCAGCATCGAAATGACAACAAGAAGAGAAGAACTCAAAGGTGCTGTGTATGAAGTTTACACAGACAGAGAATGGGACTCGTTTGAGAAGAAGTGGAGACATGCATACGTTGGTAACTTGGTTGGAAGTTGGAAAGTAGTGCAGTTCTCAATTATTTGATGCGAATGGAATTTCGGTGATTGCTGGTGCTGGAGTTGGACTTGGACGGAGTTGGGGTCATTGGGATTATTTTGACAAAAGGGCCTGAATTAGGATTGGTGGTACTAGTGGACTGGGCCTGGCAACTCGGCTAGGTCTTCACTGAACTTCTTTGAAACATTCGATATATTTCGGGGAGGATACGGAGGCCGCCAAGAGGGAAGAAAACTAGGGTTTGCTATTTCTTGTTTCTCTTGCTATGACTTGCTGGTTTTCCATTTTAGGGTGACGGATGAACTTGTAGATGTTAGTTTATTTTGTGTTCTAAAAAAAGTCAGATTTATGTTTAATGATGTTTGAGTGTCTCAATTAATGGGTTTGATTTATAACTCCTTCATGTTTTATGCCAAGTATATCTCATAGTTTGATCCTAAACAAATCCATTCTATAGACTTGTATATCTCATAGTTTGATCCTAAACAAATCCATTCTATAGACTTGATTGATTATTTTCCTATGATTATTCATTGACTTTCTATGGCATGTATATTTAGTGCTCTGAATATCTAATTTTAAGTCGAGACCAAACATATCTTTTGCCAATTATAATTGAGCTTTTTATCGATAAATCCTCCGTGTATGATGCTATGTGTTGCTACCATATATGAGTAATATGAGACTTTTGTGATAGGATACAGATAAATTCAACTCTGCAATGGAATTCCCGAATCCCTAACATGTTTGTCACCTTTGATATTTCTTTCGTCCACAATAATTTGATTCGTTTACCTTTGATTATCCTACATATTCATTTTCTTTGATTAGTATTAGTTAGAGGTATTTTCACACTCCTTGAGGGAACTAACCACATTTGTTGTTGTCTACAATTTCGACACCGTGCACTTGCGGTAAAACAAAGTCGGTTTTCCCGACCCATCAACATACCCCTGTCTTCCCAGTTTGTTCGTCTGATTTAGATTAAGGTTTTCTTTCCTATGAAGTAAAGTGTTGCCTGAGTTTTCTCATTCGGTTCCAAAGTCAATATGACAATTTAGCTGATTTATATCAAACATTTTTGAAAGCATCAGTTGATAAAAAGATATTGCATTAAACTTGTTATAATTAATCTATGTAGGGCATTCAGTATTAACTCAGGTCACTCAATAATGACTAAACACAACAAGTTATTCAAAGTAATCGTAACTGTTAGAATTTTGTAGTGGTATTTTAGAGGGGGAAAGTGCAGGGGAGAAAACATTCTAGACCTTGGATAATTACTCTGGAGATTTAGCTTCACAAAATAATAATAATATAGTAGTAGCATTATAGACGTCAAGTTGTTATGAGTCTTGTAAGCAATTGAAGAGTCTTCAAACTCCATGTTCTTTTTGATATTTCATAGATGAATGTTTTTAGTTTGACTATTTCTGGGTAATCAATTGACGTCACACAAGTTGATATCCACCAATCCACCCACATCTCGTATGCCCATCCACGGATGTCAAATTCGCCAGGTGATGACTTGACGTAGATAGGTATTTAGTTGGAATAAATACGGATAACACCAAAACCGCCTGATTTCACTCGTTGCTCAACCCTACCCCAAGTCCAATTAACACTCCTATCCCATTGTCAAAAGAATCTTGAAAATGTAGGGGTGAGCAACGGACGGGTGGATGAACATTTGATACCACTCTCGTACGTCCAATCCATCCAAATAACTCGTTTTAAAAATATACTCGCGTCCAGTCCATTATACCCGCGGGTGAGCGGATGAACCGAGTGGGTGCGGGTGGTTTTGCAGATTTGGCAAAAGATGATTTTAACTTTGAGTAAGATCTGAAGCTCATCTGATTTAGTTATAGTTATACAGAAATGTGATGAAAAACAGAGGAAACGAGATAGGAAGGAACTTAAGATTTCTAGTTGTATTACTCATAATTCTGGCTTGGGCTGAAAGTGGGGAGAAAGAATTCCTAGAATAAATTTTTACTACTTTAGTAATTAGTGTGAAAAAGAATTAATTTTTAGATTCTCTAAAGAGAGAAGATTATGAAGTATAGAAGAGGAAGACACTTGTTTTGAGTTTTTTCTTTTGAGTCTAGCATTTGCGTGCAAGCAAAAGAACAAATCAAGGACAAAAGTCTTACAATATACTTTTATAACATTGATCGTAATCAACAACAAAGATATATAAGACGGGGAATGGGGATTTACTTTTTGTGGTCTTTTCTTCTCTACTTCAAGGATAACCAAGGTTTAACCCTAAATGGGTGATGAACATACGACTTGTAACCTAGAGTATCAATGGATGGGTGATGTTCCACTCACGTCTAAACCGTAAAAACGATCGGTTTTAAAAATACACTCACGTCCTATCCACCAAATTGCAGGTCGGGTATCCACCCGCTAAATTCCAGATTGGACCGGGTGAAATCTGTGGGTACGGGCGTTTTGCTCACTCGGAAAATGTCTGTCCGGCCTTATGTTATGTGCCTCTTGGGTCATAAGAACATGTGAGCCCATCGTCTGATATTTCCCGCTCTATTTAGATTGGTATATCCGCAGGCTCTAGTACATGTGTGATGCTTACTTTGCACGCGCATCGGTTTTGGAGAAAACCGATCTTCTTCAACTCATCTTCCTTTAAATCCGCGAGGGAAAAACTCAGTCTCTATACAGTCGACAAAAGTAAATCTCTCATTTTCCAAACCACCAAACAAACCCTAATCCTAACAATGGCTGAGCCCGTTTCTAGCTCCGATTTGAGGTATGATCCTCATTTCCTAAATTAGGTCTTCATTTAAGAAAGTAACGATTTATTTAAGAAAGTAACGATTTATTTAAGAAAGTAACGATTTTTACTGTTGTTTACTAATTAGGTCTGAGTCTCACTGCAGTTCTGATTACGCTGAGATTATTGTTGTTCGACATGGAGAAACAACTTGGAATTCTGATGGAAGACTTCAGGTAATTTTCAAATTTATAAAAATGATTTGATCTAGATCTTGTAATCTGAGATATAGACATGATTGGAACCTCATCGTGATTTATTTAGTTTTTTAGTCCTAGTGACTGAATATACCAGATCAATTTCTTCATTCCGATCATAAAATTGCTAAAAGAAAATCCGTGTTTTTGTTTATCCAATTTCAATATCAGTTTTCAATGCATGTTTTTATGCTTCATGTTTTATGTTTTTAATTGTATATAAGTACCATGAATTTGTAATGATTTATTTTGCTTGAACAGGGACACTTGGATGCTGACTTGAATGAGGTTGGGAGGCAGCAAGCAGCTGCAGTAAGTTATTGTTTCTTATATATGTATTCCATTGTTGTGTATGTTCTTCTTCTTCTTCTTCTTTTTTTGTTCAATCTTGGCAGTAGGTTCATAATGAGTATGGTTTTCTTGAAGGTGGCGGATCGATTGTCGAAAGAATCTAAGATTTCTGCTGTTTACGCCTCCGATTTGAAAAGAGCTTCTGAGACTGCTCAGATAATTTCTAGCAAATGTGGTGATCTGGAGGTACAACTCTTATATCAGTTTTCTCAAGTTATTGGTATATTGAGGGATTGATACAAATGTAATGTTGTTATTGACTTACTGCTAATTCGTGTGAAACAAGTTGTGGTACTATCTATACGAGATATGAAGTCTGAAATTTTATTAGGTTGTCTTTTTCTCTAAGACGTTCAACTAGATCCTATCTTAGTTCTTTTCGTATTCGAATGTTACCTTTCTCTGATCAGTTTAGTAGTTTATTTGGTGTAATTCTTAATCACTGCATAACCGATGTTCACACAGTTCGTTGATTTTAAAGGAGTCATAGAAGATATAGTTTTGGTAGAAGTGTAACAACTACGTTTTTAGGCAATAAGTGAGAGCCTTGTTGTTTTTCTGATTTGCTTCTTTGTTAGCAACATATGCCAATATTGTGGTGTCTGGTCTCTCTATGGTAGCTAGCTTTATATCCATTTCAGGTTATCCAAGATCCAGACCTGAGGGAAAGACATCTTGGGGATCTTCAAGGTCTAGTCTTGAAGGAAGCAGCCAACATCAAGCCTAAAGCCTATCAAGCATTTGTATCTGGCAGGACAGATGAGGCTATCCCTGTAAGTAACTGGGTCCTGCTAATCTGTCGCAGATTAGTTTGCACATTCTGTAGACTATTCCTTATTCATCATGACTTTGATAGTGAACAGATTAGCTTACCTAGAAATATCGGAAATATCATATGTTTTTATATCTAATGCTGCTGCCCAGAAAACATGACAAATATCTGAAAGATAAAGTTGATTTTCCTTTGGATGTTTGTTTATTACATGAGGAGCACATCTCAAAGTAACAAACAAACTTATTTTGACTTTATGTCTCTGATTTGTACCCCAGAGGCTTTGACGCTAAAGGGAATGTTAACATCCTTTTCTTGTATTTCTTATTTGTGCTATCTACTTCTGTTGCAACTCTGAAACATACGCGCTATAGAATTCCAATATTACAAGCTTCTACTTTCCCTGAGCCAGTACCCAGAAAAAGTATCAAATTACCTGCAAACAGTTGTGTTTACTGTAATTTTTGCATTGCCATCGTTTAGGGTGGAGGTGAAAGCTTGGAGCAATTGCATGACAGATGCACATCTGCACTGCAAAGAATTGGCAAGAAACATAAAGGTGCGACACTCTCCGTTTTCGTCTGTGTATTTTCTTACTCTACTGGTATTGGTGTTTGAAGCTTAAAAAGTTATGTCCCTGTCTACAATCTTTTGCAGGTGAGCGTGTAGTTGTAGTTACACATGGGGGTGTCCTGAGAGAACTTTACTGGAGAGCTTGTCCAAATGGAAAACGTCAGGGTAAGATACTGAATACTTCCGTGAACGTATTTCACTTGTCTGATGGGGGTGAACACTGGATCATAAAAGTTTGGGGTGATGTGAGCCATCTCGATGAAACTGGATTTCTGAAGACAGGCTTCGGTGGTGACAAGAATTCTGGTTAGTTGCATCGTCATGCTTGAAGATTATCTGAATTTGATTACTTTCTGGTACTGCAACTTTCAGCAGTCAATAAAAGAAAATATTTTAGGTCATCATTCCAATTCCTACAATTAGTTACAACTGTAATTACTATTGGCTGTACATGCTAATTGAAATGTTCTTGGTAGTTCAGATGAGATTTTTATACGATGACTAGTAGTTTTTTTCGGGAAGAAAAAGAAATAAAAAAAAGAGTGCAAGAGTTGCTGGAAAACCTTTTGTACTTAAATCCTTGATGGGGTACAGATTTGTGCTTGAGGTATATATGCTATACGTATTATTCATACACCGGTGATTGTATGTTTTCTACTTCAGTTGTTACGTTTTCAACCGGAACCGAATCATTGTATCATGTGGTATCTTATTCCTTGAATCTTTTCATGAGCAAGCTTGATGTTACAATTGACATCCAGAATTGACACACTCTGCCATGACATTTTTGCTTCCTTGGCTAATCCCAGTTTCAAATTTGCTACAACTTGAAGAGAACTCTTAATCTTCAATT
This sequence comes from Papaver armeniacum, assembly GCA_023531295.1. NCBI lineage: Eukaryota > Viridiplantae > Streptophyta > Magnoliopsida > Ranunculales > Papaveraceae > Papaver > Papaver armeniacum. Next base: position 50,645 of record JAJJWW010016139.1, read on the forward strand.
TTAACAAATATCCATTTCAGCTTCTTATATAAAATTATAACCATGGAGTGACTCTCAGCACCCCAAGGAAGATAAGATAACAACCTAAAGTCCTTGCAACGAAAATAATCAGTAGACGGTAAAGAGGTTACAAAAACCAACCCGACTGACAAATAAATAAACAAGAAGACTAAAATGGCTACTTGGGCCGTAACAAAGCTCACTAGTCGAGCAGCGCATTTGCCATTTTCTACTTGTATTTCAAAATTCAACCATCAATTTCAATTCTATAAGAATTGCAGCAGAAACAGAAGACGATCCAAGATTACTGTACCAAGTAGTACTAGGTCGATATCTTCCACAATCTCATCATCTCTTGAGTTAGGTCAAGCTGAAGGAGGAAGAGAATCTAAAATGGAAACCAAGAAGATAACTGCTCCATATGGTTCCTGGAAATCACCTATCACAGCTGATGTTGTTTCCGGAGCTGATAAACGCTTAGGTGGTATTGCTGTTGATGGACATGGCCACCTCCTTTGGGTTGAAACTCGCCCTAACGAAGCTGGGTATATAATTTCTTTCTTTCTCTTTTTTTTTTTAAACCCTAAACCCCAGTTGACCCAAGTCGTTCAATCACATAATCATGATAAATTTTTGAAAACTAAGCCAAACGTAGGTGAGTATGATTTATAGTTTACTCCGAGTCCGGATAGATTTATGGTTTGATTTTGCTGATTATTGTATGTACTATTTGGTTTTTCTGGGTGAAAAATGACTTTTCAGGAGAGCTGTTCTTGTTAAGGAGGCAGATAAATATGGAGATGAACCAATTGATATCACTCCAAAAGAGTTTGCAGTGAGGACATTAGCTAATGAGTATGGAGGTCAAGCTTTTACAATTTCTGGGGATGCTATAGTGTTCTCTAATTATAAAGATCAAAGACTCTACAAGCAGATTATCGGAGGTTTGATTTCTTATTCCTTTTAGAATAAAAAATGGATTGCTGAATAAACTACTGTGGCTTACTTGAAATTGTAATTATCTTAACAACCATCCTACTAGCTCATGCTTCAAAAAAAAATCCTACTAGCTCAGCTCGAGATACTACTAGGAATTGTACATGACGATTTAGAATATCTGTCTACATCCACTCCTAGATTTTTTATTTGTTGGAACATGCTCTCAAGGGGCATAGTCTCTGTCTCCTTGTTTTACATATTTGATATGCCTATTCTCGAGCGGTCCAGTTCCTTGATATGAGAAACTGCTGTTTCCTTTGTGGTTAGCAGATTCGTCTCCCTTGCCAATTACTCCAGATTATGGCGAATCTGTGGTTCGTTATGCAGATGGAGTGTTTGATTCACACTCCAACAGTTACATCACAGTAATGGAAGGTGGCTACTAAACCTAACTGACATGTTATCTATTTTTATTGCTGGTGCCATTCCTAAGCTTGTGACCAGTTATGTTTTCCCTCCTTTTATAGATCATCGTGAAAGTAGCTTAAATGCGATTACAACAATTGTATCTGTCAGCCTTAGTGATGGAATTAAACAAGGTAAGAATCTATAGAATCATTGACTTGTATGTGATACATTTACTCTGCTTATCAGTAATCAGTTTCTGGAGGAATGTTAAACTTTTGTTAGTTGCTTATTATTCTGTGTTGGTTTTGCTGTTTCACTGGTCATTGGCTTATTTGGATGTTATGAATTTTAGATCCTAAACTATTAGTCGGTGGCAATGACTTCTACGCCTTTCCACGGGTGGACCCCAAAGGAGAGCGTCTGGCATGGATCGAATGGGGTCACCCCAACATGCAGTGGGATAAGGCAGAACTTTGGGTTGGTTATATTTCCAAGGATGGGTGTGTATGTTTCTTGATTATGTTTGCCTCTTATGCACTCATCTCCGCGGGTGTTACAATTTGCAGGATTTCGCCTTAGTTTGAAGTACCGAAGTGAAGTCTATCTTTGTTTGTTATATTGATTAGTTTACCTTGTATAGAGATATCTCCAGAAAGATCTGTGTTGCTGGTGGTGATCCTACGCTGGTAGAGTCTCCATCTGAGCCCAAGTGGTCACCCAAAGGTACTTAACATATTCTCTTGTATTACTGAACAAAGGGACTTCGATGTACAAGTATTGTAATCTACTTAAATACGATGAAATTGTGTTCCTTGTGCTTGGCATAATGTGTATTGTGTGCTATATGCAGGGGAATTATTTTTCATTACGGACAGGAAAAATGGTTTCTGGAACCTTTATAAATGGGTAACTCGCTCTAATATGTATACGTCAAATATATTGCAAAGCTTTCTATTGACTCTAGCTCTGGGTCTATTTGGACCCAGTGTAAGCTTTTTATCAAATCCGACTCGAATCAGTCTGTGGGATTCTTTAACTAATCTGATTCGATTCATCCATGCCATTCGACAACTTGGATTCTATTTACAAAATCTAATTGATAGCTAAAAGTATAATAACTTGACGCAGTAAATGTTTTGTGGATTGCTAAACATGTCTTTCTAGTATCAATAAAAGATTATCCAATGTGTGTGCATTTATCTTATGCTTTTGATTGTATTGCAGATTGAACACAAAAATGAAGTGGTGTCAATTTATTCCATTGAGGCTGAGTTTACGAAGCCATTTTGGGTTTTTGGTGTTTGCTCCTATGATTTTATTAAGAGCAATGAGAACAACAACCTAATAGCTTGCAATTACAGGTCTATCAGTATATTTAACATTTTTTATTATTCCCCGTAATTGAATGTTTTACCCTTTGCTAAATTAGATAATTCATATGAAATTTATTTAATTACGTGGATGATGATCTGCAGACAGAGTGGTAGGTCATACCTTGGGGTATTAGATGATGCTCAGAACTCTTTGACAGCGGTAGATGTTCCCTTCACAGATATAGGCAATATTGTGAGTGAATCTTATTTTTACTGGTTTCTTGCAACTAGTCATCCTAAATAGTAAGTTATACTGCCTCCGTTTCTGGAGAAGAGGTACTATCACTTTTTCATTTTAGCCTAACAATAGGCCAAATTGAAAAAGTGATAGTAACTTTTTTCCAGAAACGGAGGGAGTATATTTTGAATAGATGATAAGGTCTACACAAGATTAATAATACGTTTTTGGTCTTGTGCAGGTTTGTGGGTGTGACTGCTTATATGTTGAAGGAGCATCTGGAACTCAACCGCTGTCTGTAGCAAAGGTCAATCTCATTTTTTTAATATACATGAAGTTGCTTGCTGGCATAAATGCTGAGAACTGGTCAAATATGCAAGATACTGCATGCTAAACATTGCAAAGTTTACTTGAGCAGGTCGTGTTAGATGATAATAAATCACAAGCAGTTGATTTCTCGATTATGTGGTCTTCTTCTCCAGACAGTACAAAATATAAATCATATTTTAGCATGCCTGAGCCGATTGAGTTTCCAACCGAGGTTGCTGGTCAGAAGGCTTATGCTTATTTCTACCCTCCTACGAACCCATGTTATCAAGCTAGTGAGGAAGAAAAGCCTCCCTTGTTATTGAAAATCCATGGTAACTATAATAGTTATTATTTCAATCATATGGGAATTTCAATTTTTGTCCCTTATTTATTTATTTTGTGTTTGGCTCCTGAGTTTAAAGTTAATTTTAGGTTTAGGTGCTGACTCTGTCCATTTGGGTACTGGACTAACCATTATCCCATTGACCTTCACAAAGTAGACTGTTTAAGCTTCATAATGGAAGTTAGTACCCAAACACCTCCAAGACCACTGCATAATGTAGACCCCTCTCTACATATATATAGTATCGTGTCTTGTGGATGAATAATAAAACCTAGATTATGTAAGATTTGATGTTAATGACTGCTCCAGTACCCAAGAACTAAACTGGTCAAAATCAAGTACACAGACCCGATTACCAAATATCTGAAATTTGTCTGTTTCTTCTTATTGTTTTAGTTTTCTTTTCCCTGTACTGTTGATCTATACATAATGATGGAAACTGTCAAATGACATCCTTATGATGATATGTAATCTGAACATTTTGCAGGGGGTCCTACATCTGAATCACGTGGCATCTTAGATCTTAATATCCAATACTGGACCAGCCGAGGTTGGGCATTTGTGGATGTTAACCATGGAGGGAGTACAGGTTAGCCCTTCAGCCTAGTTTGGGTTCATATCTTCTGTAGGGATAGGTTCTATGCATAGGTTTTCTTGGTTGAAACCAGATATAGATTGATGAAATTGGTGCCTTTTATTCATATTATTCCATGGTACTGCGTTAAAGGTGTCATGATGTCATTGGCAGGTTATGGCCGGGAATTTCGTGAGCGACTGTTGGGAAGTTGGGGTATTGTTGATGTCAATGACTGTTGCAGTTGTACTAAATTCTTGGTATTTTTTACTCTCTCTTCTTTACTGAATTTCGTAGTGAAGGGGCATGCCAGGTCAGCATTGTAGTACAATATTGTATTGACAAGATAGTGTGATTTTTGAAGGTGGATAGCGGAAAGGTAGATGGAGAACGACTTTGTATTACTGGAAGGTCCGCCGGTGGTTACACAACATTAGCTTCTCTAGCTTTTAGACAAACGTTCAAAGCCGGTGCTTCCTTGTATGGTGTGAGTGATCCGTCCTCCTCCTTAGGTCACACTTCATTGGCTTGAGAGAATTTGGAGCTCATCAATCTTGATGATGTCAAACGTTGATAGATGTTTATTAACTTATTGACAGGAAGCTATTGTTATCTTACTCAGCATTGACCTATACAGATGACTAACAAGTAACAATCCTTTACCTGTACTTTTGATTTACAGATTGCAGACTTGAACTCTTTGAAGACAGACACGCACAAATTTGAGTCCCGTTATACCGACAATCTTCTTGGTAAGCAATTGTGCATTTGAAAATTCATTAGATCAAAATGATTGAACTATTAAGCTCACTCTTTCCTTTGGCTACAGGTAGCGAAGAAGCTTACTTTGAGAGGTCGCCAATCAACTTTGTTGATAAATTTTCTTGCCCTGTGATTCTATTCCAAGGATTAGAGGATAAGGTACACAGTTACATAACTTAGGCTTGTGTTTACTGTTTTTGGCAGTCGTGTTTCACTGTAAATTAATACAAAGAACTTGACATTTATTTGATGCAGGTTGTGACTCCAGATCAAGCTCGTAAAATTTATACAGCTCTGAAACAAAAGGGCTTCCTGTTGCACTGGTAGAGTATGAAGGAGAGCAACATGGATTTCGTAAGGTATGAATGAACATTTTATCATGGTTTAATTAATAAGCATGTCTTTCAATCATAAGGCAGGACTTAAACGAAGATTATATTAATATCTACATTTATATATACACAGGCTGAGAACATAAAATATACTCTGGAGCAACAGATGGTGTTTTTTGCTCGTTTGATAGGGAACTTCAAGGTGGCGGATGAAATCACCCCGTTAAAAATCGACAACTTAGACTAAGGTTACAGTTATACAGCATGTGGATCATCATGAATGACTATTTAGTATTTCCTTCTCCTCAAAAAGACTGATACTTTTTCTCTTCCCAAATAAATTGGTAATTAATATAGGATAAGGTCACATTTCTAAATTTACCTTCCTAGTCAATTACCATTGCTAAATCTTAATTAAGAAATATATAATTTGATAGTCACATCGATACTTGTATGTCTTTATTAAAATATTTTCCAACGACATAAAGTTGTTTGCCGTGTTGTATTTTAAAGGTATGGCATTTCGCAATTTATGCGACTTCAAATGACTAACTATTCACATATTAGATTTTGAATCCTATTATCGGGCTTAAAGGGGATGGGACTTTGGGGGCTTAAATTACTAAGTGGAACCCAAATGTTATAGGGGATATCATACTTAAGTAAAAGTTCAAAAATAACCTCAATCATTTTAGCTTATTATCCTTCTACCCTTCAATTAACTGATTAATCTAATAAAAAAAAAACTGCAAAATCATTAAATAAAAAAAAATGAAAAATCATTAAAAGAGAGAGAAAAAAACCATCCCTCACCCTCACCCTCACCCTCACTCTATTTCTTTCTTCTTATTCTTCTCCTCACTTTCTTTTCTTCCTCCTCTTCTTCTTCTTCTTCTTCTTCTTTTCTTCTTCCATTCTTCCATTTAACATTTTTCAACGATTAATCGTCGATTCAAAAAAAAATTCTTCGTCGATTAAACTCATTGTATAAAACCATGAAACCTAAGGAAAATCTAGGTCAATCTCCGTCGAATCCATCTCCTTCTGAAGCAGAGAAACCAACTTCATCAAATGAAGATGAAACTGAATATCAAGAAGAAGTGAATGAAGGTGATGCACCAGCCGCCGCGAGTCCTGATATGACAGCAATAAGGTATGAATTTCAAAACCCACTCTTTATTTAAGCGTTTTATTGATTATTCTGTTGGTTTCGAAAATTTTAGGTCTGAAAAACATTTACGAAACCGGTTACGGTGGGAGTTCTTGTATTCCCAGTAGTAAATAGGTCTTACGGTTGGGATTGATTGTTTTCCGGTAGTTTATATGTTACACGGTTGGGATATCCTAGAACTCCCAGCCCTTTGTAGGATTTACGGTTGGGATATCTTAGAACTCCCAGTCGTAATATAGTCGATGCGTACGAGATGGAGAAATCCTATCCGCAACCAGTTGTATACGGCTAGGTTATTCCTGTGTTCGAATTTTTTTCAGCGATAATATTTATGTCTCGGTCTTTGTGTCCGTAAATTTGTTTCCTGACCGTGATATTTAGTTTCCTAGCCGTTTATAGATTACGGCTTGGAATTTCCTATCCGTATATAGTACTGTGTTGAATATCAAACCAGCTGTATTTACATATATAGGTTTTCTTATCCGTTATTTGTTTTTTGGCTGGATCGCTTATTTAGTTTCCTAGCCGTTTATGTATTACGGCTTGGAGTTTCCTAGCCGTTTATGTATTACGGCTAGATCGATTACTAATTTTCCCATCCGTTATGCTTGTTGCGTCTTGGGCTATCCAATTTTCCTAGCCATTTTGGTTGTCACAATTTGGTTGTGTCAAAATTTCCCAGCCGTTTTTGCTTATCTACTATTGGTTTTTGGCCTTGTTTGTCTTTGAACAGAGGAAAAGAAAAGAAGAAGAAAAGATCACAAGAAGTAACACCTCGTAGTGACCCGACTCCGCAACCTCGTCACGTAAAACCATTGGGTGCAAACGCAAGGAATGCAAGTGGAGTTGTGACTGGAGGAACTGAAGTTGGAGTTCTTTGGAGGAACCGAAGTTGATATTACTGGAGGAACTGAAGTTGGCACTTCTAGTGGTGGAGGAAATGAAGGTGTACTTGTAGTTACCGGAGGAATTGAAGTTGACACTTCTAGTGGTGCTGCTATTGATAAAGGTAAATCCGTAGTTGAGGAGGACAAGAATGAGGGAAACAAGAAGTATAAACCTAAGACAACGGCAAGATAAGTAATTGATGTTATGGAGCCTTTACCTCCCAAGAGGAATGGGAGACCTTAGGGTGAGGCAAGAGATCGTTCCGTCTTGATTGGCTACACGTCTTCATGGGCTGCTAGGGTTTGTGGCACAAAGGTAATAAATCAAATTACATATATGTTATATTTATTTTGTTACGGATTATTAATTATTACAACCATATTTTTTTTTTGTAGTTCCCGGATAAAGCGGTCCCTAAACTAAAGCACCAACAAGCAAGGTTTTGGTCGTTGGACAAGGAGCTTCCAGATGTGATAGCTTTGGTAAAAGCTTCGTGGTTATGGTCTGGAATTGAGGCTTTGCAGAATACATATGATGTTGTGACAGTTTTTGGTTTTAGAGAAAGATTTTGGCCCGAAACTATGACTTTTCATCTCCCATTCGGTGAGATGACTATCACTCCGGATGACGGAAAGCAAATCACTGGTCTAACTTTGGAAGGAAAGGTTGTGTTTGAGGGTTTCAACAATTCTATGCCTTTTGATGAGCTTTGTGCCTTGGCGAAGAACTGTCTTGGGTGGGGTAAAAATGAAGCGGAAGAAGAGTTTGAGATAGGGTATGGAGCAGCGCCTAGAGCTAAAAGGAAATTTAGTGCATCGGGCGAATTTAGTGAAACAGTTAATATGTCAAGGAAGATTAATTTGGTTCGTCTGAAGGATAAGTTTTGGGATTCTGACCGCAAGACTAAGAGTGGACTGGTGGTGATGGACGCAAAAAGAGCTAGACATACGGCTATAGCTTACTTGTTGTACGCTCTTGGGACCGTCTTTTTCCCCGATTTCTCAGGAAATAAGGTAAATGCTTGTTACTTGCAGTGGTTGAAGACTCTCAGTCTCGATCCGGAGAAAAAAAGAGGTAACTAGGTACTCATGGGCCACCGCCCTCCTTGCTGATGTGTTGGACTGTCTTTGCAAAGCTTCTAGATGAAACGAAACACAAATTACGGGATGTGTTGCTCTTATCCAGGTATCTTTTTGTTTTAATATAACAAATGTTTATTTATTTTACTTTTATATATTAGTTTGTCTTATTAACAATATATATTTTTTTTTGACGTAGTCATGGGCTTATGACCATTTTAAAAGCTTGAGGCCTACTCGGGATACAAAATGACCTCTAGAAAAACCTACAGGAGGAAGATACCCTTTTGGAGGGACCCAACACAAGGCTAAAGAGACGGAAATGAAGGACATGAGGAAAAAGTTGGATGCTTTGACAATCGAAGATGTGGCTTTTGATCCATATTTGAAACTTGATGAGGATGGAGAAGATGAAGTTGGTGATAGAGTATTTTCTGATGTGGCGACCTATATGGGACTTTTGTTTCATGCAACTGGGTTCGTCATTTTAGATCCTCGTAGAACGCTCCGCCAAATCGGTATTGTCCAGAAAATTGTACCTGAAGAAACTCCTTTTAAACTGAGCATAGCCAACTCCAAATTTAAGGACAAAGATGTCAAATTGAACTATGAAAATGCACCGTAGATCGAGCTTTGGAATGCTCGTTCCCAGGAAGTAAACCAAATGAGTAGAAGACTGCTTGAAGCTTCTTATGGGACTTCCAAAGCAGATGTGAATTACATGGAATGGTATCAAGAGTGGGCTCATCCTTATGTGGAAAATTTGGAATCGGAGGCGCATAGACATTTCAAGAATGCAGAGAAAGAGAGTTCAAAATCAAAGGCATCAATGAATGAAGAAGATGATTGGGAGAAGATGGTGGTACGTACACTACTAATTATGTTTGTATATGTTTTTTTTTTTTTTCTATGAATAATTAGAGTATGTGTGTTTGATACGAAAAAAATAGGTCGAACGAGTTAATTGGGTGGCCAACGACATCACCCGTATGATTAATTTGGGTGAGGACTTAACGGTATCTGAACAAAGATTACTCCGAAATCGAGTTAGAGGCATAATAATCCCTGAGAAAGCAGGTTTATATCCCGATGAAGTGGAACGACCAAGGAGAACTAAAAGGGCTAGGTCTCCTTCTTTTAGCGACGACTCGGACACTCCCCACCGTGACCAAGTTCAATCTAAGCAAGGAAAATCCGATTGTGGTGGTAGAGGTGAAAAAGGTCGAGGTGGTCGAGGTGCAAAAGGTGGCCGTGCTGGAACAAGTGCAAAAGTTAGCCGTGCTGGAACAAGTGCAAAAGGTAGCCGTGCTGGAACAAGTGCTCGAGGTGGACGTGGTGGAGGTAAAAAGACTCCAATTCAAGGTGGCAGCGGTCGAGGTAAAAAATCACTTCGGAGGAGAGATCAAGTGAAAGTGAATGACTATTTACTCGCTTTTTATTATATTACTTCATGGATCTTTTATTATCTAAGACTTTGTCTATTTACTATTTTTGTTGTTTGGTTATGGATTTGGATGGATCAATTTTTATAACTTTGCATTTATGAATGAATGTTAGTCTTTCCATTTGTCTAATCTAAGAAAACTGAGGAAAAAATCAAGATTTACTAATTTTTGTGCACTTTAGGCTAGGTCGATCCTTCACATAACCTAGCCGAAAGTGCATATAATTCTTGTCAAATAAACCTGCACAGAATTTCGGTTGGAAAGTCCCGGCCGTTACTAGAAAACGGTTAGGAAATGGAACCGTAGCCGTGTTACAGTATGGAAATACCTAGCCGTGTATTGCACTGGAGACTCAAAAATTAAATTAGTCTTGGTTACGACTACATTTCCGGGCCGTAAATCATTTTAGCGGTTAGAACTCCTAACCGTAATTCTGGCATAAATTTGCAACTCTGGTTTACGGATTGGTCGACATTTGAAGTTCCTGGTCGTAAATGCATTTACGGTGGGATTTCCTAACCGTATGTCACTCTGATAACCCAAAAAAAAATGTCTCCTTATTGCGGCTATATATCTAGGTCGTAATTCTGACAAAAATTAACAACTATTATTTACGGCCCGAAATACCTAGCCGTAAATCTGACACACCACAAACCCTGCAGGTTTACGATGCAGTACAATTTTGGGTCTACCTTGCGTTTTCCTAGCCGTAAATTCCTATAATTTTGAATACCACATCATATCGGCTAGTTTATTTAATTTTTAAAAATAGATCCGTTTGAAGACTGATCTATAGAAGGTTCTAGCTGTTCAACCACTTATTTAAACTTGAAATAACTCTACCTCTATATAACCACCCATTCCAAATCAAAATCACACCTTCTACATCAATAATCTCCACCAAAACTCCTACAAAACTCAATGCAATGTACTCAAAGGATAAACCCAACTTCACTTTGGAAGAAGACTTATCTCTTTGCAAAAATTTTGTACTATGATATCCAAAGAAGGGAGAAGAACGAAAGAAACGTGGTTTACCAAGTCAATCGTATTGGAGTACTATTTTTGAGAATTTTTGTAGTGAAACAGGTAACACTAACAATCTCGATGGGGTTGAATTGTATCTTCGATTTTCAGACATACGCAAAAAAAAGTGGAAGAATATATGGCTTTACGTCGTATGTGCAACCAACTTCGACTTAAAGGTGAGACTGATAGAGAAGTCGCAGCTCAAGCTAAGAAGGAATGGAGAAAATGGAAAGGTTATAATTTCAACTTGGAAGCTCAATTTGCCATCATCTAAGACTTCTTAATACATCGAAAGGGATGTTATTAAAACCAACTTTGTAATGGGGATCTATTAAGTATGTAACGGGTTTTATTGTGGTCTATTTAATGAAAGTATTACGAATTTTCAATCGTAGTATGTATTCATGTTGAAAATCAAAATTTCTCAGCTTACATATTCAGTTACGGACGGGAAAAGTATGTTATCCCAGTAGTATCTGATTTCGGGAGTTATGGGAAGAATAACGGCCATAAGTTCTTCACTTCCCAGCCATAGATTGTGATTACGGCTTGGAATTCTTCAGATCCTAACCGTAACTTTGGTATTACGGCTTGGAATTCTTCATATCCTAACCGTAATTTTGTTATTACTAATTTGGTTCGATACAATTTCAGCCGTAACATGTAAAATTTCAGATTTTATTCTGATTTTTTACGGATTTGAATCGATAAATTGATGTTGGGAGTTAATTATAAGTTTATCCCGAGTTTTGTGACGAAGGGTTTTATCATTTCTCTTCAAAATTTTTTCAAAAAATTTCACCAAAATCACCATTTTTCCTTCTTCAAAATCAAAATCAAAATCAAGGAAAATCAAGTTTTGATTTCCAAAAGATTAATCATTTGATTAGTCTAATCCATTCACTAATACTGATTAGTTAGCTTAATCAATATAATTAGTACTAATCATATTATGGGTAGAATGGGTATTACAAAAATACCATGATAAGGGGCTCTATGAATTGTTATTTCATGACCCCATAAGCCCCCAAAATCCCCTCCTTTTTTAAGCCCCAATAATAGGATTCTAGATTTTAATTGTTGAACCATAATTCGAGATTTTGTGAGCCAGTGATGGTTATGTTAGCTAGCGTAAAGTAATTTTAAAGAAGAAAGCAAAAACTATGGAGAAGGATATTGGTCGTATTATTTTCTTTTCCTTTTTTTCGTCAATTTTAAATCGTGTGATTACGAGTCAACTCAGTTTTCAAATTTTGCCTCTTCTTACCTTATCTAATCTAATCCTTATACTTTTGTTTGTAACGATTGATTGTTGAATCTATAATTACTTTCAAGTTTGTTTATCATGTTTTGTTATTTCAACAGGGCAATCTTGGTATTGTCAAAGATCGATTCGAACTAACTATGAGATCTTTACTAAGACTTGATTAAGATACAAGTGCAATTGCTTTAATATATAACAATCATAATACGAGTACTAAGTAGACCATGATATTTTTCGTTCAGAAACCTATATGGATACAATCAGTAGTGTAGATCAACAATTGAGATCATGTATCTGATATATACACAAATTTACTTGGACGATCTCAAAAATCAATATTCAAGAATCAACCTAGTTTATACTTGAAATGTATACGAACCCAGTTCCAACAAGAACAAGTCTTGTAATCTATATTTCAAGATACAAATTCTCAAGAATAAATAAATCTTATAGGTTTTGTAAGTTTTTGAGCTTGAAAAATTTATAGGTTGTTTAACGTACTACTTGTGATATTTTTATTATAAAGATAAACAATATAATATGAAAAAGAAATAATACAAGATACCAGAAATTTTGTTAACGAGGAAAACTGCAATGTGCAGAAAAATCCCGGGGCCTAGACTTCGTACTGGAATGTAGTTGAGACCGAATCGACCCTACGGGCAATTCAGCTTCAGGCGTGCTCCAAATTCCTGGAGTATATTCAAAGCATAATCATGAAGATTAAATACTGTAACTTTTTTTTCAAAAGTTTACTCCTCTTTTAACCAGTTACGAACAAAAAGAGTAAAGTGTCATTGATTATCAAGACATCAAAAAATTTATGTTCAAGAACATCAAACTAGGATCAATGGATGTTCATGTCCTCGTAAGCGGATTTGGGTTGATGTTCCTCATCCACGAAGTATGTTAAGAATCGGTAAATATCTATTTATATATAGACCGATTGCAATAATCGACGTATATGGATGCTTTTATAAACCGATTAATTGTGACATTTATTTTACATTGAGGTCGATTGTAACAATAGATGGATATGGGTGTGGGTGTTTCTATAAACCGATTACAATAATCGGCGTATATAGTGGTTTGTATTGGCCGTTTATAGCCTATAACACGTGCATAAAATTAGGCATTTTCTTTAACCAGAATCGGTCTATATGAATGATAGAGCCTTCAACGGTGTTCAGGTATGAATTTTGATTATGGTTTTAATACTTTTATATCCAAAAGAAATCAACTAAAGAAAAGGGAGTATTTCATTGAAGAGTCGTGCTATGACGAGGTCACCCTCGTGACAACTTCTATAAGGGTGCACCTTTTAACCCTTAGATATTTCATTTTAGATTTTTTTGCATCTCGAGATAATATTTAAATATTATTATTATTATTTCTTATTTTTATTTAGTTTTAGAATCGGTTATTTAGTTTTATTCAACCTAGTCTCACTGTCATAACAAGTCTCCATTTTTTCATTCTATTTTATTATCCCTACTATAAGCGTCTGTTCTTTATTTTTCTCCATCATAGAAGAAGAATCGGAAATTGAATATATTTGGTTGAGAATCTAGATACAAAGGAATGCAAATGAACCCACTATAATCCATCATTAATGGAAAGCTCTAAGGGCTTTTTAATAAAGTGGCCAAGTTTTTGAACTATATTTAACAAAATGACCGTTTTTTGAAATTGTTTTATAAACTGGCCGAGTTTGACATTTTCCATCCCGTTTTTTTGAAAAAACGGGTGACGGCAGTTAACTCAAAAGTGTCAGTTGTAGAAGACTTAAAAGCCCCTAAAACTTTGACTAACCTAAATTCGTCTCCTTGTATCTTCTTCCATGACCTTCGATTCCTTCAGTTCATCTCAAAATTGAAAATGATACATATCTCTACAAAACCAATTCTTATTAAAAGTACCCCGAACATCAAATTAATTCAACTAAAAATGAAAATTTATCTTCATATAAAATTACAACTATCCAATTCATGCAGTAGTAGAACAAGTTGATTTGTATGGTAAAATACAAGATCATATAATCAATTTCATCACCACCCCATCACTTTACAACAAAAACAAAGCAATACTTTTCATCATCATGATTCGATGCTTATGGAGCCAATACGTATATGGTGGTAAGATGAAAAAATCCAATACTAACCAGTACCACCCATAGCAACAACGCGAAACCACCAAGCTACCACCAAATCACAACCTTACTTCAAGATACCATCAAATGATCATCACAAACCAAGATCGAAGCCAGAAACACCAAAAAGTCATAAATCAGTAAACCCCCAATTTTGAAGAACCCTAAAATTCAATTTTTACTCCATGTAAAAAATTAATACATTTAGCCATCTAATATGAGCAATACGAAGATAAATAAACGTTGGGTTTGATGTACTTACTCAATTTGAAGACCCATATTGCTTCAATTTACAAGTTCCCTTCTTCGTCATCTTTTAATTTCAACTTTTGTGTACTATGGTTGAACAACAAATTGTGGTAATTAGGTTAATGAAGGTTTAAATTTGTGGTCTGGATTTGAAAATCAGTAATGGTGATAAAAGGGATTTGTACCGTTGATTGATATTCACAGGGTTGGTTTAATATCTGATGTAGCAGGTGATGGTTGAACTGAATTGGATGAATTGAACAATTGATGATGCTGTAAGGGTTCTGTAAGAATGGGTTGAGCTAATTGAATATGAAGAAGAAGTTGCTGATGATGTGAATGAGAAGACCTTGTTGTTGTTGATGAAGAATAGGATTTAGAGAATGGGTCTTGAGCAGAATTACCTGGTTTGGTTTTGATGGCAATGGCAAGAACAACATACCTAAACAAAGAAGAAGTAGTACTGTTTTCTTATAACGTATGCACTTAAAAGGATACAATGGTCATTGTACCATGAATAATTGACTTAGTCAATTGAGAAGACCAAAGTGTCAAATCTAACAGAAAGTCCACTTTATAAAAGATCTAAAATTTTTGGCCGGTTTATTAATTATATGGAAGGAAGCTGGTCAGTTTATTAATTTGCCCAAACTCTAAAGAACTTTTTTCATTAATTTCCTTGAATGATGTTTCCACAAATTGGTAATTCCAACACTATTGATTAGAGATACACAAAATTCTAGTATTAGAGACATGATGAGAGTGCATAAAAAATGCGGTAATGACAACTTAATTTTTTGTCCTGTGGAGTTCGAACTCTAAGGTCTAATTTTAATACAGCCAATCTTCATAGAGTAACAAAGTCATAATAAAATTTTCTATCTGCATCTTTAAACTACCAATAAAATGATAAAACAAAGAAGCACCACAATAATTTTCTTGGCTACCCTCTTCTCGGATCTACCTCCATGCGAGGATGTTATCTTGTTACATTTTTTGGACATAGTCGTTTAATTAACATCTAATAACAAGAAAAAATCGAATTGTCTTCATACGTTTCTTGAGCATTATTAGTTACTCGAAATTTATTATCATCAAACGTAATCAATTCTTCGATTTGGAAAAAAAATTTAACCACCTAGGTTTCTAGGTTTAGGAAACTAGAAAGAACGAAATACAAACTTAGGTGGAAGAAATAAAATTAAATTAGGGGATGCAGAAAAATTAAAAATTAAAAATAAGTTAATTACTTAAATATTATCTCGAGATGTGAAAACATCTAAGATGAATTACCTAAGGGATAAAAGGTGCACTTATAGAAGCTGTCACGAGTGTGACCTTGTCACATCACGACTCTTTCCTTGAATGTCCGCCAAACTACCCTTGTGTGGGAGGTATAATTTATCCCAATAATCCTAGACGTGTTTTCTCATTTTGTCCCATGGAGTGAGAATTACACTGATAAAAGGAGAAGATGTTTGTATGGATTATGAATTTAAAGTTAGAATTGTTCCAGTCAAAATATCTCTGTTGTTCACTGGAAGAAAAATAAAGGAAGACAAAAATTAGATTAGTCTCAAGTCTTGTTTAGCCTCTTGCTCCTAAAGGATGAGTTACTTATGTCAAAATGGGTGTCGTAACTTGTTCGGATGATTATAGACCCTTATGGTTGTTATATTTGTCTTCTAAGCACCTACAATACAAGTCAAGTTCCGTTTGATTTTGGTGTTACCACATCATTAGTAATTCCAGAAAGTAATGACTCGATGTGGGTATCAACATATTTTATACTCTTTGTATAAATTCTTCATGCCTATCTGACTCCTAAGCAAGAGACGAAAACATCATCCATATGGGAACTTCTATACAACAAGCTAGAGTGAAATTTATGCTCTTTGATAAATTTATCAACTCATAAAATTAATATTAAATTTAAGTTCTTCTACGAACAAATTTTTTTACTCAGAACTTTTTCCAACCATATGTCATCACAGTCTCATTGTTTTTATTTTAAGCAATCTTTTCCGAGAAGACTCAATTTCTATATATGGATTATGTCGTGTCAGAAATCTTAAATTTCCTTTTCAAAAGGACAGTTAGTTTCAAAACCGTCCCTTGCATGATACTCCAAATGGAAGGTTTTCACATTTAAAAGTGATGAAGATGTATTCTCTCTTCATACCTTCACTATCCTATTTGCAAAACCTCTGATCATGTATCTTCCTCGAGCTTTAACTCTCATAAGGAATATGATGTTTGGACAGTATTGTTTCCCATTAAGTAAATTCGTCTTGAGTCTTCTGATAGTGAATCAATTTTATGTCAACAAAAACATATCCCCACAACTCATGATGATCATAAAACCACTCTTGATAATCATCTTGATGAATTTTCTCTTGAGATGAGTTTAGTTCTAAATCAAATTCAGTCATTGGGGGTTGGTTTGAAGATTTTCTCAAAAAGAGTTGAAGATAAGTTCATGATCATAAAATCCAGATTGGAAGTAATTGAAGGAGAATCAGATATGTTGAGGATTACACTCCTCAAACCCCATAAGTTTAAAAGTTCCTAGGTAGCTCATTGTAATAATTCATTCTTATTGTTTTAAGGTGGAAAAACTAGTTTTCAAAGTAGTTTACTAATATTTATCTTTTTACATTACTACTTCTTATCATTTATCACTAATTGAAATTTATTTAGCTAATTTTTTTTGATGATGATGCTTATACTTGATTTCTATTAATTATTCTATGTGTATTGCTTTATTTTCGATGAGATGGTCTTTGTTTTATCATAGATGTATGATCAGAACATATTCTCATAAAAATTTTCTTATAACACTAGTTAATTTCACATTACCAAGATTTTTTTCTACTAAGGCTGAGTCTAATGGAGGACGTAAGGTAGTTGTTGTACAGTGTCGCCACGTCACGTTGGAGTGAGGACTGAGTCTAATGGTGGGGGGAGGTAATTTAGTTATAGGCGACGAAACAAATCTCGCATGAGCGAGGAAAGCTACCTCGCCCTAAAAGCGAGGATGAAATCAGCGCTTGACTGGTCAAGATGCGTTGAAGCGAGGAGGCAATCCTCGCCCTAATATTGCAGAGAAACCCGACTTCGGTTTCTCCTCCTCCACTAGACTGTCTCTTTTTTATTTCATCTTTTGTTCTTCTTGGTGCATCAATGGGAGCCCTAGAACAAACAAGTGATTCAATGGAAGCTAATTAGATGGATCCGATAAATGCGTTTTGGGTGGATACAATACTTTAAAAGTTGTAGCTTATTGATTTAGATTTTGAATACAAACCAAAAGAGATATGGAGCTAATCAAAAACCTTGTAGTAATTGTTTAATTGATTATCATGGGAGTTTTATTTTGCTTACAATTATATGATGAAGTTTGATCTATCTATGTTGTGGTTGTATTTTGTGTTGTGAGGCTTGATTGATGATTAATTTGATTTGATTTGGTATTATTGTTAGGGTTCAATGAAGAAACATACAAAATTGTTTTTTTTTTTTTTTTTTTTTAATTTAGATTTATAGGAAACTTGATAAAACATAGATAGTTTGGGTATAAATTGTCATTGATTTTTAGAATTTTTGTTATTAATTTCATGTTTAAGTTTACAAATCATATTTAGGGTTCCATTGATGAAACATAGATAGTTTGGGTAATTTTAAAAAAAATCAATTTAGATGAAAACCTTATAATCATAAATGGAGTATGAGAGTAATATATCTTGTGCTTGTTTTCATTGTAGTTTATGGCAATGGCGGCAAGTGAGATTTTATCTAGGAAGGGTGATGTAAATCATAAAAGTAATGACGATTTAGCACTTGATAGGAAGTTGCCATTTAAAACAAGTTGGGCTCAAGTGAAGAAATATTATGACATAGTGGTGAAAAATAATCCGCAAGCCTTTGATGTGTTACAAAACTGTGCTTTTTCTTCGGTGTTTGAATTTGAATTCTCTTGTGCTGACTGTAAATTAACTGAAGCACTTATGGAGAGATGGTGGAAGAAAACTAGGACACTTCATTTCCTGGAGTTCGAGTTAGGAATAACACCTTTAGATTTTGTAAGGCTAACGGGTATTCCAGTAGGTGGTGTTCGTGCGATGCCAAATATACCTGCTGGTTTGAAGAAGATAGATTACTTAGGATATGATAACACATATTTTTCTGGTGTGAAGGAAAACCGGGAAGCAAGAGCATCCGTTGCATAGCAAGTGGTTCTAGAAGGTCATCCAAATGATAAAATCGGTATATGGGAATCTACGACATGCTCCATTCCATTGGGTTTTCTTGCAAACTACATTCATAGTAGAGAAAACCAAAACAACCAGGGTGAATGGGAAGAATTGACTATAATGTTTTTATTGTGGTGTATTTGTAGATTTTTGATAGGAAATACCACGACAAGAGTAAATAAGAGATGGTTAGTATTGTTGGATAATTTGCATAATTTGGGGAAATATGATTGGGGTAGTGCCGCATTAGGAAATTTGTATGATTGCCTTGACAGATGGACCTCTAGCAAGCGAAATGAAATGGGTGGGATGTGGAATATTCTAGAGTATTGGTACTACTTTTATTTCCGCAATTGCCAACCATTTTTGAAAAAATATAAAACTATCATCAGTAATCAGTGCCTCCATCCCGCAATTTTATTATTTAAGAAGAAAAATCGCACATTTTTATGTTTTATTGTGTGTTTTAGTTTCGTCAAGAGATCTTTATGATGTTAAGTGTGGTCGTATGTTTTAGTTCGAAATTGGGATCAAAGGTAATGCTTATGATGTAATATGTTTTTTTCCTTGCTATGATGTAATGAGCACTTTTAACATTAGAGTTTTTTTATTATAAACATCTTAGTACATTAGAAATCATAATTCAAAACCTAACTTACTTTCGTAGGAATCACAGTTATGCTTAGCATGTGCAACAAGCCTTTAAACCGCAAGGTTTACCAAACGGACGAGTGTTGTCTCGTGAGGGTATAAAACATATTTACCCACAAAATCTTATGTAAAACCTAATAAGAAGGTTCCCAATAATCATAGGGTAAACCGTCTGAGTCAAACTCTTCCACGTACAGATCTCCTAATTCATTGTCATTAGGAAATCTATTTAGATCTCTTTTGATCCCTGTTAGAATGTTCGGTTTCTTGGTTTTAATAAATTCAAAAACTTCATTGTGAGGAAATTCCACACCCTTTACTCGGCGATACTCCCTTCTTGCCCGTAGCTCCTACAAACATTGAAATATTAACATTAAATCCATTTCGACGAAGTGAAAATCAATATAAAATGACGAGTTATATATTTACCATTGTTTCAGTTGTCATTTCTTCGGGATGGGGGTTATTCCGGACAACGAGTTCGTGGTGGTCATAAAAAATATCCAGTTCATTTTGGACTACCCTATACCTATCCTTTATGTTTTTTTGCTGTTCTTTCCCGATCGGTTCCGAACTCTCTTTTGTAATAGTGGAAAACTTGTCGCCAGAAAGCTGCATCTGTTGCGAAGCCACGTTCAACGTCTTCACGAGAGCTTTGGGCCAGCCAAGTTTTCATTATTACTAAATCTTCCGCATGATCAAATGAAGGATCAAATGCAGTCATTGAAGATTTGATTTTTTTTTTAAATGATTGCTAACAAATAAAAGAACTTTACTGTTGCTTATGGGTGAAAACTGTTTCTGCGGTTTTTGGTAAATTTGGGTGTGTGGATGAGAAACGAATCTAAACCCTAAACAAATGCAATGCACGTGAGTGCTTTTGATTCGAGAGATCAATCTATACAATTCTGGCCTAAACCAAGAAATGGCCGTTCCAGACTTGCTTCGGTCACAAAGTGAAGGAGATGGGGTTGATCTTAGGGGAGAAGCGAAGAAGGTGTTGAGATTGTGAAGGTGTTGGCTGTTTATGACTTGTATCAGAATATTGAGCTGGCTTGCACAATGTAAGCTATCAGTTCTGGTGTTTTCTGGATACTGTGACAACACTTGGTTTTTCTGTGTTCGTCTGTGTTGTTTGGAAATAGGCAAATGACCTATTTATACAAGTCATTGAGCGCAAACCCTCATCTCATATGAAGTGGAGGAAGTTGAGTGATGTAGTAGTGGGGTCGTGTGGGTGATTGCATGATCACGTCTTAGCCCACTTCCCTCATCATCTTAACCGTCCATACCTCCTGACACGTTCTTTTGATGGCGCGTTGCACGCTGCACGCAGTAAACCGCCAGACCAATACCTCAGTAAGTATCCCCAAGTTTGTGACATGTTTGATGTCTTCGAATGAGTGGATAGTGGGACCTACAGGAAGTAGCATACGATCTAGATTAAATAACTGAGTTATTTAGGAAGTCGATATTCATGAAATATCGTGTACACTTTATGCATGTAATGCATCGAATACAATCAATATGTATGAAGCATTGCTGTTTTAGAGCTTAACAAAGTAAGTCGCGGATTAAGCGTCTTAAAATAGCTGCATGCCCAACCATCTTCGAGTGATTGTTTGGAGGCCGCATGGGCGGGCCATCCCTTGGACGATCACTCCTTGTGGTAGAGTGACGGGCGGTGATCACCAAGGTACCTCATTGGCCGTTTAAATCTTAGCCTAGGCTATCCGACCAAGCTGGCAAAATTGGACGGAGGAGATGGTTTGCGCCACTTATCTACTAAGTACGAAGAGTTATATACCAAGATATGGAAGAAGTATGGTCACATCGCCACCTCCAAGAAGCTTAAAAGTCGCTTTGCATTAGTCAAACGTGTTGAAGAAGCTCTATCTTCCATCTACGGCATGAGCATCGTGACTGGGCACACCGTCTCTGAAGAGGTAGTCGCAAACTGGGAGTTCCACCGAGATGTGTTCGTGAAGTATGAGTTTAACGCCTCTAGTTTGTGAAGGATTATTTGAAATCCCGGAAAAGCTGCAAGGCGAAATGATTGATGTTCCATTTATGGACTTCATTACTCAACAAGAGGCAGAAGTCGAGCAATTGTCCCAGGAGTTGAAGCTGAAGCAGACTGCTCTCCAGAATATGAAAGATGCTTTTGCCAAAAAGACCAAATTGTTGTTGGACGACTTCCCTTGAGTATTTTATGTCTTTCCTTTATTCTTAGGCGTCTTTGAGTGACGTGAGGAATTCTTTTCATGGTTTGGTTTTAGGTTTTGAACTAATAGGTGATTGAATTTTGAATCGGTTTATTTTGAGATAGTTTTGTGAATGGTTTTTCTGAAAGAGGTTTGTTTTAGAAGGAATTTGCATTCTAATTATAAATAACGTGACTATTCTAACGATATCATACATGACATATGAAGTTGCAAATATCGTGTGAAAAGGAACACGTATGAGGGGAAAACAAAACATGATGTTCATGGTGATTTGAATCATCGGATCTCTTTCTTAGTGTGGGACACCAAGTCCCTAGTAGGCTCTAAAACTATCTTTCTCGTAAATTTGTTTAATAGGACTTACTTGTTCTTCGAAATTCCATCTGCATGAAATTGGATATTCCTTAGTACTCACTTCAAGAAATTGCCGTTAATCTTCGGAGAGAGGAGGCAAATCTTCTGAATTAAGCTTCTTCTGGAAAATGTTCTTCAGGGCGTTGCATTCACCGGTAGGGTTATGAAGAAAGCGGTGATAGTGACAATATCTAGGATCTAGCATCTCCTGATCAGTCGGTTGTCGCCACACAGGGGGCAGCTGGACTTCTCCGTCTCGTATCCATACTTCCAATAATTCTAAGACTTTCTTCATCGAGAATGGGAAATGCGGGTATCTTGAGCCAGGCTTTTCTTGCATTGGCGGATATTGTTCCGATATCTCATGTTGATCTTGATATGAAGAACGTTTTGGAGTCGGAGCGCAAGCCTGTGTCAACATGTATGCGGCCCGCTTGGTTGGTCGTCTTTGTTGAGATACTACTATTCTCGGGGGCCTGATATTGGTGATGGTATTACCATTAGGTGGCTGAGTCGAGTATTCCTAGCCCCTGTAGTCATGTGACTCTTGGATGATTTCTACTTCTTCAGGCAGCTCTACATTTGGCTGAAAAAGTTGCGGCAGATTGAACTGCTTTCTGTACTTCAGCAAGGGTTTTGAGATACAAATCTTCCAACAAGGTTTCATAAGCTTGCTCTTTTCCTTTATCCGATAAAGGTTGTGGCATTCCTGACAAGTCCTTTCCACTGTGGAATTGCTTTGGGTCTCTTTCGTTAGCCGAATCATGCTGATCGTCCCTCCTTGGTCTCCTGGTATGGCCATGCGCTCTTTCTACATCTTTGCTGGTAAATACACGACTCCCATACAAAGATTCAATATTCTTTACGTCATCGTTTGTGATACTCCCCGGGTAAACACTTGCTGAGCCTTCTTGTAATCGAACCGTTATATTGTTTAAAAAGCGAAATGTCTCACTCTGCCTTTTGGCGATACTAGCTTGGTTTGCTAGGAAATCCTCTAGCATCCTGGCCACACTTTCCATGAGGTTTGGATTATTCATGGCCTCCGGATAATTTGGCTGGTGAGGATACATTATAGAATGAAAGTTGGACTCAGTGATTAAAAGAAACAAATAGGTTAATAATCGAAATGGATTTAAAATCCACCCCTTCGAAAAATAAATTGAATCCGGTATTGAAGAAATGAAATTGGGAAGTTGGAAATTTATATTGCAGCCGAGAGATTAATCTCTCACTGTGGTCGCCAATTGTTTATGGGTGAAAACTGTTTCTGCGGTTTTTGGTAAATTTGGGTGTGTGGATGAGAAACGAATCTAAACCCTAAACAAATGCACTGCACGGGAGTGCTTTTGATTCAAGAGATCAATCTATACAATTCTGGCCTAAACCAAGAAATGGGCGTTCCAGACTTGCTTCGGTCACAAAGTGAAAGAGATGGGGTTGATCTTAGGGAGGGAAGTGAAGAAGGTGTTGAGATTGTGAAGGTGTTGGCTGTTTATGACTTGTATCAGAATATTGAACTGGCTTGCACAATGTAAGCTATCAGTTCTGGTGTTTTCTGGATACTGTGACAACACGTGGTTTCTCTGTGCTCGTCTGTGTTGTTTGGAAATAGGCAAAGGACCTATTTATACAAGTCATTGAGCGCAAACCCTCATCTCATAGGAAGTGGAGGAAGTTGAGTGATGTAGTAGTGGGGTCGTGTGGGTGATTGCATGATCACGTCTTAGCCCACTTCCCTCATCATCTTAACCGTCCATACCTCCCGACACGTTCTTTTGATGGCGTGTTGCACGCTGCACGCTGTAAACCGCCAGACCAATACCTCAGTAAGTATCCCCCATTTTGTGACATGCTTGATGTCTTCGAATGAGTGGATCGTGGGACCCACAGGAAGTAGCATACGGTGCTAGATTAAATAACTGAGTTATTTAGGAAGTCAATATTCATGAAATATCGTGTACACTTTATGCATGTAATGCATCGAATACAATCAATATGTATGAAGCATTGTTGTTTTAGAGCTTAACGGAGTAAGTCGCGGATTAAGCATCTTAAAATAGCTGCATGCCCAACCATCTTCGAGTGATTGTTTGGAGGCCGCATGGGCGGGCCATCCTTTGGCCGATCACTCCTTGTAGTAGAGTGACGACGGTGATCACCAAGGTACCTCATTGGCCATTTAACTCTTAGCCTAGGCTGTATGACCAAACTGGCAAAATTGGACTGACAAGATGGTTTGCGGCACTTATCTGCGACCGTTCCATGAAACCTTAGGGTTTAAGAGGTGCGCAAGCATCCTCTTTGAGCTAGACCGAATTCACACATAGGCGCCAATTTTGGTGGGACCGATTGGTCACACATGAAGGCGACATGTTGCTGTGTACGTCTATACCTCTCTGTCCCATGAAGGCTTGATCTAGGCCACTCAAGTTGACTGGCAAAGATGAGTGGTCGTGATCTATTTGCGATAGAAATCCTTTGCCGCAAAGGATTTGAGAACCGCGTGACATGCGTCCTTTGGGCACGCGTTTCAAGGTGCTCGGCCATGGTTGGCCTAGGCCGGTCGGTTACACGCATAGGTGGGCCCACGGTGATCATGCTGATACTCTTGGTACCTCTTAAGTCTATATCTACACCTTCCGTTTAGGCTGGCGAAGATGGATGGTCATGATCAAACTGCGACATATATGTAATGCCGCAAACCCTAATTAGGGTTTTGAATCGGTCACGCGCACGCAACTTGGACCAAACGAATTGGCAAGCTATGCTTATCCTTTGGGAGGACCGACCATGTGGGGCCCACGTTGGGCCGATGGTGAACATGTGTGTACCTGTCCGATGGTTCTAGGCGCGATCTAAGCCATCCAAATATGCCGACGAAATTGGATGGTTGTGATCGATTTAAGACGCTAGTGGAATTTCCACGACCCCTTAAGCATCACGCCATCCTCACTTCGAGCAATCGTTTTCTGCTCCATGGCTAGGACGTGAGAGAGTCGATCGGGTAGGTGAGGAGTGGGCCCGCCAACGTGTGCATTAACGCCTAATTGATCAATCGCGGGAAGATCCAAGCCGTCCAACTAAGCTGGCGAAGTTATACGGTCGCGATGTCTTTTGAGACTGTCTTTGGAAGTCTTTGCTCGTGCGAGCCACTCCAAGGCAAAACGAATCATCTTAACCACCCTACTTCAGGGCTGGCGTTTGATGGGTGTTTTTGGAGTACAACATGTGTTCGACCGGCTAGGGCAAAAACGGTCCCGCTGGTGGTCATTACGGTAATCGCCTGCTCCTGCTAGGGTTCGTCTAGGATTGTTAAATTCCGCGGCCAACTCATGTGGCCGTGATCATTTCTAAGACTGAATTGGACAGTCTAGCACTACACCAAATTCTGGGATTAGAAACAGAACCAGGCCGTTACAAAAACGGGTTGTAACGGCCCTCGCCTGTTGCAAAAGTGGGTGTTACATTTTTTTTGTAACGGCTTTGTGGCCGTTTAATTTTTTTGTAACGGCCTCGTAGCATGCTTGGTAATTCTGAATTTGCCACGTGGTAACAACTCGGGCGATTACGAATTTTTTTACAATGTGGATGTTGTAACTCGAGCCGTTACGAACTTTTTTGTAACAACAAAAAAATTACTGCCGGTCAACCTTGACCTGGTGAAAATTGGTCAAAATCAATTTTGACCAGGGTAATATTGACCGGCAGTACATTTTCTGCCGGAAACCGGAATTCTAAATACTAGCTTGTACAATCCTTTCAATCCATCCACATTCAACAATAATTGCTTCAATCAATTTACATCAACATTCATTCAATTCTATTAAGAAAGAATACAAATTCTTCTAAGTACCAAATTTTTTTTTGTTAAGTATCAAATTCTAACAAGCATTCAATTTCAGTTTCATAATTCATACTCCATAGTTGTTTACTAAAATGAATAAAAGTGTTTACACAACCACATATTACATAGCTCTTACGGTATATGTTGCACTAGGTTTTAAGATTGATTTCAAGAAAGTTAATACTCACTGCTCTTGGTGTCTCCTTTACTACCAGTTTATCCTTGTGGCTATCTATTGCTTCAGTGCAAGCTTGGATTGGTATCAGGATCAGCCACAATCAACTTGAATGCCTGGTAAACAATAAAATTTCAGATTAAACTAGAGCAGTAAATAGAGAGTAAAGACTAAAGACCCAACATGAGAGTGTCTTCGCAGCACATTACCTCAAATGCATGCCCATATCTTCGATATAGAGGCCAGCCAACATGAATATACAGATCCCTTCGATAAAGAAAGCATCACATCAGCGACATTATAGTGATACCTAAAAGAAGAAAATAAATAAGATTTATATGACAAAACCTCAGGACACCCAATGTAATGGCAGCATTACTTGCTAAACATTGGTCAAAACCTCATCTCTATCACCCCTTAGTAGCTTAAACTTGGGGGATATACGACTGATTAGTAGTTCTTGGTACTGTAAACCTTTCCACACAACCGTTTCGTCAGCCTTTTTCCCATTTTGAAAGAAGTGAATTGTTGGCTGCAAAATATAAAAAGAACAACAAAGAAAAAATTATTTGTCAGTACTTCGTCCATCACAGGAAGTGTTAAAAATTCTGGGGACAAAGACGTTAAACATATATTATAAGATCTCAATTGTTGTTTCACCAACCTAAAATCATAGGATCTAGACCTCGATAAGTGATACGAAACCATTCAAATGAAGCATTGTTATAAATTGTGATGCCACTTCTTTTACTTGGAGCTATAAGGTACCGTTTTCCCTAGGAAACACTGTGATGCCATGTCTAGAAGGCTATTGGTTCATGTAGCCCTACCAGAACTGATCACCTAAGGCCAGTGTCTAAGTATTTTGATTGATGAGATCAACTGGCAGGAAATTTGTTTCTTACAGTTTTAAGGGTGAAACTTCACTACCAGCTGATTCAGGCGAAGACTTTGCCATTAGTTTGCATTCATTTGAATCACCTGACTTCTGATGCTACATTACGGGACACAGAATCAACTCTTCTTTGTAACTATAACGTAATATCCTGATTAATTATATGAAAGTAACTTAACTAAACTTATAAAAGTGAACAGAATGTAAGATGAGGCAGAACATTTCATATGCAAATTAGAAACCGGTGCAAGCATGAATACTAGCTACTTATACAGGATACGATGTGGATTACTTCACATGCAATTCATACACCTTCAAAGCTTCAACAAGCAGGTGGAGAAATCAAAGAGTATGTACATAGCAACAATCCCATTCGTGAATACATGAAATTCCTCCAGGTTGGAGCATGTGGCAACAATCCCTTCCCGTTAATTTCATATCGCCTTGTATTTCCGGTACTCATTATCGGTGTGGCATGACGACCGAGTGTTACTCTTCTGAGTAACACGAACCTCCAAGCACTATAATGAAACCATGTACGAAATACCCGTACAGGCGATTCTCGGTGTGTTATACTAGCCCGAGCCTCTCGGTGTGTTATACTAGCCCGATTGAGCCTCTCGGTGTGTTATACTAGCCGTTGAGCATCCTGACTGACCAGTATCGGTCCGGATATGATCCCGATCGTGATCATCCAACTCCATAAGCATGATTGGATGACCCCGAGATCAATTCCATCACCCCAAGCAGGTATGGAATACCCACGGGCCGATCTTCGCATGGCCTGGGTCATGGTCTAGCTTTGCCAAGAAACCGTTCATACCAAGCATTATGGATGGAAAACCTAAATTAGGGTTTGCGGCATATTACATGTGTCGCAAGCCGGTCTCAACCATCCATCTTCGCGGGTATAGATGGAGGTGTAGATGTAGACTCAAAGGGCCCAGAGCATGTCAACACGATCACCGTGGCCCGCCTACACACTTGACCAATCGGTCAAGACCAACAATGTTTGGCCCGACAAAATCATCACCCAAACAAAAGATGACGACGACTTGAAAGCCAAAATTAGGGTTTCAAGTCATCACGCAGCGCCCATCTTCTCCCGACGAATGGAGGGTCACGGATTAGATTAAACAAGGGCGGTCATACCAAACATGACCACCGTGAGCCCATCTACCCCCTCATGTGTTCGGCCAAGGCATATCACGCCCGGGTCAATCCAAAACGTGCGTCCAAACTAGCATGGGCGCCTCCCAAACCACGAACCGATCTCGACCGCTCAACTTCACCGGATGATTTGAGTGGCTTAGATCACGTTTTCATGAGATAGTCAGGTATAGGTGTGAACACCAGCATACCACCTACACGCTGGTATGATCGGACCAAGACCGACCAAGATGGGTCGTCTTGAAACGCGTGCCCAAACTAGGGATCTCACGTTGGTTTCCAACCCTCGCTGCAACGGAGTTTCTGCGCAACCGATCTCAACCACTCAACTTTACCGGTCAAATTGAGTGGCTTAGATCGCGCCTTCATGGGACAAAGTGAGGTATGGACGTGTACAGACATGCTGTCTACACACATGCCTGGGTCGGTCCTCTCAAATCCCTTTCCATGCTTGTTTTCGACCAGGTCGAAGAGTGATGCTTGCGCACCTCTTCAAAAACCCTAATATTCATTAACGGTCGAGATGAGTGTCGTAGATCATCTCATCCGTCCAACTTCACCGACTTGGTTATACAACCTCAGTCAGAGTTATTGGTTAGTGAGGCGTCATTACCCATCACTTTACCACACCATAATGCGTACCGCATAAAATACACACGGTACTTCACAAGTATCGACTTCCCAATAACACAAGTTATTCAATTCGAAGATTACATGCTATCTTTCGTGGATCCACGATCCACACATTCCGAACATCAATCATGTCACAAACTAGGGGATACATACTGGGGTATTGGTAGTGCGGCGGTTTACGGCGTGCGGCGTGCAAACGCGCCATCACAAGAACGTGTCGGAAGTCATGGACGGTTAGAGATGAACAGGAGAAGTGGGCAAGGACCGGTCGACGCATAACTCCACTACTCCATCACTCCACTTCCTCCACTTCCCACGAGAGACGTGAATGAGGCTCAATGACTTGTATAAATAGGTTCTCCGCCTATTTCAAATGAGAACAACACAAGTCCAGACAAGATAGAAAACCAAGTGTTAATACAAAATGTATTGAGACACCCGAGCTTGCTTGCATCAATCATAAGTCTGCTCACCTTCTTACAAGTCATAAGCAAGCCAACATCTTCACAATCTCAACACCTTCTTCGCTTCCTCCCTAAGATCAACCCCATCTCCTTCACTTTGTGACCAAAACAAGTCCGGAACGCCATTTCTTGGTTTAAATGGGACTTGCACAGATTGATCTCTCGAATCTACAAGCACTCACCGCGCAATGCATTTGTTTAAGGTTTAAATTCATTCCTCATCCACACCCCAAATTACCAAATTCTACGAGTAGTTTTCACCCCATAAACAATTGGCGACCACGGTGGGAGGTTGATCTCTCGGTTGCACAAAATTGAATTCTCAATTTTTCGGTTTCCATCTCGCAATGTATCCGGAAACCACATGTGGTTGAGATATCATGGGAAGTGTAGCTAGAATGCTGGAGGATGTCTTGGCAAATCAAGCCGGTATCACTAGAAGGCAGAGCGAGACATTTCGCCTTTTGAATGATATAGCAGCACAATTACAAGAAGGGTCGAAGGAATCTACTCAAATAAAGGTAAGAAATCTTTGGATCCTTAGTCGAGTCACACCTTTACGGTGGTGGAGATACAAAAAGTGCGCGTAATCACAGGGGACTCATGAGAGACGAACAACATGGTCCGGCCGACAACAAAGATTCGAGGCAACTCCACAGAGGAAAAGACTTGTCCGGGGTACCACAACGTCTACCGGATAAATAAATGGAGCCTGCAGCTTACGAATCCCTTCTAGAAGATTTATATCTCAAGACCCTTGTCGAAGCCAGGAAGACTGTTCAATCCGCATCGACCTTTCAACCAAGTGAATAAATGCTTGAGGAAGGAGAGATCAATCAAGGAACACGTGAGTACGAGAGGATGGGAACGTTCAATCGATCACTTAGCGGTGATATTACAACACCTCCCATCACGAGCAGAAGTTAGCCCATGCAAATCCCTAAGATCTCATCAAGTGTAACACCTCGGTAGTCACCAGAGCAACAACTTCCACTCCTTCATCAGGACGAGGAGCCGGAGGGACGAGAGGAGGACCATCCCCCATTACCATTGCGGACTTGATGGAGAAGCGGGGAAGTTCTTGCTAAGACTCAAACGGATATGGACGCAACTCGTAAAGAGGTACTCACTTTTCTTAAGACATTAACCGATCGATTTCCACATGACCCGCAAACAGCCCCTGGAGCCAACAAGAAATGCATTCAACGCACGAGAAGGTACTTGACGGCGCGGATCTACATAAACCGATCAAAGAAGCGACATCGGATATGAGTGGTCCTTGTCATGGAGACTCCTACACTGGGACTGATCTCTCAATGATCCTCCTCAAGTCAATAGTTTCACTATGAACTGGAGGTCGGTGGATCGGGAAGCGCTTTCTAGTGGAAAGTTTATGCGAAATTTCACACCTCTCAAGAATCGGTCACGGAGACATTTTGCCGCAATTAACCGTAGGGAGGTCACAACCGTGTCCCTACATGTCACCGCACACATCAAGGGTTCGAGTTCGGGGAGGGCCCTCGTCGACACGGGGAGCATCTTCGAATGTGATTTCTCTCAAGACCCTCAGGACGGCCAAGGTTAGCCCATGCAAGATTGCGTCGACCCACCACAATGACGGACTCGAAGGAAACCAGACCAAGACATACGGGAAGGTCGGACAAAGTCCTGCGACACCACTACCCACGTGGGCTTCAATCCAGAAGAAGACCGACGTGCATCCTCGGGAGCTAAGCACCACGACACACCTTTTCGACGAGGCGTCCATCTTTATCCGGTGAAGCTTCAATCCATACTCACACCAAAGGGAACGCAATTTCGAGGCAAGACGTGATTAGAAGGGGAAGACAATATCTGCAGGCTGTGCAGCATTAGCAGGAGAGACTGGCACCCAGTCTCTCCGCCCAATTGAATGCTCCAAAAACGATCCTCCTCAACCTAACATCGACATGTTAGTAGATGCAACCAGCGAACACGGCATGTTCTCCTCCATGGATGGATGTAGCGGCTACAACCAGATAAGGATGTACGAGCATGGACGCAAGTAAGATATCTTTTCGAACTCCTCTCGGAAATTTTTTATTATACCATCTTGCCATTTAGTTTAAAGAATGCCGGCGCAACGTATCAACGCTCCGGCAATCTTCCACGGAGCCGATACCTCAAGGAGCAAATGACCTCAAGAAGATAACGATGTCCACGCGTCATATCGAACAAGATCCGGGTGAGTCACTTTATCGGCATGTGGTACATGTCTATCATGCTATGTTGGAGAATCCGCGCTTTTGGTCATCCTCTGGAGCTGTTGAACGCTCATCTACAAGTCATAAGCAAGCCAACATCTTCACAATCTCAACACCTTCTTCGCTTCCCTCCCTAAGATCAGCCCCATCTCCTTCACTTTGTGACCGAAACAAGTCTGGAACGGCCATTTCTTGGTTTAGGCCGGACTTGCACAGATTGATCTCTCGAATCTACAAGCACTTACCGCGCAGTGCATTTGTTTAAGGTTTAAATTCATTCCTCATCCACACCCCAAATTACCAAATTCTACAGGAGTAGTTTTCACCCATAAACAACAGTAATACACAGCTTTGCATTCCTAGAAAGAGTGTGTACTGCAACACTCTTTGCTTTCTCCATGGAGTGAGTAAAAATTACCGAAAAGGTTCTATCACATCATGAGTGTCTCTCCACCTCTATCTCTCTCACACTATCTAATTCCGCTTTTAGTGAGAGATAAACGAGAGATTTGAAGCTCTGAACAGCTAACCTCAGCAACACTTGTCCCACTCTCATTGCGTTATCGGTCCTGGATGCACAGGAACAAATGCTTAACAGAATATAAATGGTTCAAAAGAACAATTGATGCTATCATATTAAATGGCTCAATAAAAGGAAACTTATTGGATCCCGTCATATGCTTCTCACTTTTGACCATTGAATTATTGTTTTATAGACAATTATATACAATCTACATTCCCCGAGATTCGAAAGCAAGAACTAGTACTGCTTGTGTAAAAGCTTTGCTATTTACGCCCATTGATTTCCATAAACCCGATGGGCCCTCACAATTGCAAGTTCTTCATCTTTGGTCCAAGCATCTTTTTTTAATATTTGGGTCCAAATGGTTGTACCATCTCGTAAAACGGAAATAAATTAGTTTCCATGGGACATGGAAAAAACACACACAAACACTATCTCGATGGGGGTATTAAATGATCACTTATGAACATAACCTAGTGGAAAGCCATTACTAGTCGTTTAGGTTACCTTTCTTAGCATTGCTTTCCTA
Organism: Papaver armeniacum; assembly: GCA_023531295.1. NCBI lineage: Eukaryota > Viridiplantae > Streptophyta > Magnoliopsida > Ranunculales > Papaveraceae > Papaver > Papaver armeniacum. The sequence goes on from JAJJWW010016139.1 coordinate 83,099, forward strand.
TGCGACTCTGGAATGGATTTTTTCTGACAGACCATTTAATGGGTCTAGACTTGGATACCGGCTCAATGAGTTTCCTATCTTCTGGGAAAAATAAGGGAAAGCAACAATTATGTTTAGCTCAAGGATACATGTGAACGATAGAAATAGAAAAGATTTGGGCACCACACCTCCGGGGACCACGGTCCCTTATTTACGTCGGGATTAAGAACCTTTTGCCATCAATGGACATTGAACATCCGTTCGATTATGTAAACCTCGTGGCTGCACACACTGATTATCATAAGTTACTTAGTTAGCTCTTTCTTTAAATTGGAATATGATCCATAAACACCATCTTTATTTATTCGCACAAACAAAAGCTTCTTGTGATTATAAACGGAAATCAGTATTAAGTTCATAATAGCATTATAAAGAACATAGGGCATGTGTCTACTTGAGCATACAATTAAAACTCTAACCCAAAACCGAAATTAGGCATATTTACGGGTCTTTGCCAACTAATATATTCAGAGGAACACTAGATTATATAGAGACAAACAAACAAACCTATCTTCTTCCAATGTTTTCCCTTGTAAACCTCGACCCATTTTCTCAAATAATCATCCTTTAATAACAAACTCAAAATTTAGCGCCATAGATCGTGTAATTAAGAATCCCTAAAACTGCATTATAACTACAATCACAAACATATCAAACAAATGACTCAATTATTCATCAAATAAATACAACGACAAGTTCAAGCACATCCACTAGACCATGATACATACAACTCAATCACCACAGACCCCCACAAAACACTACAATTGATTCAATCAGCGCAAATACATCGACAGTTAAAGAACGTCCGGAGACCATGACTGACGATGAACTCAATTCACAACTAAGACATAGCTCCCATACACTACAATTGATTCAATTGTCCAAAAATTCACAGACCATAACGAACAGATTAAATCCTTTCTTCTTCTACAAATTTATACTCCTCCAAATAAAACCCCTAACTCTACATACACTATTCATAGAGTTGGGTCAAAATAAAAAACAAACAAACAAAATCAAATCAAACTAGTAGAAGTTGATTATAGTTAGATGATAATCAACAAATCATGTTACCAATCACATATTAGATGATGATAATCAACAAACTGGCCTGCACAAACACCTATCAGATGATTAGAATTTTAAATCTCATGAACAGTGTAGTTGCGGGAAATCCCACACTACACCCCTTACTCAATTTTGCTTGACTAATCCATTGAAAGATGTGTGATCAAGAATATTTATTAATTGATTTCATGAAATGTTTACACAATACAATAGAATTACACTTAGAAATTAAAGCGCTCTTTGAACTTTCTCTCTCCTAATGACTTGCTTCACCATTCAAAAGATCTCCCCCTTTACAGACTCATTTAGCCCTTTATATAGGGTAATACATAGTGGATGACAGCTAAGTTACCCTTTATTTTCGGGAATGTCTCGCGAAGTGTCGCAGATGCACAAACATTCACTCTCGCGACACTTCTTAACCCTCGCCAGATCTCACGTCTTCTTTATGTTTTGCCTGTCGTTATTCATTGCGTCGTTTATTTTAGCCTCGCGACTCCTTCGCGATCTTTGTCGTTTATTAGTCCCGCGAACCTTGTTTGTTGCGATATTACGATCCTACATCTTGCCTCTTTTTCCTTGAATATTGCTTGACAAGCGATCTTTAAGGAAAAATCTATTGTGGTAGCGATCTTTGATTTTTGTTGATGAAGGAACGAGCAAAAGAATACTTTCCTTGAAAAGTACGTACTTGCCTCTATTCTTTTGCAAAGTTCCAAGCTTCTTTGAGATATATACGAAGTATCGTCTCCTATCTCTCCTCATATTTCTCCCGCGAAGGGAAGAGTATCATGAGATTTTTACAATATTGTTGCCTTGATCGCTTATCTTTATCTGCTTCAGTTTTGTACTTTTACACGAATTTTGATTATTAATGTCTTTTCTTGACACGTCTCTTTCAACCGCTTATTCTTGACCATTCATGTCCCTTCGCATTAAATGACCTCGTTTTTCTCGAGGATCTTTTTCCCTATATATAGTTTTCTTTTCCCCTCCTTTTCATCTTTTAGTTTTTTTTTTTCTGCAACTTTTCTTTGACTCTCTCCTTCCGCAATTTGCGCTCCTGCTACTGCAAATCTTTTCTTCGTCCTTTCTGGCGCTGATCCTAACCTTTAACATCCCATCCATTCCCATACTGATAATGGCTTCCATTAGTCGTGCATACAAAGCTTCTTTTGATGAAGTTCAACAGAAGTTGCTCGAAAAGGGTTTTACTCTATCAACCATTCCTGATCAAGAACCTTCATCTATCCTTTCTGCAAAGCTGTTTTCTGATCATCAATGTGATGATCAAAAAATTATAGTCTCGCTAGGTCGACTTCTCGCAGACTTCCCATTCCCTTATACAATCCTGAGATGCCCTTATTTTATGAAATCTTGGCCCATGAAAAATTCTCTCGGGCTGTTTATCAATTATGTGGCGATTGCATTCGCCTAATGCTTGAGTTCGCGAACCGTGGTGCTGGCAAAGGATCTTTATACCCTAATACTGTTAGAAACCCCGAATTCGCAGACTTGGAAATAGATGCTGAGAAATACACTGTAGAGAACTTTTTTGAAAATTATTCAGTGATAAAGATGAGGAATGTGAAATCTCGCTGGGGCATTCGCCTGAAAAAGAAGGATAATGTCCCTGAGGATAAATTACTCATGCAAGATATTGACGGCACCCAGCAATAATACTTCTCCTCGCCACTCCAAGGATGAGAAGTGGTGGGTTGTACCCTTGATTTTAAATGGCCCTTACATCGCGGGTTCGCATATTCTTCCCGCGAATCTCGCAGGATATCATCCTTGGGAATTCAAATGGCCTGATAAGGCAAAAGAGGTATGTTTTCCACTCCAAATCTTGCCCTCGCAACTTTCTTTTTATATTTGCTGAGTTTGTGGAATTTTTCAGATCGCCAAATTGAGAAGAAGCTATAAGGATGATCCGTTGGAGAGTACTCTGACGATACTCCGATCGCTTACGAGTGAAGTAAGAAACATTTCCTTTGTTATTTGAAACAATATTGTTGCCTCTGTTTCTTATCTTTAACCGTATGCGAAGGTTTCAGCTGAAGAAGCTGTAGCCGCGAAGATTAAAAGTAAGGGTAAAACTGTCGTTCGCAAGGGTAAATCTTCTGCTCCATTAACTAAGAAGCGAAAGGTCCAATCTTCTTCTCGCCTTAGCTCAAGCTCTGAATCTTCTGACGAGGATAACCATGACTCGAATCCTTCTCTCGCCAAGAAGATTCCGTCGACCGCTTCTTCTATGGATCAGCTTATCTAGCATCTTCTCAGACTGTTTCCAAGGAATGGGAGATGCTCCCCTAGCTTCTCTTTGCGGGGCTCTCGCAAACGTGTGTAATGCTACTTTATTAGAGGGCAATAATTCTTTCAATGGAGCCTCTAGAATTGTGTCTCCTGACTTCTTGAATGCACTTGGATCTTTGGTACGTATGCAGTCATATTTCCTTGTTAATTTTAAATTTTTAAATATATATATATATTAATGATTTTTCTATCTTCTTTTATAGGTTGGAAGAACTTCTTTTGTAGTTGCCTCAGATCTCGAGAGAAGACGCAACAATCTTGAAAAGAAGAATTCACAATTGAACAAGAAGATTCGAGAATTAGAAATTGAAGTTGCGTCATCTCGCGATAAAGACGAGAGAATTCAAAAGTTAAATACCGAACTTGACTCCCAAAGGGATAGGGTGTCCACTCTTCAGAACGCTAATCAACAACTTTATGGTATAAGATTTTACTTCCTTTTATCATTTCTATTTTATCGGTTGCATATTGCTGCCTAACTTATTACCTTCGCAGATGTATATAATCTCTCCGATGAGGCTATTCTTCTCCATACATTCCTGAACCTATGGATAATGATCTTCTTCTCGCTCACCTCAATCAATCTCTAAGTAGTTCCTCCAATAAAACTAACCTCCTTTCATTAAAGGATCTTCAATCCAAATATCATCTCTTGGAGATCGAACACAGATCTAGTTTAAATTTAACTAATCGCTTTAAACGAATGTACCTTGATTCCGAGAAGAAAATCAAGACTTTAAGGAAGAAAATTAGTGATCTCATAGATGAGAACGATCGCATTACTAACAGAGGTGCACAGGCATTAGCAGAATTCCACAAATCTCTTCTTGGTGTGCAAGTTGAACGAGATGAACTCCTTCATCAGAATACCATGCTTAAGCAGCGAGAAGAGCAAGTTCGTTCTCTTCTCGTTATTAGTAGTGATGATGAATTCGCCTGGGCTGCGAAGGTTTTAGATAATGCCAGGAATAACCTAGGTGTTGATGTTAGTCTTCATGCCGAGCATACTTCCTTGATTAAAGATATGATATCTGATAGAGAAGGTTACTTATTATACCTTATCGCTTCTTACTTACGTAGTATTGCTTGTAAATTGTTAACTTGTTGTTTCTTATTTGCGTAACCGAGAAGAGGCTTCAGGTTAGAATTAGAGAGCTTGAATCGAAAAAGAACAACTCGCCAGAATTTTCCAAATGAGAATTGAAGAACTCGAAACCGAAAAGAAATTTCTCGCAAAGAATCTCTCCCTTCGCGAGAATAAATATTCCAAGTTGAAGAAACAATTTCTAACGACAGGTGGAGAACTTTAATAATGATGTTGTTCGTTTTCGCAATGGAGCCATGGAGTATGTTTGTAAGGACCACAATATCCTCTCGCATTCATATCCCCGGCTCCTTGAAAAGGTTCCCGAGAATCTGCCTGTCTCGACACGTTTCGATAGCGAGGCCGGCGAAGAAGAAAACTCGGCGATGAGGATAATAGGTCTAAGAATCGGATGAAGAAGAAGAATCACCAAAGAGATAACTCTTTTTGTTTTCTTTCTCTCGCTTGTAATATCTGTACATTTCGTATCCTTATTATAGTGTATTTCTTGGATTTTTCCCCCCGAATTCAATCTTTACTCCCCCTTTTTGGTAGTTCTTCCTTGTAATATAATTGGCTAACATTATTGATGTATAACTCTTTCATCGAAGATGAATAACAATATTCCATCTTTTCCATTCCCATACTTGCCTCTCGTTATTTATCTTCGATGGAAGATTTTAGTTGTCATCATGTATGTGGTTGAATAATAATTTTATTGTTATTGAGATGTATTGTTGCGACGAGGTCGCAGGTATCTTCATAAATCAAGAATTCTACTTGCCTTGCCTTATCTTCATAAATGTATTTTATCTCTTCTCATTGCGACAAGGTCGCAAGCCGATTTTACATTTTCAAGTAAGAGCCCATTGACCCTGCCTTATCATTTTTGTGTGGTCTTCCAAGTCAGACCTCCCTAATTAGAGGTCTTCCCCTGCCACCTTTCATCGCGACAAAATCGCAGGACGTCTTTACACTTGCATGTAAAGACCCATTGATCTTGTCTTATCATTTTCCAAGTATTTTTGCCTCTGCAGATGTTTTAGTTGCGACAATATGACAGGCCTAGATATCCTTGCGAACATAAAGCCCCATGACATTACGCTGTCGTGCGACGAAATCGCAGGACGTCCGTACACTTTCGTGTAAAGACCCATTGATCTCGCCTTACCTTCGCGTTAGTATTATTGCCTCGCAGATAATTGCACAAATATGACAAGCCTAAATTCTCTTGCGAAAACATAGCCTCATGACATTTGCGTCTGTTTTGACACCCCTAATGGAGAGTGTCGCCCTTATCATCTCCCGGTTGCCCCTTCAAGGAGGCGAAACATCGGCCATACAAGACTAGCTCCTCCCATCCGGTCTTAACAACAACCAGTTGTTTTCGCAGCCTCTTATCCCTTATACCTATATGGTTTATGGTTACAAGGCTGCACCCTAAGTGGAGTTTTCTTCGGGCGAGTGCAACATATGCCAAGACTTGCCAAGAATGGCCAGGGTAGGTTCATCCATCCCGGCACTCGGCTCAACCGTGTACCTCGGCGCCTTGAGCATACACCGACTCCTAAGAAGAGACCCTCGGTCGCCCAACCAGGGTATAACCTTATATATATAGTTGGGAATCCAAGGTATCTCTTCCGGATAGGCTTTCATGGGCCCCAAATTTTCATGACTCAGGCTTCAGGAGCGGTGTAACCTTCCCCCTGAGCCATGTTGAGAGATACCCCCTTATATGACGCACTTTAGGTCTTACATTTGCCTCTTACGAAATGTTATTCGCGAACTAGGGTGTACGCCATAAAGGTTCGTCCCATTCATTTACTCATTCATCTTTGTTAAATCATTCAATCATTCATGTTTCATTATTTGTTAACATTTGTTTGCGAAGTATTCGCAAAATTCCATTCATTTGTTGTATTTTATTCTTTCTTAACCGAATTCTCATTTATCTTGATCTGCGAGATTCTCGCACATCATTACTTTAATTACTTTTCCTTCATTTTGTTGATTATTCACTTCTTATGCCTTTTGTTCCTCATATCCTTTGCTTCTTTATTACCATAATATTCGCCTGTCTCTAGGCACTCACCTCGCGAGGTATGTTCAGTCCTTACTTCTATAGCATCCACCATCAATTTTTCCTTTCTCTGCTCATCTCTCACATGTTGCTTCCAACCTTTTCTTTTGGCATTTCTTTCTTCGCAGCTTTCTACATCGACCTCATGACATTGTTGCGACTCCTTCCAATCTCCTTGTATAATACCAATGCCATTTGGATGTGGAAATTTTATACATTGATGATATGTTGATGCGACTCCCAAGATTTCATGAAGCCATGGCCTCCCAATCAGCGCATTATATGGAGATTCCACGTCAACCACACAGAATAAGATATCACTTGATAATCCTTGTAGAGGTATTCTCATTTGAACCTCTCCCTTTGGTTTGTTTGCAAGTGCCATTAAAGCCATATATCTTGTATGTCGAGGGGATCAAATCCTCATCTTTTCCTCCCATCGTCTTGTAAGTATGGTAAAAGAGAATATTCACCGAACTTCCGGTGTCGATTAGATTCGGTTGATCGCCCAAACAAGCTTCGCTTCATCATCTTCCCCATCAACTGGTTTCGGGTTAATCTCTAGTTTCACAACCAACGGGCTATCATGTGTTTCTCTTCCTTTTGGCACTTCATCTGCAGAGAAAGAAATAGTCTTCACTGCCACTTTTCTAATCAAGGCTCGTTCTCGCCAGGACTCATTATTTCTTTATCGTTAGCATCTCTCGCAAAGACTCTACTGAGCACGTTGTCATGAAAATCTTCGATTGTGCGATAAGAGTGGACAATAGAGTTGCAATTCAAATTTTTAGCTTTTGTTCCGACTTCTATCACAAATGTTTCCTTTCCTTTCGCTGACACTGTTCTGTGCATTTCTGGTGGTGGTGGTAATGTCTGGCCTTTTTCTTCTCCCTTTAGAAAGTGATTCAGCCTTCCTTGATCAATCATCCCGAGAATAATTCTCTTTACGTTTCTGCAATCGTTTGTTTGATGTCCATGGAAGCGATGGTAAGAGCAAAACTCATGACTTCGTCGCCCGGCTGGTTCCATCCCCGCGTTCCAAGGTGCCGGTACATCTTCCATCACAAGTATAGCCTCCCAGATCTTTTCCACACTAGCATTCGGTGGAGGCATCTTAATTGGTTCCCATACTATTCTCGCGACTTCTCTCGCCCTCCATGGTTATATTGCCTTCGTCCACCGTAAGTTTCTTGCACATGATCTAGCCTTTGAATCTTATTATTGTTTGTTACGGTTGTAGTAGTTCTTTCCGCTCAAACTCCTCCTGGTCGTGGCTTCCCATGGCTACTATCTTCCGCTGTCCCTCATGCCTTCCCTACTTGCCGCCCTTGCGAAGTGCTCGCCACTGTATTTATGAATTGAGGTAACAAGCTTGCGTTCGCAGCATTCGAGCTTGTGTTCGCGAATGGATAAGAATTCATTTCATTCTGTCTTTCTTCTAAGGCGATATATTCTTCCCGTAACTCTCAGCAGATTCGCCATCGTGATTGTATTTTTGATTCTAAAATTTGAATGTATAACAAGTTAGTCGCGAAGAGAGCATTCACAAATGAGAGAATGAGGTATCTTTCCTCAACCCGTCCCGCCATTTCGCGACACATGGTCCTCCATCTTATTGTCAATTGCCTTAAGCTCTCGCCAACCCTTTGCTTCAACCCGAATACATCTTCAATACCTGGTCGTGAAGAATTGTTACTTATGTATGCGGGTGAATGTGGCTTGTAAATGGTTAAATGATGTGATTGTGTTCCTTGGCAGACCCTCAAACCATTTTAGTGCTTCTCCTATTAGGCTTGATGCGAAATATTTGCATAGTATAGCATCATGATTCTCCCACCGCAACATACATCTCATATAAGCCTTGATATGTTGTATCGCACAAAGTTGTTCCATCAAAGATGTTGGTTAATGCAGGTAGATTGCACTTAGGAGGTATTCCTCCCATCTCGTACTTCTAATGTGAAGGGATTCTTCGCAGCCTCTGCGATGGCTTCGTCCAATTGTTTCCTTCCTCCTTCCCTTCTATTGTTCATTAGTCCTCTCATTTCACCAGAGTTCTCTTAAGATTTGTTCATTTGCCTTAGTTTGATTCCACCGGTCTTTTTAGCTCGCTTCTCTCCTTCTTCGCTCGTGCCTGTTTTGACCTTCTTGCTCGTTATTTTCTTCTCTCCTTTCCCGCGACGCTCTTCCTCGTTTCTTTCCTCAATTCGCACGCCATTATATCGGTTGTTCTCTCTTCTTGGCTGTCTCTCGCTCTCATCTCGCGCCCTCTCATATTCTTCATTAATATTTCTATTGGTACGATTTTGTTCCCTCCTTCTTTCCCGGTTGTCATGGTTATTCTCGCCGGATTGCTTCTTCCATCTCTTGATTTTCCATTTCTGCTCTTATCCTTTCTCTCTCGCGAGCTAGTCGCGTTTGTTCAATGTAGTGCCTCTCAATGTCATCCTCAATTTCTCGGTTTCTTCTCAATTCTTCTCTCCCGTGCAAGATCATTCTTCCTTCAGCAATTGGGTCATTCGGCCCTTGGAGTTGCATGTTTCCTTGATTCTCCCTATTCCGCTCATCTTGACGATTTTCTTGGGTGAGGAATATAACGATCTTCCATTTCCCCTCTTCTCTCGCCACGCTCCGTGTTTGGATTTTGTGTTTCTTGTTGGTTTTCTTCTTCGGTACTTTCTGTTGGTAAAACTCTCCTTCTTTCTTCCCTAGTCGACCTTGAACTTGATCTCACACTACTTCTTGATCTCCTATTTTGCAATCTCATATTTTCCATTCTCAATTCATGGTTCTGTCTTGTCAAGTTTGCTCGTTCCTCTGCCTCTAGTCGTCTCTCTTCGTGTATTGTTTGTCTCAATCTTTCTAATGCTGCGATTTCTTCGTTTTCTGGATTCATTTCTCCATTCATTCCTTGCTCTTCTCCTCCTTGTCCATTACTCACCATCTGCTGCTCCTCTTCTCTCTCGTCTTCAGAATCAGACCTCCAAGTATGTACACTTACTCTATCATAATCCACAGCCGCGTTTGCTACTGGTGAGATCGGTGGCTGATTTTGATTTTCTCCATCATTTCTCATACTCATCCTTGATGATTCTCCGGTTTCATTCCTCCTTTCTCCAGCAAGTCTCCCACTTCTTCTTACAATCGTTGGTTGCCCTTGTACGTTTCTTCTTCTAGCCATTTCTCTTTTTCAATGGATTCTTGAGTATCTCTCCAAACCTTTTTCTCTGTTAATCCAAATTCTTTCCAATTTCTTCGTCAATCTCTCGCTCAATCCCCGTTTCTAGCGCATATGTAGTTGCGGGAAATCCCACACTACACCCCTTACTCAGTTTTGTTTGACTAATCCATTGAAAGATGTGTGATCAAGAATATTTATTAATTGATTTCATGAAATGTTTACACAATACAATAGAATTACACTTAGAAATTAAAGCGCTCTTTGAACTTTCTCTCTCCTAATGACTTGCTTCACAATTCAAAAGATCTCCCTCTTTACAGACTCATTTAGCCCTTTATATAGGGTAATACATAGTGGATGACAGCTAAGTTACCCTTTATTTTCGGGAATGTCTCGCGAAGTGTCGCAGATGCACAAACATTCACTCTCGCGACACTTCTTAACCCTCGCCAGATCTCACGTCTTCTTTATGTTTTGCCTGTCGTTATTCATTGCGTCGTTTATTTTAGCTCCTGCGACTCCTTCGCGATGCTGTCGTTTATTAGTCCCGCGAACCTTGTTTGTTGCGATATTACGATCCTACAATACGTATGGGAGGAAATATCCTCAAGTATTACTATCTTGGGTGGAAACATAATAGCACGCATGTGAATGGCACACGCACATTCTAAAGGTGTTACCAGCCAAGTGTGACCAAGCGTGTGACTGGCACGCCTATAAAAAAATTCGTAGCGGCTTAACCCTGTTACGAATTTTTAAAAAATTAGTAACGGCTTGAGCCTGTTACAAATTTTTTGTAACGGCCATTTGTAACGGGAAATTTGTAACGGCCCATAAGCCGTTACGAATGCCTGTTACGATTCCGGGAATTTGGTGTAGTGTAGATTTTCTTTAAGGAAATTAAGCATGCTCGATCGGCTAACCAAAGCGCGTCGATGCGAGACTCTCTTTCAGAGAGTGATGTAGCCCGTGTGGGTATTTCATGCATGTCTCAATATTGGCACGGAGATTCATGCTACTCTGCTGAGAGTGAGCACTCAGTCGTCATGTCATGTCAATGATGAGAGTTCGGCTGAGAACACAACATGGAAAATACCAGGCAAATCATGCATTAATTGTTAATGTTAGTAAAATTCACAGAATATTTGGGATTGCTGTTGCACGCACCATTTTGGGTGAATTTTGTGTATTTATTGAATTGCTTCAAATAAAGTGAAGAGGTTTTCTGCACTCTGCCACTTCTTAAACGACCTTTCCCTTTGTAGGGTGACAACGCCTAAAATACTGGTTTTACAATTTTAGCCCTGAACTAAAATCTACCATCAACATTAAGTCCCCTGCCTAGCACATAATGGTTGCATTATTGTGGGGTAGGCATAAAATGGTGACGATATACAACGTAAGAAGTCAAGATGAAGGAAGTTTACCTGAGGAGATCCCACCGACCGGCTATCGTTCATGTAAGCATGCCGTGCGTGACCGTGGAGCCTTGGTGGGACCGGCTTCCTCCTTTGAGCGTTTGAGCCAGAAAGGGAATCCTTCTTCTATTAAAATACCTCATTTGCTCGTGTATAAAAGGGGACTTAACCCTTTTTCTTTTTTTTTTATTTTCCTTTCGCTCGCCTTGCTTCTCCCGTCCGCAACTTCCGCTGCTGCTGCCGAGTATCGCCGACGCTGCCACCACTGCCGACACCACCGGACCTTGTTGCGGCTGTCGTCGTCCGTCTGCCAACTAGGTAGGTGCTTCGTCATTATTATTTTTTTTTTTTGGTATAAACCCTAATTCTTAGGTAAACCTCTTTGCTCTTGCGAGAACAATTCCGTTGCAGATAAAACATCTTTGCAAGCCATATCATGATTAATTCCACTAATAAATTTGGTAGCAAAACCGTTGATATTGCTAGCATTGCTTAGTAAAACAAGCCATGAACATACTGTTTTTGCTCCTTTTTCATCGTTGCATGTAAAACCTAGTCTTAGGTTGGCTTAGACTTCGTGTACATGATCCCATGGATAGAACTCGTCTGCTCCTTCGCCCATAGAAAATCGTGCCACAACGCATGCAAACCTGAATGAATGTGGGCCCCACCGTGTATGCTTCGCTCAAACGTCGGCCCTGCTGTGTACTTGCTTCATTCAAACGCCCATGTGGGACCCTCTGTGCTCATGCTCTTCCACGACCAAGGGAGTATGCTTCATTGGCCGTGGGCACATATTCCACGATTTTTTTTTTTTTTTTTATCTATCGGCTCTGACCATTAACACCCATGTTGTATCGTATGCGTGATTTATCCCTTAATACAAAGCAATGACTCTTTTTCCATTGTGTTTTGTTGTAGTTGTTTGAAAATGAACAAAGAGGCTCTTGTTGAGATGTTACCTGGAGATAATGTTGTTGCAAAGTCGGGAAGTGTTGACAACTCCAGAGACATGCCGAATATAGAAAATGAACTGTTCACCGTGCCTTTTCCAAATGTTAGGAAGCATCTTGGCTATAAGATAACGTTGCTTTCAAGTTCAGAAAATGAAGAAGTTGCTCCGTCATCTTCTCCAACATTCGTGATGAGATTCTGCCTTCGGAAGAATGAGTATCCGCCTTCTCCTATTGATTTCAAGGTTTTTCATACTCCACTGAGCTCATATGAAGGATGGATGAGGCGCATGTTGAGCAATGAGCGTATAAAAGATAACTTGACCAAAGTGCAGATCATCGAGGCTGTTATGGCGTCTGCAACTGTTCACATTAGGAAAGACATTGCAGGTTTGATCACTTTTATTTCTCGATGGCGCCCCTCCACGCACACGGCCATTTGTAGATGGGGAGAAATGACCATTACCCTGTAAAGTGTAGCCGTGTTGATGAATCTCCCCATTGCTGGAAGTTTTCACTATAAGTTATCTGACGCAGAGAACGCAATCCTCGTTGCTATACTTCAAAAGGCGGGAGAGTATGATCAACAGAAAAATGATGTGAAATGCTTTTATACTTGGTGGGTGTCTGAGTGGTCTCCTGCAAAACCGAGGCCGGGTCAAAAACTGGATGATGAACTCAGCGTAGTTGCGTTTCTGTCCTTGTGGCTGTCTAGAGATATCTTTGACGACGGCTCTGGGAAGAAGACTATAAGACATGACCTCGTCATGTTTGCTATAAAGTTGGCGAAAGGTGTGGTTCTCCCTTTGGGCGCCATATTCCTTGGATCATTGTATTCTCATCTGGACGCTTTGGCGGTAGACATGTATGCTTCCAACGGATATAAGAAAGTGGAATCGCATATCCACATTGCTTTTCTCCAAGCGTGTTTGTGGGAACATTTCAAAGGTGACGCCCCTATCCCTGTAACTTCGCTCTCCGGTTTGTATGGCGGTTCAAGGATACTCCGTTGGCAGAATAGGCGTCCAAAACCCGGGTGGAGACTTATTGATTTCCTTGATAACATGTATGCTATAGATTTCCGTCCTTGGGGACCAGTCCATTCTTCCGTGATTCAACCGGAAACCTCTACTGTCGCCTCTGACATTGTATTATACACCGAGGGAAAGACCATGAGCCCTGGAGAAGCCATCTTCCTACGAAGTTGTATGCCAGGATACATTCCAACCTTCTTTGATGAGCTCCTTTCTGTGGTTCCTTACAATATTGACAGAGCTGCCCGCCAAATGGGATTTGACCAGGGTGTTCCCTTCCGTCGTCCGCTGATGCCTTTGAAAGGTCTCGTCCCATCTATTCTCAATGCTGACATCTTCACACCAGAGCAGAGCCTTCCATCCTTTCCAATCGGAAGAAAACCAGTAGAAACTAGTAGGTACAAGGATTTTTGGAGGGAGCAACTATTAATTTTTCAGACATTCTCGGAAGAAGTTGCAGCTCCCCGTGGCGAGCCATCTCCTGAGGTCCCGAAGCAGCACAGACGATTGAAGCCGCTTCCGGGTAAACAAACCAGAGCTAACACTATTGATAACCGCAGTCCCTAGGATGCAGGATCTAGGTCCAAGAGGCAGGCGTGTGGTCCCGTGGTCTTCAATTCTTCTCATATGCAGGTATTTATAAGTTCTTCTCCCCAATCCTCCAATTTTATTCATCTTGAATGATCTTCACTAAGGGTAATTCTTATTCGAAATCAGGGGCTCCCGAAAGAGAATGCTTTTACGAGGCTGGCACGTAACACAACTTTAGAGAGTTCTGGCAATACTGATCCTCTTGAAGGTGATGACGAGAATGTTGAGGGCTCAGTTCACAATGAAGGAAGCATATCCATGCGTAGCAGGGAGCTTGAACACGAACCAGGAGATGAGACCGTTATAGATGTTGACCGGTTGTCAGCCGACACAAAAATAAATTACACTTTCTTACTACTCAAAATATATAATGAAGCAAGGGCAAGAAAGGATCGTTCCCACAGAGAGGACTAGGTTGTCAATATGTTTCGGTATCTTATAAGTAACACGGGGGATTTTCTGATTTTTATAAAAGTATACTAAAATAAAAGTAAAGCAAATAAAAAGTAAACACGCAAATCAAGGATGTGAAATATTGGATAAAGGTTTCATCTTCAATTGTAAACAAGTTTATGAATATATGAATAGAATTCCTATTTAATCTCGCTATCATCAAAAGCCCTAGAATACCTTATTGCAAGAATACTCCGTAAATTTCTTAAGTCATCAACACACACATTAGAGCTGCGTATGTGAACTCTACCTAAAGAATAACCTAACGCCTTGCGCTAATTAAGTTCAATTCCTAGGAGCATTAGGTTTCAGAAATAGGCTAATCAATGCAATTGTAATACATTGCGCAAACAATTCGAACAAAGGTCAATTTCTACATATGACTACAAGGATGTATCACTACAAACCGTAATCATATCATGCTACTCGTATTCAAGGTTATCGCTCGATGATGAACCCTAAAATAGCTATAGATATGGATGTGAGTTCAATCAATTCTAGACTTAACTAAACAAACATTCAATCATATTGCAATACATCAATCATGCAATTATTATAACCCGTAGAAAGTGAACAATGATTTTGAGAAAAAACTAATTCATAAAAATCCATAACTTGTTTTCAAAATCCAACTACATCTTTAACCAATAATAATAAATCAACTACTTGGGTTTTTGAAAATCATCACAAAGAGTTTAGAAGAATCTATCATGTGAAACCCTAGAAAACAAGTAGAAGCCTCCCTAATGGAGATATCTCGGTTTAGAGAAAGAGTTTTCTCTTTATATGCTTCTCCCATTCTCCAAAAGGATACTCTTTCCTTATTTAGGTTTTCTCAAAACCCATCTCCAAGTGGTCCACCAAGCCCATGTGTGAAAATAAGTTTCTGGAAATTCTGGGTCCAAAACTGGTCGCCGTGTTGTTGACGTCATCACCGGAATCCGGTCACCGGTCGCCGGAATCCGGTCGTCGGAAAACCATCTCTGGTCGCTTTTGTCATCGGAAACTGTCGCCAGCAAATGCATACTCCCAACAGCTCAACTTACTTCTCCTCAGTTCAAACATTCAAAAGAAGAACCATTCAACCCATTCCTTGTCCTCGCGAAAACGTACCAAAAAGCGCGACCCGTAGCTCATATATCCGATCGTCGACTCTTGCATCCGACTCGAACCCCCTTCATGATTCAGTGAAATATTATGATCCATACTCTAATCTCTGAAATCCGGCATCCCGGGCTGGTATCACCGGCTCGCCATTCTCGCTGTGTTTCCGCACAATCAATCCATGCACAATCCACATATACCATAACTCATATCACTGCGATATCATCCCATCCATTCCATGCATCAATTCAGAAACTAGCCCTTATGCACATCTATGACAGCAACTCAATCTTCCTTCTCCCATCCAACTTCAGTTCATCCAGCTGCTTGCACTCTCAGTTCAAGACTAATCTCAGTCATTTTCTCTTGCTTTGCAGTTTCAAAACTTCGTCAGCTCATCTCGACTTCGACCATTGCATCTGCATCGAACCAGTTTACCACTCTGCCTAGCCTTCAACATCACCACCTGAGCCATCTCCTGCCATTCTCCATCCTTGCACTGCACCTAAACATACATCTAATCATCTTGTAGTTACTTCCATGTAGCGCGTTCTGCTCTTTGCATCATTCAGTCTTGCCGACCTACACATCCACAATCACATCACATTCCCTGTATCCTAAGACAACTCCTATCACCTGCAATTGCATTGAACCAGCTGTAGCTCATTCTAGCCATACATCTAATCTTCTCAGCTCCTCCATTGCTTCAGTTGGCAGCTACAACTCATTCACCTTCCAGCAAAACCACCCATCTACAATTGCAGTCACCATTTTGGCTCATTTTGCCATCTCGAACCAGCCATTCTCTCGCTTTGAGTCTTGTGTTCAAACTGCAAGCAACACCAACAGCTCCTGCAGCTCATTGCACGGCATACTCTCACTTGCAGCTGCAAGACTCTGCATACAACAATTCCCAGTCTGCCATTATTTCAGCACACTTTATTGCCTTTAGCTCCATCTTCCTGCCACCACAAGCTTTGCCATTACCTGCACCTGCGATTCCCCTGCAACTTCTGGCAACACAAACTCAGAACCTCCTCAAACTTGTACACTCCTTTCCCTATTAGCTTACAGCAACAGCTCTCAACTCTGTCAATTTCTCAGAACCATTGCAACTTCATAATTCCGTATTCCTAAGCATTCATCTAATTCCCTGTAATACTTGACCAAGACTCTTGGTTCAACTCAATCAAGCTCAATCGACTCCTGCAGCTGCAATCCATTCTGCAGTTCAGTTTTGCCTGCAACACAGCATCACTACCAGTTACCTGCACTTGACTAACTGACTGAGCACCATTGCACTCTGTGATACTCAGCACATTATACTTTAAAACCACCATAACGGCCAACACCACACATTCTCGTACACAACCCTGTAGAACATACATTCACCAGTTCCTAGAACTATGCTTGTAAATCCCTTGCAATCACTGTAGAGATACCATCTTGGATTCCAACCTTCACCTTCTGCCCATCTGCTACAAGACAAAAAATACCAAAAACCCATTGCAGAACCAGCATCTTCATCCTGACCCATCTTGAATCTCGAGCTAAGAAACCCAATTCATAAACCCTCAATTTCTCCTTTGAAATCCTCCATCAAAACAACCAACGACTTCTCTCTTTTATTCTCGGCACAGATTCACCACTAAATCAGGAATTGACACAAACCCAGTGTTCAATATCCTTCTCATACTTTGAATCATCTCTTCAATCAACATCGACCATCAGTAACACACCACAACCCATCAGATTTGAACAGAAACCCTAACTCTGAATTTCTCGGATTCTTCTTCTATTCTTCGCTGGATGTGTAAACTCATCTTTCATTTACCCTTCTAAATCTCAGACAGCATCGTCTCCTCCATTTCCTCACCTCTCTGTGAACATTAACGAAGCGGCCATCTCAGTTCCTCTCTTATCTCATTCTCAATCAGACAAACACAATAATGAGAAGAGAAAATGTTTCTCTGGGTTTTGGGATTGTAATGAATGAAACAACTACATGCACCCAGCCATTGGATAAAGGCCACCAATAGTGACAACCCCTTAATCTTGGCTAGACTCCCTTTAGCACGTGCCCTGTGAAATGACGCTTTTATCAATTTTTGTCGATTTCTCTTCGGTTCGCTCCAAATGACTCCATTGCACCTAAAAACTCAAAACAAACGTAATAATACATAATTCGCCAGAAAACATAACAAAGAAAGCATCAATTATAGATATAATCAAGGTGTTTAATACACCTATCAGATGTCAACCTCGAGGTTGGGGGGAATGACAATGTAGGGGCTATCGGAGATGTCACGTCTGTGGTGGTTGTAGACGTGCTTCCCTCTGAAGAGCTTCATGTGATTTCCAATGCGTTAGTTGTGCACCCCCACCGTTGGTGTCATTTTTGATTCTCCTTTTGACGCTCCTTTCGTAGATCACGTGTTGGTTGGAGGGTTCAGCGTGCCAGCTAAGTACGAAGAGTTATATACCAAGATATGGAAGAAGTATGGTCACATCGCCACCTCCAAGAAGCTTAAAAGTCGCTTTGCATTAGTCAAACGCATTGAAGAAGCTCTATCTTCCATCTACGGCATGAGCATCGTGACTGGGCGCACCGTCTCTGAAGAGGTAGTCGCAAACTGGGAGTTCCACCGAGATGTGTTCGTGAAGTATGAGTTTAACGCCTCCTGGTTCTGTGAAGGATTCGCTGAAATACAGAAGCTGCAAGGCGAAATGATTGATGTTCCATCTATGTACTTCATTACTCAGCAAGAGGTAGAAGTCGAGCAATTGTCCCAGGAGTTGAAGCTGAAGCAGACTGCTCTCCAGAATATGAAAGATGCTTTTGCCAAAAAGACCAAATTGTTGTTGGACGACTTCCATTGAGTATTTTATGTCTTTCCTTTATTCTTAGGCGTCTTTGAGTGACGTGAGGAATTCTTTTCATGGTTTGGTTTCAGGTTTTGAACTAATAGGTGATTGAATTTTGAATCGGTTTATTTTGAGATAGTTTTGTGAATGGTTTTTGTGAAAGAGATTTGTTTTACAAGGAATTTGCATTATGATTATAAATAACGTGACTATTCTAACGATATCATACATGACATATGAAGTTGCAAATATCGTGTGAAAAGGAACACGTATGAGGGGAAAACAAAACATGATGTTCATGGTGATTTGCATCATCGGATCTCTTTCTTAGTGTGGGACACCAAGTCCCGATGAATAATGGACAAGAGGAGAGAAATCGAGAAGAAATGGGAGAAACTTGACTCATAGAAATGAAGAAATTGTAGCATTAGAAACGTTGAGACAAACAAGGCTCTAAAACTATCTTTCAAGCGAATGATCCAATTAATGAAGAAAATCGGAAGAAGGAAGAAGAATACTACTTGGGAGAGAGACCGCTTGAAGAAACAAAAGGAAATTGAAGATCATTGAAAAAAATTTGTTTAATAGGACTTACTTGTTCTTCGATAGATAAATTCCATCTCGCATGAAAATAAAATTGGATCTTCCTTAGTACTCACTTCAAGAAATACAAGCTATATTCTTGGGGGCCTACATAAGTAACAATCGACCAGAATTGAAGATGTATTTAGGCTAAAACAAAGGGTTGGCGAAGTTTAAGACACCTTGAGATGGAAGACGATGTGTAGCGAGATTTTACTGAAGAGTAGATGAAAGATATCTCATTTTATCATTTATAAAAGCTATGTTGCAACCAATATGCTATTAATCTTCTGAGAGATGAGGGAAATCTTCGATCAAGGGAATTAAGCTGGGAGGAAAGGATCTTCAGGCAAACAAGCCTAAAGGAGAAGTTCGGACAATGTGCTCTGCAATGTCATGGGGATTTTACACTCACAAGAGTATTTAGGCCTGTCATATTGTCGCGAGAAAAATATCTGCAGAGAGGCAAAAATACTCAACAAATGATAAGACAAGGTCAATGGGTCATTACATGAAAATGTAAAGACGTCCCCGCGATTTTGTGCACACCAAATTATTCCTGGCATTATCTAGAACCTTCGCAGCTCAAGCGAACTCATCACCATTATTTATAACAAGAAGCTTCTAACGAACTTGCTCTTCTCGCTCCATAAGTATGGCATTTGACGAAGGGATTCATCTCGTTCAATTTGTACTTCGAGAAGAGATTTTTGAAATGTTGCTAATTGCACCCTTATTAGCAAAAGATACGGTCTTTTTCATCTATAAGGCCACTAATTTTCTTCCTTTGAAGCTCGATTTTTCTATAGGAATCAAGATACATTTGTTTAAATCGATTGGCTAAACCTAAACTTGCTCTATGCTCAATCTCTAAGAGGCGACATTTGGTTCAAAGTTCATTTAATGAAAGGGAATCAATTTTGTTTGATGAGTTACTTAAAGACTCGTTGAGATGGGTGAGAAGAACATCATTATCCATGGGCTCGAAATGAATGGAGAAGAATGGCTTCTTCGGAGAGATTATATATACTGCCCGAAAATAATAAATCGGGCAAAGAATAGTAGCCGACAACGTAAAGACGACTTGAAGAGTAAAAATTTATACCATAAAGTTGCTGGTTTGCACTTTGAAGAGTAGACATTTTAGTCTTTCGGTCGCATTTTCAATTGTTGAATTCTTTCATCTTTCTTGCGAGACATCGCAACCTCGATTTCTAGTTCTCGATCTTCTCTTTAAGTTGGATTTTTCTTTTCAAGGTTGTCGCGTCTTCTCTCGAGATCCGAGGCAACAACAAAGGAAGCTCTCCCGGACTATAAAGGAAAAAAGAAATTGTTAAGATAAAGCTTGTGATCGAAATTACGGAGAGAAGCAAAGGAATATGAACATTGAGAGCATTTAAGTGACTGAGAGGTCAACGTTAGGAAACTCATGAAAAGATTCATTATCCTCTAATAGCGGAGCATCGCAAAATTTTAGCGAGAGCTCATGAAGTAGCTGATTAGATGATCATCTCCTAATCCTTGCATAGAATCGGAGAAGACACTGGACAATTTTAGTCGAGTGATTCTCTTTTCGCGGAGGAAGTACCAACCTCATTTTCACCCTCATCGTAATTTTCATTGGTTTGAGAAGAGATGGTTTTCCATTTTTGTGAAAAGTAATTTTATCCTTGCCTTTAAGATATTCAAAGTCAAATTCGCATACGCATGAAGATAAGAAACAGAGGCAACAATATTGTTTAAAATAACAAAGAAAATGTTTCTTACTTCATCCGTGAGCTTGATGATTATGGATCTTCTTTATACTTCTTTCTCATTAGCGATCTAAATTTTTTTGAAAGTTAATAAATAAAAGAGGAAAATGTGCACGAAATTGAAAGAAGGAAATATACCTCTTTTGTCTCCTGTGCCACTTAAACTCCCAAGGATGATAATTCGCGAGGTGTGCGGGGAGAACATGTGAAGACCGCGATGTAAGGTCCACTCAAAAATAAAAGGAACAACCCACCATTTCTCATCTTTGGAATGGCGGGAGTATGATTGTTGCCGAATGCCAATCAATATCTTGCATCGGCTTGTCATCGGAAATATTATCTAAAAGAGATTTATCATTTTCATGTTTATTCGCATAATTCGAAAGAAACTTTCTACAAACAGTATAGACTATCTCAAAATTTGGGATCTTAAAAACAGGATATAAAGATCCTTTACCAGCGCTCATTTTGAATTCAAGCATCAAACGGATGGATGGTGATTTGAGAACTTTTCATGAGCAAGGATTTCATAGAATAATGGTATCGGGATTATATAGAGGAATGGGAAGTCCTGCGAGGAGTTTCTATGATTTTATGATCATCACATTGATGGGACGAGAGAGAATAGACGAAGATTTTTGATCGGAATGGTTGATAAGATGAAACCCTTCTCTTGTAATTTCTTTTGAGTATCTTCAAAAGGGGTTTATATGTACAACCCGGTGAAGCGGAGCGAGCGCAAAATGCGGAGGAAGAAAGTTAAAGGAAAACGGAGGGAAAATAAAAGAGAAAAAAGAGGCGGTAAGAAAGCTCCTCGAGAAAACAAATGCATTTAATCGAGATGGGACGTGAATGGTCAAGAATAAGTAGTTGAAAGAGACGTGTCAAGAAAAGTGGAAGAAGAAACACACCTTAATAAACTAGGTACATGAATAAAATGAGTAAAAGTGAACGATTGCGAGATAAAGATGTTGCGGCACTTTAAAATATTGGTTCTCATGACATTCTCTTCTTCGAGAGAGAAGACATGAGAAGAGGCAAGATGTAGGAGCATCGCGACATCAATATTTTGAGAGAGTAATAAACAACGTTGCGAAGGCGTCAGGAAGTGATTTAAATCATTAGATGACGAAAGCCGTAACCTGGCGAGATTTAGGAGTTCGCTCTGAGGAAAAATGTTTATACTCACGAGTTATTCAAGAAATTGCCCTATAAAGGGGTTGAATTAGTAATCTCTTTTGAATTGTTAAGCAAGTCATTGAGGCAATTATCAATGAAAGTATATAATTAATCACCTTCAAATGTGTTAATTGAGCAAATTCTAGTGATTCAAATGTGCTTCTAGACAATGTGCTTTTGGCGTTGCATTCAAGTAGGTAGGGTGATGAAGAAAGCGGTGATAGTGACAATATCTCGGATCTAGCATCTCCTGATCAGTCGGTTGTCGCCACACATGGGGCAGCTGGACTTCTCCGTCTCGTATCCATACTTCCAATAATTCTAAGACTTTCTTCATCGAGAATGGGAAATGCGGGTATCTTGAGCCAGGCTTTTCTTGCATTGGCGGATGTTGTTCCGATATCTCATGTTGACCTTGATATGAAGAACGTTTTGGAGTCGGAGCGCAAGCCTGTGTCAACATGTATGCGGCCCGCTTGTTTGGTCGTCTTTGCTGAGATACTGCTATTCTCGGGGGCCTGATATTGGTGATGGTATTACCATTAGGTGGCTGAGTCGAGTATTCCCAGCCCCTGTAGTCATGTGACTCTTGGCTGATTTCTACTTCTTCAGGCAGCTCTACATTTGGCTGAAAAAGTCGCGGCAGATTGAACTGCTTTCTGTACTTCAGCAAGGGTTTTGAGATACAAATCTTCCAACAAGGTTTCATGAGCTGGCTCTTTTCCTTTATCCGATAAAGGTTGTGGCATTCCTGACAAGTCCTTTCCTCTGTGGAATTGCTTTGGGTCTCTTTCGTTAGCCGAATCATGCTACTTGTCCCTCCTTGGTCTCCTGGTGTGGCCATGCGCTCTTTCTGCATCTTTACTGGTAAAGACACGACTCCCAGACAAAGATTCAATATTCTTTGCGTCGTCGTTTGTGATACTCCCCGGGTAAACACTTGCTGAGCCTTCTTGTAATCGAACCGCTATATCATTTAAAAAGCGAAATGTCTCACTCTGCCTTTTGGCGATACCAGCTTGGTTTGCTAGGACATCCTCTAGCATCCTGGCCACACTTTCCATGAGGTTTGGATTATTAATGGCCTCCGGATAATTTGGCTGGTGAGGATACATTATAGAATGAAAGTTGGACTCAGTGATTAAAAGAAACAAATAGGTTAATAATCGAAACGGATTTAAAATCCACCCCTTTCGAAAAAGAAATTGAATCCGGTATTGAAGAAATGAAATTGGGAATTTGGAAATTGATATTGCAACCGAGAGATTAATCTCCCACTGTGGTCGCCAATTGTTTATAGGCGAAAACTGTTTCTGCGGTTTTTGGTAAATTTGGGTGTGTGGATGAGAAACGAATCTAAACCCTAAACAAATGTACTGCACGGGAGTGCTTTTGATTCGAGAGATCAATCTATACAATTCTGGCCTAAACCAAGAAATGGTCGTTCCAAACTTGCTTCGGTCACAAAGTGAAGGAATTGGGGTTGATCTTAGGGAGGGAAGTGAAGAAGGTGTTGAGATTGTGAAGGTGTTGGCTGTTTATGACTTGTATCATAATATTGAACTGGCTTGAACAATGTAAGCTATCAGTTCTGGTGTTTTCTGGATACTGTGACAACACTTGGTTTCTCTGTGCTCGTCTGTGTTGTTTGGAAATAGGCAAATGACCTATTTATACAAGTCACTGAGCGCAAACCCTCATCTCATAGGAAGTGGAGGAAGTTGAGTGATGTAGTAGTGGGGTCATGTGGGTGATTGCATGATCACGTCTTAGCCCACTTCCCTCATCATCTTAACCGTCCATACTTCCTGACACGTTCTTTTGATGGCGCGTTGCACGCTGCACGCTGTAAACCGCCAGACCAATACCCCAGTAAGTATCCCCCAGTTTGTGACATGCTTGATGTCTTCGAATGAGTGGATCGTGGGACCCACAGGAAGTAGCATACGGTGCTAGATTAAATAACTGAGTTATTTAGGAAGTCGATATTCATGAAATATCGTGTACACTTTATGCATGTAATGCATCGAATACAATCAATTTGTATGAAGCATTGTTGTTTTAGAGCTTAACGGAGTAAGTCGCGGATTAAGCATCTTAAAATAGCTGCATGCCCAACCATCTTCGAGTGATTTTTTGGAGGCCGCATGGGCGGGCCATCCCTTGGCCGATCACTCCTTGTAGTAGAGTGACGGGCGGTAATCACCAAGGTACCTCATTGGCCATTTAACTCTTAGCCTAGGCTGTCTGACCAAGCTGGCAAAATTGGACGAACAAGATGGTTTGCGGAACTTATCTGCGACCGTTCGATGAAACCTTAGGGTTTAAGAGGTGCGCAAGCATCCTCTTTGGGCTAGACCGAATTCACACATAGGCGCCAATTTTGGTGGGACCGATTGGTCACACATGAAGGCGACTTTGTTCTTTGTAACGTCTATACCTCTCTGTCCCATGAAGGCTTGATCTAGGCCACTTAAGTTGACTGGCAAAGATGAGTGGTCGTGATCTATTTGCGATAGAAATCCTTTGCCGCAAAGGATTTGAGAACCGCGTGACATGCGTCTTTTGGGCACGCGTTTCGAGGTGCTCGGCCATGGTTGGCCTAGGCCGGTCGGTCACACGCATAGGTGGGCCCACGGTGATCATCTTGATACTCTTGGTACCTCTTAAGTCTATATCTACACCTTCCGTTTAGGTGGCGAAGATGGATGGTCATGATCAAAGCTGCGACATATATGTAATGCCACAAACCCTAATTAGGGTTTTGAATCGGTCACGCGCACACAACTTGGACCAAACGAATTGGCAAGCTATGCTTCTCCTTTGGGAGAACCGACCATGTGGGGCCCATGTTGGGACGATGGTGAACATGTGTGTACTTTTCCGATGGTTCTAGGCGCGATCTAAGCCATCCAAACATGCCGGCGAAGTTGGATGGTTGTGATCGATTTAGGACGCTAGTGGAATTTCCACGACCCCTTAAGCATCACGCCATCCTCACTTCGAGCAATCGTTTTCTGCTCCATGGCTAGGACGTGAGAGAGTCGATCGGGTAGGTGAGGAGTGGGCCCACCAACGTGTGCATTAACGCCTCATTGATCAATCGCGGGACGATCCAAGCCGTCCAACTAAGCTGGCGAAGTTGGACGGTCGCGATGTCTTTTGAGACTGTCTTTGGCAGTCTTTGCTCATGCGAGCCACTCCAAGGCAAAACGAACCAGCTTAACCACCCTACTTCAGGGCTGGCGTTCGACGGGTGTTTTGGGAGTACAACATGTGTTCGACTAGTTAGGGCAAAAACGGGCCCGCTGGTGATCACTATGGTGATCGCCTGCTCCTGCTAGGGTTCGTCTAGGCTTGTTAGATTGCGCGACCAACTTTTTGCCCTGATCATTTCTGAGACTGAATTGGACAGTCTAGATTTTCTTTAAGGAAATTAAGCATGCTCGATCGGCTAACCAAAGCGCGTCGATGCGAGACTCTCTGTCAGAGAGTGATGTAGCCCGTGTGGGTATTTCATACATGTCTCAATATTGGCACGGAGATTCATGCTACTTTGCTGAGAGTGAGCACTCAGTCGTCATGTCATGTCAATGATGAGAGTTCGGCTGAGAACACAACATGGAAAATACCAGGCAAATCATGCATTAATTGTTAATGTTAGTAAAATTCACAGAATATTTGGGATTGTTGTTGCACGCACCATTCTGGGTGAATTTTGTGTATTTATTGAATTGCTTCAAATAAAGTGAAGATGTTTTCTGCACTCTGCCACTTCTTAAACGACCTTTCCCTTTGCAGGGTGACAGCACCTAAAATACTGGTTTTACAATTTTAACCCTGAACTAAAATCCACCATCAACAAATGTTTACAGAAGATGTATAAGGAAAGAAAAGGTTTTGTTTTGTGAAATACCTATGAGTAACCCTTCATTTTATCGGATCAGATTTACTCCTTGGTGTAGAGAAATATTACAACGCTCTCATACACTAAACCTTCAGGTATCATTATTGTTTACACACGCCAGTTACTATTTTACGAACAACCCTTACCAATTTCGAATAGCCTTTACTATTCAGAAATACCCTTTACTGTTTATGAAGAACCCTTTAATATTTTCAAAGATCCATAACTATTTAGTAACACCCCTTATTATTTAAAAACAACCCTTATTCAATTTGAGAAACCAATAATGATGGGAAAAGAACCCATACTTTGTACAAAAGCCAATCACTGCTCACAAACAACCTAAACTTTTTTCAAAAGTCGTTTACCTTTAACTAACAACCCTTACTCGTTACCTAAAACTATCGAGCTCGAGGAAATATAATTTGGAATACCACTCAGTCCATTTGTGATGAGCCTAATCACATACTTTATGTCAGTGGTTTTTTTCCCACTCTCTTTTCTTATTTAAGGCCATGAATTTAACTGAGTTCTCTTCAATAACTAGTAAGACAAAGAGATTGATACTTTGTATCAAATTAATTATGCGCTTTAGTAGTGAAGAAGATTTGGGGGTTGTGGGGGCCTGGATTTCAGTTACAGAAGAAGGTCCATCGGGAGATGGTGAAAATGAACAAACTATTTTTTGGCGCCGTGTTTTTCAATCCTTCGAAGATCCTACCGCAAACGAAAACGGACGAACAAAGATGTCTGTTAAAAAAAGATTCACTTTGATCACCACCAAAATCGATACTTTTGTTACATTTTTGGTTGACGTAAACATAGGGCATCTTGCATTGTCCTATGAAGCTCGCGTAAGTAAACATATCACCTTAATAATTACTTTGTGTTAACAATAAAACTATTAATACTTATTTATTTATTTATTTGCTACAAAAAACAAGAGCTCGAATCGAATTTCGTGCAGAATCAAAGAGGCCATTCAAGTATGATAAATTGTACGAGCTATTAACGGACGTAGTCCCGGCCTACAATGTAGAGTGAATACATCTGTGTAATCGACTATTAAGTAAAATTTATTGGGACTTTATTGTTATCAGGATCAATTTGCTTCTTTAATTTACCGTTAATGACCGCCATTGATAATTAGAAAAAACGACCCCTACTATTTATAATCGCCCCTTGCTATTTTAAAAAACCCCTTAATGTATAAGACAAGATATTATAATTCCCCTTGGTTGTGTTAAATTATAAAATGTAATCTATATTTTTTTTTTTGTCAGAAATAGATGTAATGACAATAAATATCATGCCAAGACATTAAACTGAAAGAAGAAAATGAAAAGACACCAACACATATCAATGACTAAATGACTCGAAATAATGCATGACAAATTATGACAATACATGGCAGCAACAAATGTAAGGAAAATAATAGTGTTGAAAAGTGATATGACTCAACGAATTAAAGTTGCATTGATACAAAATCTCGTCTTCCCAAAATATCAAAAGTTTGACATAGTGGTGTCTAGACCAAGACAAAACACCCCAGATTTGAAACCATCTTTATCCTTTACATCTTAGTCCTTTTTTTATACATTTTAATTTTATTTTTTCGTTAGTTATGGTAATCAAATTCACAACCAAGGAAGATACAGTTATAATCCAATCATGAATGAATGCCTTTGTTGCTGAAAATATTACACTAAATAGTCAGGAGTGAACTTATGGGATTTGGTAGTTCAACATCTAACAGTTAAAAAAGGAAATCCAAACCAGAGAACTAGTCGTGTCTTACAAAACAGGGTCACCTCGATTAAGAAAGAGGTGAAACGATACTTCGATTTTGTAGTACCTTTATATAGAAATTTACCTAGTGGTTGGATTCTCAACGTTTGTGTAAGGGGTTCAAAATTTTGATCAAATTATGTTAAAAAAAAACTATTTAAATGAAACACTTATAAGTTATTGTTTGTTTCTTATAGGAAATTGCGGCGAAACGAAGGTACTTAGACGCCACCAACAAAGAATTCAACTTCTATGAGTGTTATTTACTGCTCAAAAAAAAGGATATCCGAGTTCAATCCGGATGAAATATACCGTGACCTAGATGAAGCTCGCGATGAAGATGACTAATTCCAATGCACACAGAGTAAAGGTTTTGTGGGTAAACCTCTTGTAAATCCCCCCCCCCCCTCCGAGACACCACTCGGCCGGCAGGGATACCTATCGGTTTAAAGGCTTGTTGCACGTGCTCAGTGCATCCACGGGTGCCTGCGAAAGTGACTTAGGCTTAGAATTGGTGATTATATTGAATCAATGTACTATCTGTTAGGGCACTGCTCGGTCGAACTCACATGCGTTGCTATCTCAAGCATGTTTGTCAATGTTAGTGATCAAAACTATAAGTTTTTATTTCTAGTCTACTTGTAGATGTCTCGGACTAGGACATAGATTGTGTAGTTGAGCCTTAGACTTCACGGTGTTCATCATTTGAAGACGAAGAACTACTAAGGAGAGCTTGTGGAACTTCATCAACAAAAGGTATGTGGAGACTGAAACTCATCTATCACTTGGAAAGTCTATTTCTACTCTATCTCCTATATTGAGACATAAGTCGTGTTACGATATAGTTTTCTATTATACACATTTGAGATTTCGAGCTGAGTTTAACTCGCTTACATATTTCTCGGAATATGTGTTGGCAAGCTTTCGCTTCGACCAAGTTCATCTTATATTCTTGACGCAAGTCAAAAGATGATCATGTGAAAATTATCGAGTAAACATCTTACATGGTTTGTGTGATAAAATCATTTGGTGTAGACTTGGAATGTATCGTTATGATTATTTCAATAACTTGAAAATTGCTTTGATGCCAATAGTGTGTGAAAACGGCTATTGTCAATCCTCTAAGAAAGTTTCAACGATTGAAATAAGAGTTTAGAACACTTAAAAATTATTGGATATGACATGTTGTGTACTCTTGCACATATGTAATCCATGTCCGGGAACCATAGTATGCGTACACGTGCGCGTACTTGTTGGTTTGAGAAATCTGAGAACCTAAGTATGTGTACCCGTTCGCGTACTGGCGTAAGGTTCATGTCCGAATATTTCTGTTGGGATTGGAAGTACGCATACCCGTTTGCGTACTGGCGAAATCCAATCTTGGTCCAGGTATTTCAAGTATGCATACCCATTTGGATACTTGAAGGTTAAAGTTCTAAAATCGGTTATGTACATGAACTTAAACATTTATATAATGAGGAATGCAATCTTTGCAAACCGTGGATATAATATTCATGATTTGATTCGAGTGAATCAAACCGATTTTTCTTCAATTGTGTTCTTGTATACTTCTATGAGAATATAGAAATTGACGAACTCTTTAACTAGTTTCATTTGAGTCATTTGAACTAGTTATGGTTAAGATGAACAAGGTTGATATGAGAGTGATCATATGGGTAACTTCGGTTGACTATTTTTGAGCCAACATGGTGTACACATTTAGGTACGGTTACATAAACCTAAATGAGGGTACATTTCATTTGTGTGTAAAAAGCTAAGTTCGATCTAACAGTTGAAAGATATTAGCTTGGTTGAATCAGGTTTTTCATCTAACGGTGAATATTGAATGCTTTGTTACCAAGGTAACTTAGATTGCAAACCCTGATTTGAAAACTATATAAAGGAGAACTCTAGCAACTGAGAAACCTATCCCCACACTTATGTATGTTACTAGTTGCATAAGCTAGAGTCGATTCTCCTTTAACCTTAGGTTTCTCACGAGACCCTGTAGGTTAACGACTTAAAGACTTCATTGGGATTGTGAAGCCAGACCCAACTATTTTCTCTGTAGTTGCGTGATCTGATCTTGTTGTTTCTATCGTGATTGAGTAAAATCGTAAGATTGGCTTGAGATTTATATCTCCGATAGGCAATATAGAAAAGTAAACACAAACACCTTCGTCTCATCGTTTGTGATTCAACAATATCTTGTTTCGCTAGTCGATTAAGATTATTGTGAGGTGATTGATAATACTAGGCTGTTCTTTGGGAATATAAGACCGAATTATCAATTGGTTCTTGTTCACCTTGATTTATCAAAAGACGGAACAAAAACTCATAGGTATTTCTGTGGGAGACAGATTTATCTATTCTAATAGACTTTTCTGTTTGAGACAGATTTGTTTATCAAGTCTTCGACTTTGGGTCGTAGCAACTCTTGGTTGTGGGTGAGATCAGCTAAGTGAATCAAGCGCGTAGTATCCTGCTGGGATCAGAGATGTAAGGAACGCAACTGTACCTTGAATCAGTGTGAGATTGATTAGGGTTCAACTATAGTCCAGTCCTAAGTTCATTGGTAGTAGGCTAGTGTCTGTAGCGGATTAATACAGTGTGGTGTTCAAAGCTGGACTAGGTCTCGGGGTTTTTCTGCATTTGCGGTTTTCCTCGTTAACAAAATTCTGGTGTCTGTGTTATTTCTTTTCCGCATTATATTTTGTTATATAATTGAAATATCACAGGTTGTGCGTTGTATCGATCAATTAGGAAATCCAACCTTTGGTTGTTGATTGAAATTGATTGATCCTTGAACATTGGTCTTTGGTACTGTTCAAGTTACTACTCTTATATTCAATCGGGCTCGCAAATTTCTATTTGCTGATTGCAGATTGAATTGAGAGATAGAGATATAAACTCTTGTATATACTTTTTTCTATATTGAGTCTGATTGTCTAGTTGATTCTCTAGAAAGTATATTGGAGTAAGTCCTCTCGGATTGCCAAACGAATTATTGGGTGTGGTTGTTGTACCCCCGCATTTTCACTATCTTGTATCGTAGTTTAAAATTAATGAAATTGAAAAGACGAGGGTTCCCAAATACACCACAATCTTTAATTTATCCACCTGTAAGTCCTCTATCGAAAGTGATTGTCTATGGACTAAGTCGAGACAATAAAACAAATTGGTCCACACTTCGTGTGATTGTCTATGGATACACAATCGAGACAATACGACAACAAAATAACTTGTGTGATTGACTATGGATACAAGATCGAGACAATACAATAACGAAGTATGATACTTGATAAAAGGTTCGGACTTAACCAAACTCTATAGGATCACTATCAAGTATGTACGGAGTTAACGTTTGTGCAATTTATTTTAAATTATAATAACAACAATTATAACTGCGGAAAATAAAAGTAAATGACACAGCAAGATTTTGTTAACGAGGAAAACTGCAAATGCATAAAAACCCCGGGACCAAGTCCAGAATTGAATGCTCTTAGAATTAAGCCGTTATACAATCTAAACCAACTTCGTATAGTTGAGACCAAGCAACTACCCCTAGTTCACTTAGTTTTCTCAATAGACCATGAGTAAGAACAATTCCTTTGGATCGTATTCCAAAGAGTTTAGGAACAACAAATCTGTTTGGTAACAACTCTATTGATTCTTTAAGATAGGATATCTCAAGTTATATCCAAAGGCTCTTCCGTTTAAGCTAATAAACTCCTTTGCCTGGTTAGATCAATCTATCCAACAACTACCGAAGTAGTATAGTTTAGATTCGCACTCAATCCAAATAGATCTCAAAGAGATATATTGTGAATGCCGATCTCACACAACTAATCAATTGAATAAATCTGATTCTAGTTGGATCCCAGCCGATCAAGGTTTGTGCAACGCAAAGATATGATAAACCAATAAGAAATCTTCTTCGTCTTCAAATCTTCTTTAGTCTTCAATTAAATCCTGCACAACACCACTTGAATCTCTTGTGATCAATCACACACAAAATGGAGTCTGTTAACAATGGATTATTACAAGATGTCTTTAGATATACAAACAGTTCTAAAGATCCCGTCGATACTTCGATCTAGTTTGAGTGAATCTTATATCAGAAGAGAAGATTCTCAAGAATAAACAAACTAGGTGCAATCAAAGTTTCAACAACAGTTAGTCAATCAAATCAGTCGAAAACTAATCACACTGCAATTATCTAGTTTTCCATCAACGATATTCGTAGAGCTTCTTGATCCCACAGAAGTCTTAAAACAAGCGGTTGTAAGAGATTTCGCATAATTAGGGTATTTTCCTCTCCGAATAGACGGCTCCACCAGAAAAAACAAAAAGATGAAGTTTGCCTGGCTCTTAGGATAGTTTGATAGAAATGTAAACTTAGGTATTTATAGACTAAGGATGTTTGGACATGAAGGAATTTACAAAATCGAAAGTATTCTTAAGATATGCAATAAGTGGTCATTAGGTTTTCATAATTCCATTAAACGCTTTCCAATATTTTCCGAAATCTCTCAGTAGAAAATCTCCAATTAGTAAATGCACATTACTAATTTTTATTCTCTAGAGATATGCATTTAATTGCTGGTCATTAAAAGCATATAAAACCAAAAACCTTAATTAAAAGATTCTTAATTTATTTCGGCACATGATCTCCTTGAGTACTAAGGAATATCTTTGAACAATAAAAGATAAGAGTTATTGTACGTGTTCAAATTATGTTGACATATCTTCTTTGCAAATCCTCTTTCATATTTTCAATCTTGGAATCGATTATACCACACTTCCAAACAAGTTAGGGTTTGGCTCATCTGTATTCCAAGACAACTATGTGATTGATCAAATATCAAATCACATACATGGGTTCAATCGGTTCTACCAATCACTAGGATCGGTTATATACCCTCATATGGAAGCACTTGTGATCGGTCACATAAGTCACCAGGACCGGTTACATCATTACCAGGATCGATTACATCAATTACCAGGACCGGTTACCATATACTCATGGTATTGCTTTTGATCGGTCACACCAGTCACTAGGATGGGCCACACCAATTACAAATATCAATCATACCATCTCAGGTGATTACTTAGGATCGGTTACATTAATTAATCATAACTAGTCATACCAAATCATAAGTTAGGCATTGTGATTAGTTGTACCAAGATACATAACAAAGTTACGATTGGTTCTACCATCTCACACATATTGGTAATCCAAAGATTTGCAATGAATAGTCGTACCAATAAGCCTAGCAATTTCCCTTTCGATTCATAAAACAAGTTCATGAATGTACTTCCTTTAAACAAATGTAAAACATTGTTTCCTAGGATGAAATCTTCTCCATTACCCATTCACATAATCATAACAACAATCATAAGATTATGTCAATGTCATATCTACGAAGTTCAAAAGATAAGCGTTATACTTCGTAGTCTAATTCCCTAATACTATGATCGTATGATCATTTCTCACTACTAGAGTAATATATCCAATACACAGCTTCGCATTTATGTTTTCAATATAGCACGACTTGAAAGATACGTTAGGAATGAAACAGTTCAAATCAATATTACTAACCTCAAGAGGAAGGATGATGTCGTCGTTTTAGTTCGTTACTTCTTCACGTTCCTTAGGTCTTCGAGTAATACTTGTATGTCTCAACATTCCTAGACTTTCTAGTCTAACCTAAACGAAGTTGACTCTAGTACATAATCAAGCGACTCTTATATGAGTTTTGACTCACTAAAATATGACAACCAAACTTGACATACCAACGCTTGGTGGGTTTAACCGAGCTATGCTCTAAAAATCTCCCCCTTTGTCAATTTTAGTAACAAAACTCTTAATACATATGGATAAACAAATTACAAGAATTCATTATACATACGCTTGATTCCAAGTTTCAACATCACAAAAACCTGCATATATTCAATCAATAAATGCCGTTGTTGACATTTGAATAACAAAGCTTATACTCCCCCTAAAGGAAAGAATAGGTAGATATTCAATCTGAACATCTTTTTTATTCCCCCTTTTGTAGTACAGAATGACTACACATCAATATGATATGTTTCTCCCCCTTAGTCAATGCTTTACTCTTTCGTTAGACATAACGTTTAAGCACAATTGTCATTTCCTTAGTGATTGCAAATCACTTGTTTACTCTATATATTTATCCCCATTTTTTTATCACAAAATGACAAAGGTTCGAGCAAATAAAGGTCAAACCGAAAGGATCTTACAAATCTAAAAGACTTGTAAACAACCTATAAGAGTTAAGCACGAAGGTTTCACATACCCCTTTAGATTACCAATATTAAAACCGAAACTACAAGTAATTTAGTTTTAATATGTTATCAAGGAAAACTGTTGCCTGAAGGAATTTTCCCTAATAGTTTAACAAATTGACTAAGAAACTTAGTTCCCTTGTTAAACCGATTGTAAACATACAATCACTTATTTTGATAAGACCAAAATAAAGATCAGAATTAACTTTATTTCTCTCATCAGGTTCTAATTATTCAGAAAATAACTTAGACCTTTCTCTTTAGACAAGATAAGCACTAGGTTAGTTAACTAGTTTTTCTTGTCAAGGTATTCGATTAGACTTGAATAGCCAAATCCTTGAATTTGATAAGTCTAACTAAGATCAAAATTAACTTAGTTTCTCTTATCAGGAATCGAGTTGGACTAAACAATTGATCCTGTATTTCGTTAAGCCATAAACAATACATACAAACCAAAATAAATTGACTTGCACAATTATTTTCTTAACCGGAAGCAATTGAAACAAACATAGACATTATAGCACTGCAATTGCACCGAAATTTCGTTAAGCAAAAACACTTGATACCAAACAATAAGCCAAATAAATTGATTTTGCTTTTTTCTTAACCGGAAACAATTGAATCACACACACACACATCCATACACATCATAATGGAATATATCAATTGTACCGAAATTTTGTTAAGCAAAATCAAAATATATGCAATATAAACAGGCTTTTCTTAAACAGGAAAACGATTAACTAACAAATTTGTTACCTCAGATTACTCATCCTCTTCTCCCCAGAAAGATATATCATTAAGCGCAAGTTCAAATAAGAACTCTCCCCCAGTGTGATGTCATTCTCTCGCAAGAACAAAAGAACAACAATAAATGCAACCTTTACCAGAGAAAGGTTGAATCGATTTTTAACTAATGTGTGCCAATAACAAAAGTTGAAAACCCCGATACACATATGTTTATGCCAAACACAACTCATGTACATACAAATTGATTCAACATATTGTGACTTTTCACATATGAGTTTCAATTGGAACACCTTATGATCCTTTGATAAAGCCTACTAACATGGGCTAGAACTTAATCCCGCTAAATCAAAAAGCCACACAAACCATAAGGGTACACACCATATGAGATCGAATATTAAGTTTATGAAAACCAAAATCAGACATCCCATAAGCCGAAAACACATAGCAAAAATGTAGACATTCATGCAAAGGCTATATAATCGGAAACTATCACAAGAAAAATTATAAAATAATAATTTTATTCATAAATAATGATAGTTTTATTCAAAAATAAACCTTATACAATAATCGAAATAAATCAATACATTGATGTCTATTTTCTGGATTAAGTGTTACATCATATAACTTAATCCCTAAAAGTGCTCTGATTATTCACTGAAGTTTCTTCAGCATTCAAGCTCTTGAGTCTTCTCTTTTCTTTCAGATGATTGAGTCTCCTCTTCAAGAGATTCACCTCCACTATCAACTTCAAAAGATTCGACTCGAGCCACTCCTCATTCTTTACATATGCTTCCAATTGTTCACGAGCAATTTCAAAATCTCGCATCAGGAAAAGATTAGCTCCAAAGATATTTGATTCTCCTTATGTTCCTTTGAGAAGTAGCATTTAATCTTAGTAGGAAGGCAAGTTTCAAGCATCCTTAATTTAGAATCAACATCAATAGTATTTTCACCCATCTTGAACCGCTGACTATTGTGGAGGAAAGTATCGGTTCTAAAGATGTTTTATATATCAAATAAAACTTTTGTTTCCAAGTTTTAAAACACCTAACCAGGTATTTTTGTTTGAATATAACTGTATGAAAATACAAATTCGGAAACAAAATCACAGGAATGTTTCCGAAAATATTATTGTCAAGAGAGTCTGAATATCTTGAACAATTTTATCATGAGCTTTCCTAAGACCGAAAGTATTCTCTTAATTTAGAATATAATTCCAAACTTAGAAAAAATACTTAAGTTGTTCATGATATAGATAGATCAAGCGTAGTTTTATACTTTTCACATGTTCCAGTGCTCTTTTAAGAACTTCCCATTTATTTAAATCAAGCACAAAATTGGGAAATTCCGATCAACAAGCTTAGTTGTTAAAGTGAGCTCTTGATGGCTCATCATTATCTTTGGAACAAGATATATCTTCGTGTTTTCAAACATTCTTTTTTCGTTTTCTGCTTTGTAGCAGATTGTTGAAGGATACCAGTGTATCAATATCACTGGATGTTTTTAAATCCTCTTTGAGTCTAATAATTAGACGTTCATAGTCATCTTTATCTAAGATTACAACATGATTGTTTTTCTTGGCATTTACTTTAGATGACCCCTTTTTAGCTTTCACTTCAGACTAGGGTATCCACTTAGTGGATTTTGGATGAGAATCTTTCATCTCTTGCAACATTGCATTTTTCCAAGCTGAAACATCAGATCTCATATTCCCGTTGACAGAGACATTAATCTTTTTTTATATCATTGTTCCTTTTAGGAATATTCCTTGTAGGATAGGAATGCGAATTACTATCATAATTCTTTTGTCTCAAAATAGGACAATGGTGATCTGAGGCCTTTTTAGAGGTAAATTTACCCAATTCTTTTGAAACAAAGGATAGAGCATCCCGCATCTTTCGAATTTTACAACTCATTTGCATATGATCTTTTAATTATTTCCACAATAATAACAATGCTTATTAAAAGGAGTTTAGTTTTTAGGAATACCTTTGAGAGATGTTCTGCCCTTATGCTGATCTTTGACCTGAGACTTAGCATGATTGCATCCGGAACTATTTTATTTTATAGTCTCACTCGATCTCTTTGGGGGATCTGGAGTGTCAGTAGGTTTGGTAGATCCTCTGGTGCGGAGGAACATGCAGCCTTTACAAACTTTATTTTGTTGTTGGAGGAGGAAGTACCGATTCCCTGATATCCCAAACCAAGCATATCACCATGACTTCTTCCTGTTTCCAACAAGGAAGATAAGTTGGTTGTGTTATCATTAAGCCTTTTTAGTTTTGCAACTTCTTCTTCCAAAAGCTTAATTTTATCAAGAGCATTGATAAGATCGACCTTAAGAAGGTTCTCTTTAAAAGAAACAGACTCCTCTTTTTCTCCACACATTAAATGTTGAGAATTAATCTTTGCTTCAGTTTCAACAAGTTTCTTATTCAACAAATAATGTTTCATGTTGAGATTCTCATACTCAAGAGTCTTTGAGTTCAGGCTTTCTTTGCAGTCCTTGAGAAGATATATGGTATTTTGATATCCATAATAGAAACCAATGAAGATTTTTTTGAGTTTCATATTTTCTCTGCAAAGGGGAGCAAGAAGTCCAACCACATCTGAGGTAGACAGCCTTTTTGTAGAAACTTCCCCTAATAGTGAAGAAAATACATACACATCTTCTTCAACATCTTGATCAATTTATGAGTCATCATCTTCAGAAATTTCATCAAGTTGTTTTTCAAGGCAAGTTTGCCAGTCATCAGAATCTACATTGTATGGATCAGCTTGTTCAGTAGATTCACAGAAGATGACATTATTAGAAGTTGATTCTTCATCTTGTTTCACGTTAACTTAATCGTCTATCAGATTCAATTCTTATAGGTTGGATCGCACCAAACACAGATTGTTAGATCTTTTCGTGTTTGCCTGCTCTGATACCAATTGAAAAGACGAGGGTACCCAAATACACCACAATCTTTAATTTATCCACCTATAAGTCCTCTACCGAAAGTGATTGTTTATAGACTAAGTCGAGACAATACAACAAACCGGTTCACACTTCGTGTGATTTTCTATAGTTACAAGATCGAGACAATACGACAACAAGATAACTTGTGTGATTGACTATGTATACAAGATCGAGACAATACAAAAACGAAGTATGATACTTGATAAAAGGTTCGGACTTAACCAAACTCTATAGGATCACTATCAAGTATGTACGGAGTTAACGTTTGTGTAATTTATTTTAAATTATAATAACAACAATTATAACTGCGGAAAATAAAAGTAAATGACACAACAAGATTTTGTTAACGAGGAAAACTACAAATGCAGAAAAACCCCGGAACCAAGTCCAGAATTGAATACTCTCATACTTAAGCCGATATACAAAATCTAAACCAACTTCGTATAGTTGAGACCAAGCAACTACCCCTAGTTCACTTAGTTTCCTCAATATCCCTGCGCTTCCGACTTCGATGACTACACGCACTAAAAATTCCTTTGGATCGTATTCCAAACAGTAAAGGAACAACAAATCTGTTTGGTAACAACTCTATTGATTCTTTAAGATAAGATATCTCAAGTCATATGCAAAGGCTCTTCCGTTTAAGCTAATAAACTCCTTTGCCTGGTTAGATCAATCTATCCAACAACTGCCGAAGTAGCAGAGTTTAGATTCGCACTCAATCCAAATAGATTTCAAAGAGATAAATTGTGAAAGCCGATATCACGTAACTAATCAATCGAATAAATCCGATTCTAGTTGGATCCCAGACGATCAAGGTTTGTGCAACACAAAGATATGATAAACCAATAAGAAATCTTC
This sequence comes from Papaver armeniacum, assembly GCA_023531295.1. NCBI lineage: Eukaryota > Viridiplantae > Streptophyta > Magnoliopsida > Ranunculales > Papaveraceae > Papaver > Papaver armeniacum. Next base: position 121,380 of record JAJJWW010016139.1, read on the forward strand.
TTCGTCTTCAAATCTTCTTTAATCCTCAATTAAATCCTGCGCAACACCACTTGAATATCTTGTGATCAATCACGCACAGAACGGAGTTTGTTAACAATGGATTATCACAAGATGTCTTTAGATCTACAAACAGTTCTAAAGATCTTGTCGATACTTCGATCTAGTTTGAGTTAATCTTATATCAGAAGAGAAGATTCTCAAGAATAAACAAACTAGGTGCAATCAAAGTTTCAACAACCATTAGTCAATCAAATCAATCGAAAACTATTAACACTGCAATTATCTAGTTTCCCACCAACGGTACTCGTAGAGATTCTTGATCCTATAGAAGTCTTTAAACGAGCGGTCGTAAAAGATTTCGCCTAATTAGGGTACTTTCGTCTCCGAATAGACGGCTCCACCAGAAACAACAAAAAGATGAAGTTTTCCTGGCTCCTAGGATAGTTTTCTAGAAATGCAAACTTAGGTATTTATAGACCAAGGATGTTTGGACACCAAGGAATTTCCAAAACCGAAAGTATTCTCAAGATATGCAATAAATGCCCATTCGGTTTTCATAATTGCAGTAAACGCTTTGTTCAATATTTTCCGAAATCTCTCAATAGAAAATCTCCAGTTAGTAAATGCACAGTACTAATTTTTATTCTCTAGAGATATTCATTTAATTGCTGGTCATTAAAAGAATATAAAACCAAAAACCTTAATTAAAAGATTCTTAATTTATTTCGGCACAGAATCTCCTTGAGTACTAAGGAATATCTTTGAACAATAAAAGATAAGAGTTATTGTACGTGTTCAAAGTATGTTGACATCTCTTCTTTGTAAATCCTCTTTCATATTAACAATCTTGGAATCAATTATATCACACTTCCAAACAAGTTTAGAATTGGTTCATTTGTATTCCAAGACAACTATGTGATTGATCAAATATCAAATCACATACATGGGTTCAATCGGTTTTACCAATCACTAGGATCAGTTATACCCTCATATGGAAGCACTTGTGATCGGTCACACAAGTTACCAGGACCGGTTGTATCATTTACCAGGATCGGTTACATTAATTAATTACAAGGACCGGTCACCATATACTCATGGTATTGCTTGTGATCGGTCATACCAGTCACTAGGATCGGTTACACCAATTACTAGGACTGGTTACACCAATTACAAGGATCGATTACACAACTCTTTGTGATCGGTCACACAAATTATTAGGATCGATCATACCATCTCAGGTGATTACTTATGATCGGTTACACTAATTAATCATAATTAGTTATACCAAATCATAAGTCAAGCATTGTGATCAGTTGTACCAAGACACATAACAAAGTTACGATCGGTTCTACCATCTCACGCATATTGGTAATCCAAAGATTTGCAATGAATAGTCGTACCAATAAGCCTAGCGATTTTCCTTTCGATTCATAAAACAAGATCATGAATGTACTTCCTTTAAACAAATGTAAAACATTGTTTCCTAGGATGAAATCTTCACCATTACCCATTCACATAATCATAACAACATTCATAAGATTATGTCGATGTCATATCTACAAAGTTCAAAAGATAGGCGTTATACTTCATAGTCTAATTCCCTAATACTATGATCATATGATCATGTCTCACTACTAGAGTAATACATCCACTACACAGCTTCGCAGTTATGTTTTCAATGTAGCACGACTTGAAAGACACGTTAGGAATGAAACAGATCAAGTCAATATTACTAACCTCAAGAGGAAGTATGATGTCGTCGTTGTAGTTCGTTACTTCTTCACGTTCTTCAGGTCTTCGAGTAATACTTGTATGTCTCGACATTCCTAGACTTTATAGTCTAACCTAAACGAAGTTGTCTCTAGTACATAATCAAGTGACTCTTAGATGAGTTTTGACTCACTAAAATATGACAACCAAACTTGACATACCAACGCTTGGTGGGTTCAACCGAGTTATGCTCCAACATAAATAAGTTAAATCTTATTTGAGTTCACTAAAAATAACACTGCACATTCAACGTTGTCTCCAAAACATATATTTGTTGCTAACAAAGAAGATTATTGTGTTCCATAATGAGATACGTTTACAATTTTATAATCGATAGATGTACCATTATTGTCGCTCTCTGAAATTAATAAAAACACATGCACGTCCTTGTTAAGCTCGCTCACATTGATCCCCATGGTGAACCATTAATTCTCGATTATAGTATCAAGGTTTACAAGGAGAGCACGGATTAGAACGTAAGAGTGTAAAATATGTCGTATAGTGCAATCAGGGTGTAGGACTAAAAAGGTCAAACAAGTATCTGCCCCCCTTTTAATGCCAACAACCAAAACTTAAGAACGCTAACTTTTTTCGTTGCTCGCGAATTTTTCGTCCGCGCACGTATTTTTCGTACGTCGCACGTATTATTCATCTAGCCCATTTTTTTTGTTTCTTCGTTGGATTAGGTATTACGCCATATCAAAAGTGTTTTATACTGAACTAGGGTTCTGTCAATTTCATTTTCTTCATTTGGTATATAATTCCAAACTCTTAATCATTTGATTTTCGTTAGGGCATCAAAATTAAAATCCTAACTATTGATTGTTACTTCAGTATTCGAAATTAGGGTTGTTTCTCAATTAGGATAAAAAATATTTAGTATTGACGTTAAATTATAATTGTGAAAGTGTTCCTTTGGGTTTTTGCTTTCAATTTTTAGTCTTTTTTCACTGAATTTTTGTAATATGTTGCGGTGCTTAGTTTGAGGACGAGACAAAGCCAGAGTTGAAGCATACAAGTGAATCTTGCCTCTCTTCGTGTATCTTTGGAGGGTGATATCTTGCCACTCTTTCTTATATATTTGAATCTTGCCTTTTTCAAAAAGAAAAAAGGAAAAAAAGACTTAAGCATACATGAGATGGTACAAATGAAAAATGCTGCTCCAAAGGTTACATATTGTTTGGTAGAAAAAACTTTTTGAGCTTATACAAATTGTGTATTTTCCCTTTGATATCATATGAGCTTATCTACTAGCATATGAATGTAAAGAACTCTTCGTTTTGTGGTGCCCAAGTATTTTAGAACTAATGTTTTTGATTGTTCGATGCTCACAATTGAAAGTGTCAAATGTATGCAATGCCTTATATCTCCGACTAGCTAACTAAACCTCCATCAAGGCATCAACTGAAAGTGTCCACCTCATTAGAGTTGAATCGTCTTTTACTCTTTTTTCGACGTCTCGCTGAACAGTCCTAATTGGCTTCTTCGTTTTAATTCACTTCTAATTTTTATGTAACACTACCAAAGTACATTTTTATGTAAGAAAAACAATATAACAATATTTCTGCCAGTGACATAGTTTTGCGAAAATGGAAGATTATAGTATAAAAAATTCATCGTTCGCTGACGTGCAACGCACGTGCACTCTACTTGTTTATAACTTTATCTAAAGAAAGGATTGGTCACTCGCTTTCAGATCTCAGTGATGCCTAGGACCTCGCTCAACAAAAGCGAGGATGGTGACCTCATTTGAATTTAAAAGCGAAGTTCCTTTCATCGCTTTTTTCTTTTTTCTGACGCGATCCTTTTCTCGCCTATTTTTAAATCCCCGCTCGCCTTACCTGCTTTCGAGCATAGAGAAAGGGGATTTAAACTTTTTAATGTTTTAGCCACAGGAATCTGTCATTGTTATCACCCAAAATCTTTCCTCCACCCTCAGCCTAACAATTTAGCCATCAAGTCAACTAAAACATTTGGCCGGATAAAGGGTCCTTATGTTTACTTCGTAGTGACCCCTTTTTGTCATATGTATGCCCAAAATTGGCCGGGCTATCTCTTTCTCCTCTTTAAAAAGAGGTAAATAAAAGTAAAAACATTAACACCAGCAGCTCCAACTGATGGAGGAGAAGATAAATTGGCTAAGAAAACTACTGCTCCTTGTGGTTTCAAGTCACTTACCACAGCTGCTTGTCTCTGGAATCTGAAGCTTAGAAGTGTTTATTAGACATAGCCATAGATGATCATAAACTCCATCTCGGGGTTGAGTCTCCCCTAACGAAGTAGGTATAAGCTCTTCTTTCTCAAATTTGTATTCTTGTTTCATGTTTTCTTGGGGAAATGTCTGTTTTGATATGTGATTAGGAGTTATTGTTATGGTTCGTTAATGATGTAGCTAAACCTGGAGACAAGTCTATTGATTTTACCCCATAAAGTATTAACAGTGAAGAGTAAGGAAGTGTGGATGAACCTGACTCAGTGTATCAAGAGTAAGGAGGTGAGGCGCCTCTACAAGAAGATTATTCGAGGTTTGATTATTATATTCCTAGATTCTTAATGGAGTTGTCACTAGTGTAGTTTAATTGTTTGTATTTTTAACCAAAAGTATATTGAAAAAGAGAGAATTGATTAAGAAAAAAGACGTCTTTTGACATTTTATTATTGTATCTTCTAATTCAACTATGAATTCTTTAATTGCAGTAGTAATTGTAGAAGAAGATAATATCGAACTACTATTACAACAACTACTAGTAGTAGTTGGTAGGTTATTTCATCAATTCGTATTCGGAAGCTGATCAATTTTCAGACCCCAATATGATAGATAGAGAATAGCCACACAAGTAGAATTAAAGTACTAGTAATTTGCAATAGAACACGTTAATTATATTGCTTAAGAGTTGAACTTTACAACGTTTACCTTTTAGGTTTATTTCTGACCTAGGTGTTGCTTATTCTCTTGGTTTGTTTTCTGCTAGTATTTTTCTAGTCTTTTTGCGTGTGTCCTCTACAAACACTCAAGGTGCATATTTATAGGTTTAGGACTATGCTAAAACTAGTCATACACAGATTAGGAAACCCCCTTATTTTTGTAACCTTCTAGGAATAGAACTCCTACTTTTCCTTCTAGGAATAGAAATCTACTTCTAGTATTACTTGGAGAGTAATTCAGTTGTATTTTAAACCTAGGTATAGAGCATTCTAATGGGTCTATACCTAAAAACGGATCAGACCTCCCCCATTTGGAGGCTTTTGGTCCCTCAAAAGCATTGAGTTAAGATGCGGGGAAGTTTAACTTGCAGCTGCACTCTTGAGTACCATTTTGCATGCTTTAAACTTTTCCCATTACGACATTCTTGAAACAATTCTTGTTTTCCAACTTTGGTCATCTGTGTCTTCTTGCTAAGAATCAAATATTCTTTTGTTACTTCACATAGAGCTAAGTCTTGCACAACTTGTGATGATGACGACTTATTTTGCTCGTCAAGTAGCTTGATTTCTGGTTCCACGCGTTGTTTTGGTGGTAACTTCTGCGGCTGTTGTAGGGTGTCTTCAGTCCATTCTAACAACTGTTGTAGATCGTTTTTTTTCGGTCTTTGTGCACTCGCAAGAGTTTGCACAAACCAATCCACTTGGTTCCTTGACAACTTGTCGAACCGTGAGTAGGCTAAATTTCTGACTAGCATTTACCAAGTGTTTAGTTTGTTGTGCAGACATAAGTTGTGGTTTCTTCTTTTCTTTAGAACCTAGAATGCGAAACTTTTTTGCACTTTTTACCAGCCTCCAAACTCTTTCTCGTCGTGAGAAAGTTGCATCTCTGTCCCATAGGTAAGGACTACCAAATACAATATGACAAACATTTAATGGGACAACATCACATGTTACCTGATCTACGTATTTCTTGTTGATGGTGAATTAAACATGGAAATGGTGTTTGTGGAATGATGATGAAACTGCAGTTCAAGTGGTTGTTAGTGGTTGTGAGTAATGGGAAGACCAGTTGTTAGCTGGTACTTGGCCTGGCAGAGAAGAGAATAAGCTGATTGAACTGAATGAATGAATATTGTAATGATTTAGATGTATGCTCAGAACTGCAGGTGCCATTGGATATAAGAACTGTAGAGAGTATGTTGTTGCATGAGGTGATGTTTTACGGTAGCAGTGAATGGTTGTATGGCAGTAGCTTGGTTCTGATGCTGGAATTGCAGGTGGTGATTTTTGGGAGATGGAGATAATGGCTTGAGCAGAGTTAAGAGAATTTTGATGCTCAGAAGTTACAGCAACAAAGTGGTGCAGTGATATTGGTCTTTGTTATGCTACATCAATGGGTCGGGAAGTGAAATTGGAATTGTTTGTGTAGAGTTTGCGAACGAGGGGATCGATGGAATGGTGTTGAATGGAGGAATTGAAGGCACTGGTGGTGAACAAGAATGTGTGATGCTGTTGCTATTGAGAAGAATTGGTTTGTTTTGCTGAGTGATGAACGGGATCGATGTTGAAGCATATACTTCACTCCGTGCACAAAAATAAGATCTTGAACTGAGTCACACGGAACGAGTTTTGCAGGTGTCGTTTAATATATTGTCAGTCAGATAGTTGCTCTTTGAATGTTTTGCTTTTTTCCCTATTGTTTGCACTGCTCATTGATTAATGACCAAAATCTCATATGTTCTATTGCACAAAAATAAGTCAGTAAAGAAACCCCTTAACCTAATTCTCTATTTTATTCTAGTCTAGGGTCAACTCTCAGGGGTAGTAAAGAAAGAATCAGGTCATTAGTTGAGGGCAGTAAAGAAAACCATTACTCTTGCTGCTACATTACAGAAGGTATCGTTCTTCGTATTTTTTTATATTATTTTTGTAATTGTAAGTTTTGATCTTTTTCTGCGTTTTATTTGATAATTAATCATAACTTGAGGGATTAATGCTTTTGGTCCGTCACTAAAATTAACTGTGGGGGAAGACGGTGAGGATAAAAAAATTGTATTGATATCACAAATGTTTACAGTAAACTTACAATTGATCTACATGAATGTTTAGAAAGTATATTTACATTGTCTAGAAAGGAACTGTTGATTGAATAGTTAATAGGTGTAAGTTTTCCAAGAGGTACCTCAAGAAGCTTATCGGGTTACGCCCTTTAATGACTATCAATATTCCATCATTTGCGCCTCCAGTTTATCTTGCGTCCAAGGACTAATTGGATTATTAGTATCAAATAGAGGTAATTTACACTAATCATCAGTTTCATTTATTTTTTCCAGGTTGTGGTGAGATTGAGGTGCTTTGTTAAATGCCACGTCTCTTCCAAGTGTACCCTAAAAGATTCAATCTGTTAATGCGTTTAAACCGTACTTCACGCAGTAATTGAGAACCCAGATTGAGGTTCCCGGCTCTTAGGTGATTTGGTGCAATGAAGATGACAGGCATTCAGAAAAAAAGGTAAGTGGCGTATACGTGGTACATCACCTATGTCTCTTCGCATAGAAGTTGGATATTACCCAATCTTCACATTACTATATAATATTATTATATAGACTTAGTTCCGTACATGTAGACTTAATTTATATTCTGTCTTCCTTTTATAAATTAGGCAAAGGTAATACATTTTGGGGGATTGATCTTGACTTCGTCCCACTACACGTAGAGTTTATATTTGTCCAACCTTTCATAAATTCTGTAGAGTTAATGTATTTTGGGGGATCCATCTTGAACTTTGATAAGTCACTAAGCAGGGTTTAATGTCTAATTATCATATCACACTAAGAAGTGACATGATTTTTTCGAGGAATGATTTCTTAGCCTGTTTCTACGTCCAGGCCTATATGGTTGATTATAGTGTGTGCTTAATGAAAAAAACTGGAAAAACAACAATGAAAAAAACGCTGGAGTTGGCAAGAGGTTGCAGAGTTAGGTATATGAAGTTCAATCCATTGGGTCGGTTATTCAGCGTTTCTCCAATGTAGTTGAGATATTCGTTTGCGCTTGCCTTCTACCGGCTATTTGATGTGGTTTTTTTATTTTTCTTCGCAGGTGATTGCATACAGTGATTTATTTTCCCTGACTTGGGTTACCACAAGTAAAGCTTCTCTATTGTTTCTTTTCACCTGTATTGAGCTTTGCTGTAACTGCGTATTAATTGGTTTTATGTCGGCACTTTAAGATGTTAAAAAGGAGAAGGGAAATTCCAGTAAGGAATAATTTAAGAAAAAAGAGGCAACAATTTGCCTGCGGACTAATGTCTGAGATCATGAGCTAATGCCAATCCAAATGCTACTAAGCCGATCGTCGTCGGATTAATGAAGTGCTTATGGGCTTTGGGACATGTGGATGTGCATGAAACTCTCATTTGTTTGGGATGGTGCACAGTACAAATTTTAAATAGTGGTCACAACAACCATAGTTTTAATTGTAGTCTGCCTGTTTTATCATATACAATGTGATTAACATATATAAAAGTCCTTATGCATTTTTTGCATAACATGCTAGAATTTAACTGACGGAGTTGTTTTTGTATTGCAGGGAGATGAAACTCACACAGTGGTTCCTAAAAACATTCTTTGGAAGTTCAAATCGCTTCTCTACAAGGTTAGATATTCTTTAGATAAGAGTTTAGATATACTTCAGTGTGATCTTTTAGTGTTTATGTCCCACAAATTATTGCAGTTAAACGATATTGGTTCAAGCACTCTAGAACTATGGTTTTAACTCTTCCCTGGCTTGGCTTAGATTATTTCAAATTCTTTGAATTCACCCTAGAAGTTACTTATTTTACTCCAGTAGTTCACTTTATATGAGACGATTGGCCCAAGTCAGAACTGTGCAACATATGGAAGTTCAAGTAGCATGTCACTTATTTTTTCTAGGCCTTTATATCCAGCTAAAGCATTACAAAAACATTACGGTATTTTTTAAGTGAATTTCTCAATGCTGTTCTACAAACTGCTAGAAACTGTTTAAGGAAGAAAATATACATTTTTTAAACCACTAAAAACTTGCGGCTTCAAACATTCATGTATCTTTCAGTGATTGCCCTTAACATTAATCATTGAAAGAGGGCTATGATGGTGCAAATAGGGTGGTGAATGAAATCGCTGAAAGAGGGATATGATGGTGCAAATAGGGTGGTGGAGGAAGATGTTGTTGCCGATGACGATGGTCTTAGCGTTAATCAACAGATCATCCAAAGAGGTGGGTTTTTAAAACCCATAATCTTTCCTCTGTAAATTGCTTTTGATTAGAGGTATGATCCCTATTTTTCAAGGGGAGATAAGGGGTGCCTTTTGCTATAAGAAGCATCTACCTGATTCCATTAAAATGCTATTACCACAAATTAAACCTATTTTGATGAGGGTGTTCAAGTTAAACCTACTTTGTAAGACAAGGGGAGATAAGGGGTGCCTTTTGCCAAAAAAGATATTCCTTACAATACTATAAAATGCTATTACCACAATTGTCATTCATTTTGAATAACTGATGCTCTTTTTAGTTGACTGTAAAAAAAAAAAAACTGTGTAGTGTATACTGAGCATATGTATTCCTGGAAGTAAAGTTTGATGGCCAAAAGTATGTGATTTAAGGTAGTTGGAGTTACAAAGGAATGTGCAGGTATGTTTACGTTTGGTGAGCATTTTCAAGGTAGGCTTTTAGAAGTTGGTTTGTACGATTGATTCACAACCATTAATCTCTTGCAGAATATAATTTCGATATACCCTGCACTTTCACCTCAAACCTTACTCCCGGAGCATTGAACTGAATTTGCAATGCGCCTGCAACTTTTCAGGTGATTCAATTGTTGGTTATAAATTGTAATGAATTTTCAACAAGACCTAATCTACTTTCTCCTGAGTAGGATTATACAGCTGAAATTTTAGTTACGGATAGATTAGCAGAATGCAGTTAGTGTTGGTGGTATATAATCAGTTGCATATTGATTAACCGAGGTGAGATCCTGGCGAGCTTGCATGAGCTAGATGAATAACTTCACCTTTTCCGCGTGTTTCCTGCTAATGTCATCATGCATGTTTCAGCATAATGCTTGCTTTGATAACTCTCAGACAAAAACTACCACAAATGTTTTCACGTTTAACAAAATAGCTTAAACTACTGTGCATGTGCATAAGCCGCATATAGGAACTCATCTTATTTGATACAAAATATATTATCAAACAGTTGTGGCATGAAATGCAAAGTATGAAGTTCAACTGCTGTCTTAGCTCAATTGGTAGAGCACATGGTTATCAGCCATGTTGTTGTGGGTTCGAATCCTACAGATGGCACAATAATTTAAGTTGCCAATGCCCTACTATAGGTTACTTACAATTTGGTTTCATCTCATATATGACTTGCAGGTCGTTGGTTACAGTCATTTAGTTACTGGAATGCAGGTTATCTACGCTATCGTCTCCATGATTTTTCATCTAAAGTAACATAAGATGCTTTCAAATATAGATTGTGGAATTGTCTTTTCAATGGAAATGAAGACAGTTTTTGACTTTCTTGGGCTCGGTATTGTAGTTAAGTATTTTTTATCTAAGGTATATGAAGAACAATTGGTAAGAACCTGTGACAACTAGGTTTGCTTCAAGAGTAATAAAATTCTATTAATCAAGTTAATCCATGAATATCTACTCCAGCGGGTAGCATAATAATGATGGTATGTCCCGATTCGTGGGTAATTAGATTTATGATTTATTTTTAATTCAAAGATTAAATTATGTATTATGTTAATCTATTTATTTGAGGGTTAATGAGCACATAAAAACTCATTGAAAAATCATTCAGGCGAGTTGAAACAACATTGGACGCTTTGTATCTATTTATTATGTTAAATTGAGATATTTTTATATGGTTTACCTAAACACGATTACCTAAATACCGATCCAATCATTACCTAAATATACGACTAAAATTTTGTGCGAGGATCTTGTGGTGACCAAATTTGATCATGCCAGCAAGACATCAGGATCTTCCTTATAGGTAGACTAAAATTGCATGGGAAAATACTGATCGACTGATCCAACTAATTAAAAACACTACTGTGACCCGACTAACTAACACACTATAATATGATACGACCAACTAAATATGTGGGCACTATATCGCTTACGGCCCCGGCTTCCCGACTACTATGATCAAACTAATTAAACACGCTACTGTGACCCAACTAACTAACACACTATAGTATAATATTTTAAAAGCAATCTTATTAATTTCCCTATATTTATTTTTATGCCTTTCCGTTTCAATATATTTTAGGTAGCAGATCTACGAACTTCTAAAAGAAATATTCATCTATCCATATTTAGATTAAAACGGTTGATTCATTGCCAACTTATGCTCACCTATTCTTTCCATGATTACATTGATTTGAATGGTTTTTTTTTGTTAAAACCAGTAAGCATTTGGTTAATAAGATACTAATGCTATAGTTTAATTTAATTTCCAATTTTAGCTTCCCAGAGGATGTCTTTATAAGCCCAGAGGATGTTTTTTGAACGTTGAATAAGCAGATTCGCGTCTTCCTCTACAGGTATTTTATGGTGTTCATGTTTTGTTAATCATCTTCTATTCTACCTTCATGTTTTGTTCATTAACTTATACCTCAAAAAATCATAACTCTAACGTAGATTCTACCTTCATGTTTTGTTCGTTTTGTTCATTATCTTCTATCTCGAAATATCATAACCCTAACGTAGATTCTACCTTCATGTTTTGTTCATTATCTTCGAAAAATCATAACCCTAACGTACTAAAGTTTTTCTGATTTTGTTGGTTGTTGGTTTGTTTGTTTCCTCAGGTTGTTTGCTATCCCATGATAGGTACCTTAAGTATTAGACAGTGCGGGTCTTTTGGTCTTTTTTTATTGTTGGAATTTGATTCTGTTTTCCTTTGCATGGGTATTTATATACTTGCATAACATGGCAATCTAGCCTACACCTTCTTTGTGTAAGGTGAAGATTAATTAAATTCTAAAGTTGATATTGGGTGTCTTTTGTTGTTGAAAATAGGAGAAAAATGATGCGGTACAAAGACTTTGAAATTAACAATGATAGCCAGACAAAACAATGAACCATAATTTCGTAATTAAAAACAACGCTACGGCGAAAAACATGGGCTTAGCAGAGGAGTTCGTGACCGGGGTATTTTTTCTAATTATCACAAAACATACCAGTATTTATATATGAAGCACAAAACATAGTCAAATACCAACGTCAGTGAATTAGATATATCAGTAACTGTGTTTGTGTATGCGTATTAACGTCTATGTTTAGGTTGTTGATAAATTTGCAGCTGTATTTAATTTTTTTAAGTGTTTGGAATTCTTTTTGTGGGTGTCTGTATGTGCATATTTATGAATATACAACTATGTTTAAGCTTGGGTTTCATTGTTGATTGATCGTTTGGCTGGTTCTTTATTAACTACCAGTGGCTAAGACATTTGCAAGTATGGTGTACACCATTCTCCAATTTTACTCCGAGCAATGCAGCTCATAAGGTTGTCAAGGTTTTGGTGTTGAAGGTCTGGAAGTTTGAGAATAAAAGGAGTGGGAAAGGATGAAGTTTTGAGCACCAAGACCTTAAGGATCACGTGTAAAAAGGTAATTAAGATCAGGCCACGAATATGTTTATTTTATGAATGCTGGAATTCATTACTTATCAGGACCACCGCATGAACGTTTAGAGCATTTAGATAAAGAGATGAGGTCTGGTGTTTGTAACTCTAAGTTACTTGGTGAAAGTTGGCTACGGTATGGGAGATACAGAGTAGTGAGAGTTGGATTTACAAGATTTTTAGTATATTTTGTAGTTTTTCCAATGGGATGAGAGGCACAAGAGTATATGTTGGTGGCTTGGCTAATGGGGTTGGAGGTTTAGGAGTCTATGGTGGTGTCTTTGCCACGTGATATTAAGCCATGAAATCATGCTTAATATAAGTCATTTCTGAAAATGCCTTCCAAACGTTGAAAAAGGATAGCTCACGGAAAATGCTATCGGTAAATCTTATTTATCTTTTGGGTTCAATTTAAACTGGGTTCAATTTAAGAGTAGTCATACAAATTAAAGCAATGATTTGCACCTTTTGGAAAGACCGCGTCGAAATTGATTATTCCAACATGATCTTAGTTGATTGTTATAAATCGACATTTCTATGTTTTAGACTTAAATGTGTGCGTGCAAATAACTATAATTGCGCACAATATTACACAAACCGACAACTTTACAAGTAACATAACTAAGGGACCTTGATTTCACTATCATGTGGGATGTGGAAGAATGAGAGGAAAGCCAGAACTTTTAAAAAGAATCACTATTTTAAGATAGACAATGATTTTGGTACCGAAGCTAGGTCTTTGGTTTTGGCTTGGAATGCGGCTTACGGACACAGAATTCATCTCAACTTCTCTGGAACAGTAGAATATTGTGATTCATTTTTTGCTTAAAGTTCTTTTAGTTTTGTTTTTGTGCTTACCTCTGGTAGCTTTTGTAAATTCTTCTTGCCTCTTATTATATCTTCTCTTTCAATCAAAAAAAATAAAATAAGTGGGATGTGGAAGATGTTTCAAAAGCAAATGATACCTCTTATTATATCTTCTCTTTCAATCGAAAACAAATGTGGGATGTGGAAGATGTTTCAAAAGCAAATGATACAATTCTTTTACATATCATCTACATTTTGTTGATAATTTACATGGATAAGTTTTTACTAACTAAAAATCTTGAATTCATGAGCCCGTGCTATGCATCGAGTTTAAACATCGTTTACGGTTTAGAAGACCTTGAAATGTTGCTTGATTTTAAAATCTTGAATGTCAAAAGATGTTATTTTTCTTATTTTAGGCTCTTATTTTAGGCTACAAGACATGCAAGACAAAGAACTATGCATGTGGCCTTTATCCAATGGATAATATGCATAGGTTGTTATTAATTTCCTATATCATCTTTGATTGATTTAGCATTAACATTCAGTTTTTGTAATTGCGCAATGTTTTTTTTCTTCCGGATGTCTTCACTCCTATTTTCAGATGTTTAGGTCTTTCATATTCTCAAAAAGATACTCCCTCCGTTTCTAAATAATAGGCTGGTTTCTATAAATAGATGTTTCAAAAAAATAGGCTGGTTTCCTAATTGGGAAAATCAAATGTTACTTTAGTTTTCTGGGACCACTTTTCTCTGAACTTCTTTTGATGACAAGTGTCATGTGGACCATTTCACTTTACTTCTTTTGCTGACAAGTGTCATGGGGACCATTTCACTTCACTTCTTTTATTGAAAGTGTCATGAGGACCACTTTCAATGATTAGTTCTCCTAATTTACTTAATTTTCTCTAAAAAAAAAAACAGCCTATTAATTAGGAACGGAGGGAGTATATAATTCGGGACTTTTTACTTTATATCGCTGATACTCTAATTTACTATTTTGAATTTCTTATTATATAAGTTTAAAGTTTAAGTGCATGCTATTCTTAAAGACAATAGATTCCTATGATGTACAATACAATATATTCCTGACCAACGCTTAAGACTTTACATACCTAACAAATGTCACTTATGATGGTTTATTGTAGTCATTAAGAACATAATGGAATTTATAAACAATCGACAAGCTTTAACATCTGAACTAGATACCTATTTGGTTTTTGTCATGTGAAAACTAAATATTGACGTGGGAAAAACTTTGCAGTCTGTGTTGATCTTAATTGAATGCTTTATTTATTTTTTGGTCAGGTCCAATTTGAGGAGGCTAATCTACCATAATATATTTATTTCAGTAAAAGTTAATAATTAGGCTAAACTTCACCCTTGAGTTTTTTGTTTCACAACCCAATGACTTTAGCAATGTACTATAGTGACACCAAAGCAAAAATCTTGATGATCATAACACCATTTTGTTCGTTTTTATCATTTACCATTACCTCAAGAGGATCCTAGGTTTGGAATAGGTAAGATCTTTCGCGCTTATCACATCGGCTGCTTACCCTTAGTTTCCTACTTTTCTTTTTTCTCCGTTAAAAATACCCCTTATTATTTTTATACGTGATATATTGGTACCTTTGGGCTGATGATTTTAACAATGTTTGTAATAAGTATCAAAAGGTTTCATGATTCAAAACAGTGTGCTCACATTCAGTGATGGGGCATGGTCATGGACTTCATGTAGTTTGGTTTAAGTTGGTTGGTTGCTAACTGAAACCGATATCAATTCAGGTGTCCGGAAGGTTTAATGGTAGATACATTTAGAAAGGATGCTAATGAAAAGATATTTAGAACTTATTTTACCATCCAATTGATTTTCATATTAATAATTTTTACCAGGCACAAAGTCATGCAATATAGTGAATGCGTATTCTATTTGGGTTATAGAAGTCACCCTAGGTATCACACTCATAGTACGTCAACTTACTATGTATGAAACTTTGAACTATTGAGATCTTATGTGGTTTATTGTATTCTTATTTGTTTCCTGCAGAAAGGAGAAGCTACGGCGATTTGATAGAGATGAAAATCACTATATTTTATAGGGATTAGACCTGTCCACGAACTATATTTTATGTTTGCAACTTCACTGTTCTCCGTGCTTAGGTCTACTTTTATTTGATGGCAATGTGGTTAATTGAAATTTTAGTTATTGTAGACGTATTGCCAATTCGTGGATATTTAGTGCAATGTGGAATTGAGTTTGGACCAGTAAGGTAATTGGTGATATCGGTTAGATGTGCTACTGTGAGGCTACCGTTGTTGGATTGGAAGATGGTAAAGATTGGTACTACATGGCTTGCAAAACTTGCTACAAGCCGGTAGATTATGTACATGAACAGGGTTCTTGCAGCGAGTGTGGTATTGAGTACCTAGGAGGTGTGCCGTGGTATGGAAAAAATAACATATACCTCTGTACTGATGGTTAATTTAACTGATCTTTTTTGTAGGAATCTATGGGTAAGAGAATATAACATTCACTATCATAGGGTATAATGCTGGAAAAATGCTAAGTGTTTGTATGCTCAATCAGAAGTTGCTTTTCGACTTCTGGAAGTCGAAAAATCAGAAGTCAGTTTTTTAGAACGACTTCTAGAAGCAGAAAAGTTAGTTTTTTATGAAGAAAAATAGTTTTGCTTCAGACTTCTACATCTGAAGAAGCAGAAATCAGAAGCAAATTTGTATCCAAACGTGTTATAAAGTACGCGGCCGAAGAAAACGAAGAACTCTGCGAAAAGGTACATAGTTTTGCTTCAGACTTAAACAAGTTGCGTTTATTGGTGCACATGATCCGTTCTTCAGACTGGAGCTCTGTCAAACCAATAATGTGAAATGGGTAAGAAAAAAGGCAATTAGCAAGGAAGTAATAGCCCACCTTATTTGCAAGTAATTCTTCTGTGCACAAAAAGAGACTCAGAGTTTAATAATTTTCTTTCTAAGAAAAATAGGTTTTTCATCGTATCGTTAGTGCACGAGGCGATAAGAATTGAGTGTTCAAATTAAAGAGGGTAATTTGAGGGTGCAAACCGGCTGCAAGGGATAATTCTATCATAGATACGAATTGAGTACCTTAAATAATTTTGTGCAAGAGCCAGTTAACATAAAATCACAGGTGCGATCTTTACAACCATAAAAAGCTAAACAATTTTGGTGCAAATATTTGTTATGAGAAAACAAATTCTCATCTTTATCTACTATGAAATTATTTATTTTTAGATAAACAACTATGAGAGTTGGAACAACTGGAATATAGTCTAGAACAAACAAAAAAAATGTTTACAAGAAAATGGCAGAATCTAATACAGAGCAAGCAGAAAATTTAAAACAATTAAAAAAATATCTGAAGCAAGAAAGTACAAAATCAACATTATGTTAAATATTTTTCAAATATGGTTATACTTCCGTACATAACCATAATGGGAAACCTGAAACAAAATAGTAACCATGTTAATATAGCGCGCGGTGGTACTTCAAAACTCACATATTCAGTTTGATCAACCAACAACGTTTCAAAATCTTTTCAAGCTTCTATACAATTTGATCAAAACTTTGGCTGTAGCAATATACAAAAAATTGGTTGATGCTTTGAGTTTCCATTACCAAAGGTGTAGGAACTTAAAACATATCTAGAATTGATATTCAATTGTGGTTTAAGCATTATTAGCACAAAATTCTTTGGTAGATAACTTAAAATTTCAATCTTATTTTCGCTATGTGTTTTTCAAAATATGCATGTAGCATATATAGTTTCATTATTAAAGGATATCATACGTTCCTATCTACTAAAATTTCCAGATTAATCCATATTTTTATAGATGTTTTATAATGCATTAGGGGGACTCGGAAGGGGGAAAATTTAGTATATTCGAACATACTATTTCTGTGAGTTCTCTTAGGTTTTTACATTTAAATTTGGATTTTTTTTTTTTTTGATCGGTAAAGAATTTGGTGCTGGCGAGTTTCGAACTTAGGTCACTGGTTTCATCACTCAGTGAATTTACCACTGTACTACAGTGGCACCGACAAATTTTGTGTAACAAGATACTTTGTATGCAGTGATTTTCGTTTGGCTATGATTTCAAACACATGTTTTATGGTTATTAACATTCTTTTTTGTTTTATTCTTTTAAAATGAATAAGAAGATTCACTATTTCTTGCCATACGTGTATATTTTAAACAAGGGAACATTATTTAAATACCCCTTAAAATCTCCATTATTTTATAATAATGAGAACATGTATTTCATTACCATTATTAGTTTGCTTCCATGAATTAGATATCCCCATAATATATCCAAGGATATGGCCGTCCAAAACGTCCAAGGGTATCTAACTTTTATCAAACGGAAAATAATTTGCTAATCAATAATTTTTTTTTAAATATTCTGATGCATCCGAGGAGTGGGACGGCGCAATTCCCACTAGACGTGGTGCGTCAGATCTGAAAGTAATTCAATTTAAATTATATTTAACTACGAAGAAAAAATGTTTATGAAAAATTGAATGTAATGTAGGGGCGCAACATTCGTCGTTAAAGGAAAAATCGTTGATCTCCGTGGCATGTCCAGTGTGCAAAGAAAGATACGTCTATATGAAAGGTGAGCCATGGTGATAGATGTGCGGTCATAGTAAACGCACCAATTCTACGGTAACAAGTAGAAATGTTGAGTTATAAATATTCATCTATTTCTTATTACATTTTATAAACAAAATGTTACTAAACTAATACATGCTTTGTGACAGTTACATTCTCCAAGTTATAGTACACGATGGTAATTATATCGGTATTTTTACAACAATGGGACAAACGGCTGAAGTGGTTACAAGTAACAATATAAAAGTAACAAAAATGATGGCATTGCCAAAGGTAGATTTATATGATATGTAACCAAGATTTTTATGATGAGCACAATATTCAATGGAAAAAAAGAAATAATGAATGCAACCTCTTAAATAATAATTTTGTCTTGCAGAAAAACCGGACAGACTGGGTAGAAGAAATATTAACTGCAATAGGGAAATCAATGGTCTTTAGATTCATACTTGAAGAAAGAAACTTCATATATCTCACTCGAAAAGCACATGACATATTTCATTATGATAATGCTTTGGAGAAAGCATATCTATTAAACAAAAATGAATGGATAAGTACAACTCCTGACAGAGACACCTACTGGTAACAAAAAACATGACATCATAGAAAACAATGATGACGTGCCAATGTTGATAAAACTGAATGAACATGGTGATGAAATGGACGAGATTATGGAGAAGGATCCTAACATGCCACCGGTGGTCGAGATAAATGAAGAGGGCAGTCAAGTGTTTACTTATTAATATAGATTATAAGTAGCATGAGTATTTATTTTTAGACACACCGCTTTTGAGATATATATTATTAATCTCCGACAGTATATTGTTTAAATTTTTTAAAACCAAAAACCAAAAACCAAAAGTGGCAATATTAAGAAAATGGATGCGAATCATAATTAACAGTGCTACTATGGCGTTCTTTCTTGGGGACCAGTGCCAATTTTGGATAAGGCATATTAAGTTGTATCATAGAACTACGCATAAGTAGTAGTTCAAACACCACAGCAAACATGTAATGCTGACAAGGTGTTACGCAAATCTGGATTCAACATAATATTGTTACATTAACCGACTTTTCTAAATCTCAACATAAATAAAGCTATCTCTGCAGTAACATTGCATGCACACTTCTTGCATTTCACAATTCTGTTTATTTTCTTTTGAAAAATTGCATTTCACAAATTTGCATGTGATATGTAACACCTTTTACATTGAATGTCAATATTATTATGCGGACATTTCTAGGAGAAGGGAGATGTTTGTAATGGCTGGATGTCGGCCGTTCTTTATCTCCCCAAAGAGCAGATCACCGTTGATTCTGGTTATAGAAAAAACACATAAATCTAGACAATGTTTTATAAATCGAGAATAAATCACGTATTAGTTGTTCGATCACGACCGTTCTTTATATGCCCAAAATATAGAGGGACGTCCAATGAAAAAAAAAACATTGTTCCTTATAATATATATATAAGATATCTTCCAAAAAATTTACAGATAAAGCCTGGGGATAGGACAACTTGTTAATAAAAAAAAAGTTGGGAAAAAAAACATGTAATAATATTCAATTGCAAATAATTATAGACATATACAATAAAAAATCCATATATTAATAGTCTTGGGACTTCACGAAATTATTAATATATGGAGTTTATTAATATAGAGAGGCATACCAAAAGAAATGATTTTTTTGCTAATTCAAAGTATGTAAAAGATAGTGGATATTGATGTCTTCCTTAATCATCCGAATGAGCAACAAATCGTATATACCAAAAGTTTAAACATGCCAAGAAGCTTTAAACATGCTCGACAAGTTGGAAATATTTTGGCTTCAAGAAAGTGCCCATAGTATTGAGATCTTACGCATCTGCAAACCAAAAGATGTCATAACAATCAAAAATTTACATCATTTCCTCAAACAACTATAAATTAGTATTTTATTTCATATTAAATTTCGATGTACAAGATCTATAAGTTTCTAATAATGACGATTATATTAATATATGGAGGTAAATTTCTTATGACGGGACTAGAAAAATCTATTAATATTAAAATGTGGAGGTTATTACTATTTGTAACTGGCCCAAATTGGGACTATGATTTTTTATTAATATATAGAGTTTATAATATATGGAGTTTTTAATGTATAATTAAATTATTTTAAAACTTGAATTTATGGATTAGTTTCTTTTTAGCTATTTTAATATCTTCCCATAAAATTCATACATGAATTTATGTATGTAATATCAATTTTAAAAATTATTAGATACCTAAAGGGTATCAAAGTTCCCTATTCCTTTAGAAAACCAAACTAATCAAAGACTGTTCGAAAAAATCTAATGCATTGTACCAGGGTCGAAGCCCGCCGCTCTAAATTAGTTGATCCCATCCATCCCGGTGCGTAGCACGGGTCAACACGTGATTGACTACTTAACAAGTTTTTTGAACGACTGGGATAGACTTCTTAATTTTTAAAGGTTCCCCAACTCAATTAGTGAAAATACAACGTGTTCTTAATTATTATATTAAAGGCTGTTGGACTCTTCCGTTGGATATCAAATCCGAAAATTGAACTTTCTCAACCACAAATAAACCAATTTATCTCAAAAACAAAACACTGTAATTAAAATCACGAAACATAAGCATAAGTGAATCAAAATGAAATAATATAGTTGGTGAATCAGAGCACCAGCTTAGCGATAAGCAACATCCCAGCAAGCCATATTCCTACTAACATAAAAATCAACCCCTATCCTAAACCAAATGCATTGATCAACTTCTTAAATCTCAATATAAATAAATATATAATTATGTTTAATTGCAAATAAATATAGACATGTAAAATTCAATTTAATTATGGAGTCAATTTCTTTTTAATTTTTTAATACCCGCCTATAAAACCAATACATTAACATGAATTTCTAATACCAAATTTAAACCATCAAATAATAAGACATCTAAAAGGTATCAAAGGTCGATATCCCTTTAAAAATAAAACTAATCACAAATTAGGCATTGCTATTCAAAAAGGTGTTGGAGCCCAGCTTGTTTCTAGGCTACCAACCAAAAGCTTTGTGTAATAAATTTTTCGTTAATAATTGTTAATTTTATCACAAATTATTCAAAAAAAATATTAATGCATTTGTCCACGGGTGTGGGGCGAAGCCCCGCCACGCTAAATTGGATGATCCCACCGGCCCCGGTGCGTAGCACGGGTTAGATACTAGTCCTTAGTCTAAATTGTCAATGTTTATAGGGGTAATTTCATCAGCCACCTTGAAGTGCCCTATCAAACGAGCAAAAAACATCATCTGTTGCTCCAGTGTATGTTTAATGTTCTCAGCCTGTTACAAAACAAGTAAGCTCAATTCAGGTCCTGCTTTCTTTTTTTCGATAGTCAAGTCCTGCTTTCAAAATCGAGATTAATATTTTTTCATTTTTAAGTTAACTTTAGCAAAAAAAAATTATTTTAAAAATGAAATGGTGAAATGTTCATACCTTGCGGAATCCATGTTGTTCTCCTTCGTACTCCACCAGCGCAACAGGCAGCCCTTTTTGTTTCAAAGCTTTATGTATTTTACGAGCTTGCACTGGAGTTACAATCTGCCACCAAATAAAGTTTGAGTTCCTTTTGCAAGGTAGATGAAAAACAGTTTAATTCCGAACAGTTAACTTTCAGTTCAACACGCAAAATAAGAAAACTGGGTGAAGTCGTAGCTGTATACCTTGTCATCTAATCCTTGAAACAGAATAACGGGACAAGAAAATTTATCAACAAAATTTATGGGTGACCTCTCAAACATGTCTTTGTCGCTCCCTGTAGCCAAAGGAGAAAAGTACGCCTTTTAGTTTGTAGTACATATCATATGGAATTTAATGAACTTTTCAAATAAACAACCGCTTACCGCCGAGATTGCTGGTATAATGGAGCTCAAACTTTGGCGGCATCTCTTCGTTCAAAGAGTTCAAGTCTGAGATCTAAAAAGGTCAGGGATTGTTAGTCTTCTATAGAGTTCAAGAACGGGCATTATTCGTAAGAAAGCTAACATTTTCAAAAATCAAAGAAAGAGGAGTAGGATGGATCACTCACACCAAACAAGGAGGCACCTGCTTTGAAAGTATGTCTGAAAGCCAGAGAAGCTAATGTTGTGTAACCACCGGCGGACCTTCCAGTAATACAGAGTCATTCCTCATCTACCATTCCATTATCCACCTTCAAAGTTTGCACTTTGTTGGCATTACAAATCCGCTGTAGTGATAGACTAAATGAAGAAAGGAAATAATAAAGAGTATACCAAAAATTTAGCACAACTGCAACAGTCGTTAACATCAACAACACCCCAATTGCCCAAAAGTCGTTGTCGGTATTCCCTGCCGTAACCGGTAACCTTTCATATAAATTCATGGCATATTAAAAGATAGAACAACGTAAGAATACCGACAACATATAGAAGAACAGTGCAATGTGCCAAGTAACTACGGCGGACCCAACTTATATGAAAAGAAAAATCCGAGAATATCCATGATAAAAGTGGCAACATCAGCAATTTAGACCTGGTCTCAACCAAGAAAAGTCCACAGGATGGCTAAATCTTCAACTTTGGAGAAGAAGGGGAAGAAGAGAAATGGAATCAATGGATGAATCTTAAAGCTGGTGCTACAACACAAAAGAAACAACAGTAAACTCATGTACCAACCTGTACTGCCCCCATAATTAACATCGACCACTGCCCAACCCCGGCTAGTCCAGTATTGGACATTAAGATCTAAGATGCCACGTGTTTCAGCTGTTGGGCCTCCTGCAGCATTTTCAAGAAACGTACAAGTTTTATATTGTCATTTTTTAACCATTATGTCCATCATTATGACATCAAGCAAATATGAATAAATTGAAAGGGAGCGCAGAGAAATTCCAACAGCTAATTGGAATTAGTAACAATTGTGTACCATGGACCGTTAATAAAAGAGGAGGTTTTTCTTCGTCGCCAGCTAGATATCTGGGGTTTGATGGTGGAAAAAATATGCATAGGCCTTCTGACCAGTGACCTCGGTTGGAAATTCAATTGGTTCAGGAATGCTAAAATTTGATCCGTATTTTCTACTGTCTGGAGAAGAAGACCACATAGTTGAGAAATCAACACCTTCTACTTTACTTTGATCTAAAGTGACCTGCTCAGTTAAGATGCAAATTTTCATGCAAAAATTAGAATGTCTTGCACATATGAAAATTTTCGCATTTTTTTTGAGAAGCAGTTTCACGTATATGGATGAATGAGAGGGTAATTAACCTTTGCTATTGACAGAGGTAGAACTCCTGTTGCTCCTTCAACATATATGCAGTCACTTCCAGAAACCTGCGGAAGAAAACAAGTATTGCTGTGTAAATAGTTTATCATCTCTTTCAAGTATTTTTTTTTTCCGGATATTTAATAGAATGGAATCAGAAAAAGCTAAATCCACTTACAATATTGCCAATATCAATGAATGGAACATCAACTACCGTCAAAGAATTCTGAACATCATCTAGGATTCCAAGGTATGACTTACCACTCTGCGTGCATATCATCATTGAAAGCTGAATTAAAACTCTTGCGAGATGTCAAATTTAAGGAAAAACATACACCCAAAAATAGGATCTTTTGCCAACAATCTAGTGGATAGACCTGTAACTGCAAGCTATTAAGTTGTTGCTGCCAGTGCTCGGAATGAAATCATAGGAGCAGTTACCAAAAACCCAAAATGGTCTCGTAAACTCAGCATCAGTGGTATAAATTGGTACCACCTCATTGCTATGTTCAATCTGCATTAATGAAACAGAAGGAAGGACAGCTCAATGTCTGCCCAGGCTCGAACTGGGGACCTTTAGTGTGTAAGACTAACGTGATAACCGACTACACCACAGCACCTTTGACAAGCAGGCTCAGTGAGATTTGATAGCATCAAAAATTAGAACCAAAACTACCAACAAACTAACTGACTTTTTGTTTTTATTGGTTTATTAACATACATGTCTTGTGATCTGCAAATCTGTACTCTGTTGCATTATTACTGCTCTTATAGACATTTTATAGGTTTTGTACAAAGAATCTAGACCATGTTATATAATAAAAATAAGAATGAGAGGACTACAACTATTAGGGTTACCAGGTTAGGAGAGTTACCCATTTATAAATGTTCCAGAATCCATTGTTCCTATCTGTCACGAAAAATAAATCCCCTGTATATAGCACAGAATACTCACTCTGCTGAGTATTTGGGACAATAATGCATCATAAAATTAAAGTAATATTCAAGATGTCACACTTAAATAAGTACCGTTGGACGACCACTTGGGCTCAGATGGAGACTCTACCAATGTAGGATCACCACCTGCAATGCAGATCTTTCTGTAGACATCTCTGCTCAAAGAAAAATTACCACAACTATTCAATAAAAGAATCAAAAAAGGATTTCACCTGTACCTTAAACTAAGATGAATTTCTTCAAATAATAACGCACGGAGATGAGAACATATAGGACAAACACTATCAGGAAGCATAAACACCCTTCCTTGGAAATATAGCCAACCCAAAGTTCTGCTTTATCCCACTGCATGTTAGGGTGACCCCATTCAATCCATGCTAGTCGCTCTCCTTTGAGGTCCATTCGCGGAAAGGCGAAGAAGTCATTGCCACCAACTAATATTTTTGGTTCTAAAACTCACAACATCAGAAAGATCAAATTAACAATAAAATCATAATATTCCAACATAGAAAGAACACCAAACAAAAGGTAAACATTCCTTCAGAAACTTAATATGTGAAAATAAACCAGATACCGTTTTATAAATCATCAAATGTTTACCTTGATTAGTTTCGCCACCAAGGCTGACGGATACAATTGTTGCAGTCGGATTTAAGCTACTTTCACGATGGTCTACCAAAAGAGGGTTGATTACGAGCTTAGGAATAGCACCAACAACAAACAACAAATGAAACACATTTTTCGCTAATGTTCAAATGGGTTAACTTAGTAATCTACCTTCCATTACTGTGACATAACTCTTGGAGCCTGAATCAAACACTCCATCTGCATAACGGACTAGAGAACCACCATAATCGGGAGTGATCGGTAGGGGAACGGAATCTGCTAACCACCAAGGAAATGTTAATCAGCTGACTGTCCCTACGGCAGAATTCAATTATTCAGAGTTCCTCCAAATGCAATTCAAACAAACTGGTGGAAAAATCAATAAACTGCAGTCCCCACATCACCAATCTAGACCCTTCCACATTAGACATGTAAAACAAGGAGAAAAAGATTATGCCTCATGAAAGCATATTCCATCAACAAACCACAGAAATGAAACATCTGCCGTCATCCACATTGTCAGGTTTAAGTCTTAGTAGTATCTCAAGCTTAGCTAGTAAGGTAGCCCAGGAATAAGAAATCAAACCTCCAATAATCTGCTTGTAGAGTCTTTGATCCTTATAATTTGAGAAAACAACGGTATCCCCAGAAACTGCAAAAGCCTGCCCTCCATACTCATGAACCAATGTCCTCACTGCAAAACCATCTGGAGTGATATCAATTGGCTCATCTCCATGTTTATCTGCTTCCTTGACAAGAACACCTCTTCTGAAAAATCATTTTTTGTTTTCAACTTACGGTAAAAACCAAGTAGTACAAACAATAATCAGTGAAATTAAACCATCAACTCTGGCATATATATACAGTTTCTAAAACTCACCAATCAAAATTAAGAAAATCTTTTCAAAAATTAACCATAACTAAACTATCATAGCCATAGGACTATAGCAAAGACTGTAATTTAAGATTATTATACCCAGCTTCGGTAGGGTGAGATTCAACCCAAAGGAGGTAGCCATGACCATCAACAGCTATACCATGTAAGCGCTTTTGAGCTCTAGAAACAGCATCAGCTGTGATGGGTGAAATCCATGTGCCGTAAGGTGCAATAATCTTCTTCGTTTCCATATGTGATTCTCTTACTCTCCTCTCTCAGCCTGTGCTGTGCTTCTGATCCGTTTTTAGGTATAGACCCATTAGAATGCTCTATACCTCGGTTTAAAATACAACTGAATTACTCTCAAAGTAATCCTAGAAGTAGATTCTATTCCTAGAAGGAAAAGTGGGAGTTCTATTCCTAGAAGGTTACAAAAATAAGGGGGTTTCCTAATCTGTGTATGACTAGTTTTAGCATAGTCCTAAACCTATAAATAGGCACCTTGAGTGTTTGTAGAGGACACACGCAAAAGACTAGAAAAATACTAGCAGAAAACAAACCAAGAGAAGAAGTAACACTTAGGTCAGAAATAAACCTAAAAGGTAAACGTTGTAAAGTTCTTACTCTTAAGCAATATAATTAACGTGTTCTATTGCAAATTACTAGTACTTTAATTCTACTTGTGTGGCTATTCTCTATCTATCATATTGGGGTCTGAAAATTGATCAGTGGTATCAGAGCAAGAAGTTATGTAAGCAATGTTTCCGGCGATGAATGGAAGGGCTTCGATCCAAGGGTAACAAGGTATTACAGTTAGATCCTAATATTGATAGAAGGAAGAAAACATCTATCTCGTCATCATCATCCAATCTGCAAGAGAACGCAATGGAGAAATTGGAGGAAGACATAAAAACTATGAAGGAAGATATGGCTAAACTAATGGAGATGATAAAAGGATTACAACAAACACAACAAGAAACAAACAGTTCCAAGTCTTTGGAAGATGATTCGTCATTCAAAGTGGAGGCAAGAATCGAAATCGCTGCTTACAACGGAGATTTAGATCCAGAGAAGTTATATAGCTGGCTCAAGTCTTTGGAAGTTTATTTCAAAGACCAAGGGATTCATCAAGAACAACAGGTAAGTTTCTCTAGACTAAGACTTGATGGACATGCCCTAATTTGGTGGGAAGCATATACGTCGAGTTTGGCCCTTAGCAATGAAACACCAAGAACTACTTGGAAGCAATTCACAAATCGCTATCCAAAATCAGTTTACCCAATTGTTTATAAAGAACGACTACGCGAACAATGGCAATTCTTGCGACAAGTAAGTAAAAGGTCGAACGTCCAAGAATACACTATCGAATTTTGCAAGCAAGATATAGCATTAAACGTGAATATGAGAGATTCCGAGACTATTGAGAAATATAAAGGAGGTTTACCTTTGCTATACGGATTTAACTTGCGTTATTTTGGTGACCGACATCGACGATGCTTGTAAGAAAGCTATGTACATTGAGATGAAGAATCAACCCGCTGGAGAAAAGCAATCAAGGACCGAAGAAGGAGAGATTGTGAAATTTGTCCATAAAGATGGGAAAACTAATCATGTAGCGGTGAATGAAAACATCTGATACTGCAAAAACTGCAAAACTTATCGACATTCAGAGGAAGGATGTTGGATATTACATCCGGAGCTAAGACCAACATGGTGGAAAGACCGCAAGCAAACTACCACAACCATTTATAACAAAGAAGAAGAAGGGGATGAAGATGAGATAATCGATGGATCGCCAAATCCCGACAACAAAGTTGTGATGATGGCAAGAAAAGGGGTTTTAAGTGCGACACAAGGAAAAGTCACTAGGCCTAAATCGATCTCAGAATTTACTAAAGAAGAGCTATTTTGGGTGAATGCAGAAGTTAAGAAAACACATGTTCTCACTCTATTTGATAGGGGATCGCAACGAAACTTAATATCCGAACAACTAGTGAAGAAGCTGAAGTTGAAGACAACACCACACCCTAAGTCGCACCTGTTAGGATGGTTGAAGAAGGATACAGAGATGCAAGTGACTGCTCAATGCACCTTCGCTTCAGGTCATTCTAGTCCTCTAACTGATGGCAACAGTTCCAATACCATTGCAATCTCAGTACTACCCTCAGTTCCATGGCAACCTGTACCAAAATCATCTTCTATTCATCGCCATACTCCTTGTACATAAATCCTAGCATACATCTATATATTCAAGCATCATTCCATTATTCCTTATCACAAAAACAGCACCACCACTCATCTGAGATCAACTTCAACAATCTCTGCAGAAAAAAATAGACACTTCGTTTAATACAATACCCATCTTGCAGCTGAATAATGATAATGAACAGATTGGGTTGTACATTGAAATTTTAGTTAAAGTTTTAGTTAGTTGCTAACAGTCAAAATAAAAGTAATAAGATATAAATAGCGCATTCAAAGAGTACCTTCAGCTTTGAAATTCAACAAAGAAACCCGTAATAAAATCAACCACAGTGTTGATGAAAAATCAGCTTTTGGGATAACTAATTTAGCTAAATACCATTGAAATCTGAAGCATGATATTCTCCAGGTAATTTAGAAAATACCTGGCTGGACAAATATAGCTTTAGATTGAAATTCTCCAATCTCAAGCATGATATTCTCCTCGAATTTCAAGTGCAAGTTGTCTTTACAAAGAACTGTGTATTTCCTTCACGGACCACCAAGCACCTATCATGCCACCACCGTAACCCGCTCCGCACTACCATTAGCAAGATCATAGTACCACAAAAGCATTGATTCCTCAAAGTCGAACTACAACTTGTCCACCATTAATCAACTTCACTCATTTCTCTCTGCAAAGAACCCATCTTTACTATAGTTTCTTGCTTCAAACCCTTCTTGCCAATTTTTCTCATGACATAATTCCAACACAAACCCATCCATCCAATTTCTTCAACAACAAATATGAAACCTTAATTTCATCAGAAACCCTAACTCCAATTTTACCATTATCATCTTCTCTGAACTGTTGATTCGAGACAAACCCAAACCTACTTAAATCAAAACCAATTCAATTCCTCGCCGTTTACTAATATCCAATTTTCTCATATTATATCACCATAATGAAATCAGGGACTAAAATTTCTACAAAATAAATTAGGGTTCTTTTTGAAACTAACCTCAAAAAGGAAAATCCGTGAAATCATCATGTATTCTTCAATGAACCGTTTGATGATGTTGAACACAAAACCAGGGTTCCCATTCAATTTATTAAATAAGAAAAACCCAAATTCAATGAATAAATTAAGCAACTGTGAGTTAGAGATTAAAATAACGTTAACGATGTTAGGAATTTTACAAATGCCAAAGATCATCCCTAACCAATAGCTTTGCTTCGATGGAAATTGAAGGCAACCTCGTTGGGAAACACGAAGAGAGAGAGAGAGGTTTATGGGAGAAAGAGATCCGGGAACGATGAACTCAGACAACTGAGGTACGATTTTGATTTTGATTTTGATACTCTTTAAGGAAAGGACTTAGTTTGATTAAACATCAACTAAGAACCCATAATCAAAATCAGACCAACAACCCATCTAAAAATTAAGATCCCATAACTCACAGAAGTAGAAAAACAACCAAAAATTAATCACCTGAAATCACACATCTTGATTTGTTGACGTAGTTTAAATATTAGGGCTAGGAAACAAATTAATAAGAATGGATTTAATTGCTCTTCCCAAACCAAACCCTAGTTTCTGAAATTTGATTGTTGTTGATGGTGGCGATGGATTGTTGCTGAGCTAATTAGGTTCACCGGAGCCAGAGAAAAGTTCTTCGTTAGAAAAGAAAAGAAATAGATCATCACTTATCCGCATTAGGAACAATAAAAACTTGGAAGAGACAATCGGATGATCCCGAATGACTCCCAAGGATATGGACGCACACGATATATCCCTCGCCCAATGATATATCCTGGCCTCAGGATCGCCTGATCCGTCGGCGGCTATGTCTCGCGTTTTACTTTTTTTTTCCTCCCCTCAGCAGCCTAAAATATATTGAAACGGAAAGGCATAAAAATCAATATAGGGAAATTAATAAGATTGCTTTTAAAATATTTTTCCGTATAAAAATCAAAATATGAAAAGTGATAAAATCAAATATTTCCGTTTATGTTTGTTATTTTTTTTAGATCAAGAACTCCATATAAAATCAAAATATTAAATTAATAATATTTATCCCAACATTTCTGTATAAAAATCTGTTTTATGGGAATTAATAAGATTTATTGCTTTAAAAACAAATACGTGCCGTTTTTAAATTATTTCTGTTATGGAAATTCTTGAATTTTTTCTAAAAATAATTACCCTAAAGATCTTCTAAGTTTTTTTTCTTTGGCATGTAAATCTCGTAAAAGAACTTATATATGTTGATTTTCCTTTTACATGGTAATTCTCGTTTTTTTTCCCAAAAAAATAAATCTACCGGGCCCTCCCAAAAGATATTTGTAGATTTTGACGCTAATCCGAAGGTCCGGATTTCATATTCTATTAAAAATTGACGGCCACGAAATGTAAGGGGGCTAACTTTGATTTCGGCCAATCAGGAGCGAGGGTTTCGTTCACCGGCCAATGGGAGGGGAGGTTTTCGCAACTCTCGACGTGGTGTGAGAGATGGGATTGGGTGTTTAGGTTATTGATTGATTGATTCATTTAATTTAATTTAAAACAGACCTTGGATCATTTTGAGTGATTCCACAGAAAAGTATGCCCCCAGAAATGGTTCGGTTTGGCTTAATCTCCTCAGTGCTTGAAATCTCATTATTGAGGAAAATGGAATTTTCAATAGATATTGGTATAAAATTTCAGTTGTCTGATATTGTTGGTTGATAATTTTAGCAAGTGTGTATTACGAAATCTCAAGGAAGAGTCAAGAGGGCAACAATAATGAAGCAGTGCCTTCTGACTTCAGGCTACCGGTTTGTGTGATGCAGTGCAAACATGTTATTGGTTAAATAATGAATATCCCTTTGTAGTGACCGAAAACTACTTGTTTTACTACAAAAACAAGTCAAAGTCAAATCATTTTAACGGGTAGAAGAACAGTCGCTAGAGCTGACTGTAACGCTGAGTACACCGTCCTTGGTTCTTGTAGCTTGGTTTTGTTGCAAGAAAAGATTATCTGTAATTAATGATGTAAAATTTGTCAACTACTATCTACTTTGGATGTCCAGGACCATATTTGACTCAACGCATATCACTCAGCGTATTTCTTATTTCAAGTTTCAACTATCAGTAGCAACGAAGAACACTTTGCTTAAATAAGTGAATGGCTTCGTTAACTTCAACATTACCTGGAGAAGCGATATTGAACAAGAAAATTACTGCTCCTTATGGTTCCTGGAAGTCACCAATCACAGCTGAAGTTGTCACCGGAGCTGAGAAGCGCTTATCGGGCATAGCCGTAGATGGTCACGGCCGTCTCATCTGGGTTGAATCTCGCCCTAACGAATCTGGGTATATGTTCTTCACTCTCAGAGAGTTCAAATTATGTTTCTGATTAATTAGTGATCTTGAAAATTTAGATTTTGATTAGAATTACAATCTAACTGATAACTCCTTTTGTTACCTGGATCGGGAAAATTAAACGTTATTAGAAGAGAGGTTCTTGTTAAGGATGCAAATGAACCTATTGATATTACTCCAAAAGAATTTCAAGTAAGGACACTAGCTCAAGAATATGGAGGCAAGGCTTTCACAGTTTGTGGTGATACAGTCGTTTTCTCGAATTACGAGGATCAGAGACTCTACAAGCAGATAATTGGAGGTTTGGTTTCTTATTCTTCCCATTTTTTATGAAGTTGTCAGTACTCAGTAGTGTACTTTTACTGTGTTTCTTTGTTTTGGGTCTTGTAGGCAAATTAGCTCAGCTTGGTACACTTTTAAGATTGAACCTCAAAGGTTCATAACTTCATATTAGCTATGGGTGTTCTCATTCTATGGTTTTTGTGAAAGAACATTGTCAGGTTCTTTAGCGGTATCTCTGTTTCCATGTTCTGCACATGTCTAATTGTACTAGAAACTGCACTTTTTTTAATAATCCATCTGTCTAATATTTTAACATTCCATTGGTGAGCAGATTCCTTTGCCATACCAATTACTCCAGATTATGGTGGACCTGTAGTTCGTTATGCAGATGGAGTATTTGATTTAGGGTCTCAAAGTTATGTCACAGTAAGGGAAGGTAAGTTTCTAGGAAGCCTATCAACCTTGCTGATAAATCCACCTTTTTTTACTTTACCTGTTGGTATTCTTCTTATTGTCATTCTCAAGTTTGTTTTCCTTCCTTTGATAGATACTTGTGACAGTAGCATCAATCCGACCACGACAATTGTATCCATCACCCTTAATGGCGAAACTAACCAAGGTAAACATTATCCACAGAACCCAGTCTTATATTTATATCTAACTTGATTCATATATTAGTTCTGGTGTGTTATTGGATCTTATGTTTGGATATTATACCAGAACCGAAAGTGTTAGTTGGTGGAAATGACTTCTACGCATTCCCCCATCTGGACTCCAAAGGAGAGCGACTGGCTTGGATTGAATGGAGTCACCCTAACATGCCATGGGATAAAGCAGAACTTTGGGTTGGTTACATTTCCAAGGATGGGTGTGTATGGATTCTTGTTTATACTGTCATATTTGTAGCTCCTTTCTAATTTCAGGAGTACATAGTTTGAGGGTTTTCACTGTGTAAGCTACGTTTTGTTCTTGCAAATGAATGTTTTTTATATTTCCACCTGTGCAGAGATATAAGTCAAAGGATCTGTGTTGCCGGTGGTGATCCTATGCTGGTAGAGTCTCCATCTGAGCCCAAGTGGTCCTCCAAAGGTACTTATTGTTTTACCTAAATACTTACTGAAGGAATTTAAAAGAGCAACCTACGGGATTTTAGTATTCCAAGTTCCTTAGATGTTTATACTATGTCCTGTATGCAGGGGAACTATTTTTCATTACAGACAGGAACAACGGATTCTGGAACCTTTACAAATGGGTATGTGTTCACTCTAACATTGTTTCCTTTCCTCAGATTCATGTAACATAGTTCATAAATTGGAATTTTAATCCCAGTCAAGCCTAATATGACATGCCGTTGTCAATCGGCTTTTACTGCAAGTTGGTCAACCTCGATGCAGTATGAATTTAGTATTTGCTTTGGCTCAATTGGCTTCAGTCCCCTGTCAGATGAAATGACTTAACCATGCCTCCAGACACTCTGGACTCTATCTACAGGAACTAGAAACAAATGAACAATGAGGGAGTATCAAATAAGTTTGCATATTTTCCATTGCTATATTGCCATGTTTCCCTGATGCAGATTGAGCACAGAAACGAGGTGGTATCAATTTATTCCATTGATGCAGAGTTCACAAAACCGTTTTGGGTTTTCGGTGCTTGCTCCTTTGATTTCATCCCGACCAATGGCAACAACAACTTAATTGCTTGCAGCTACAGGTCTCTCCATCATCAGTAGTATATTCGTTTTTGGTTTATTCTTTGTAATTTCAGCATTTTTGTTCTTTTAATGATGGATGTTTCGTTTGAAATTTAATATCAGCTGTAATTGATAACATGCAGACAGTCCGGTAAATCATACCTTGGAATTCTGGATGATGCTCAAAAGTCTCTAACTTTGCTCAATGATACTTTCACGGATATAAGTAACATTGTAGGTCAATCTTATTTTCACTGTTTCTTTGCAATTAAATGTCCTCAAGCAACGATTTGAGATGGTCTTGTACATATGTATTACACGACTGAAACTATATTCATTCTCCTGCTTAGGTTTCGGGGAGTGACTGTATATACGTTCAAGGAGCATCGTCAGTTCATCCCCTATCAGTAGCAAAGGTATAACTTTGTCGTGCTTCTTAAAATTGAACCTGCTTCTTTATACAAATGAGTGAAGTTTTATTAACCTGAGCAGGTCACTTTGGATCAAAGTAAATCAAAAGTAGTTAGTTTCTCGATTATGTGGTCTTCTTCTCCAAACAGTACAAAATACGAATTGTATTTTAGCATGCCCGAGCCAATCGAATTTCCAACTGTGGTTGCTGGTCAGAAGGCCTATGCATATTTCTATCCACCGTCTAACCCCAGTTATCAAGCTAGTGAGGAAGAAAAGCCTCCCCTATTGTTAGAAAGCCATGGTATATAGTAATTACTACTTCCAGTTGCGTTTTTTTTTTTCTTTTTTCCTATTCTAATCGATTGGTTGATCCAACATTTCTTGTTTTTTCTGTGGTGCATATATTATTAATTGATAATAAAACTTTGGAACTCAAAGAATACTTTTCTGTCAAATTTTCAGGGGGGCCTACAGATGAGTCACGAGGTGTCTTAGATCTTAATATCCAGTATTGGACTAGCCGAGGTTGGGCATATGTGGATGTTAACTATGGAGGGAGTACAGGTTAGTCCTCGGATTTCGCTTTGCTTCATTTGTATTGCATTACTAGCCAGCGTCCGAATTTGGGATTTAAGGCTGTGAGGTATTCCTCTATATATCTCTCCAATATTTCTGCAATCGTGCTGTTTCCTAAATATGTTATGACTGCAATTGGTAGGTTACGGCAGGGAATATCGAGAACGACTGTTGGGCAACTGGGGTATTGTTGATGTTAACGACTGTTGCAGCTGTGCTACTTATCTGGTACTACTCATAGCATTTTCCCTTCTTAATCAAAATTTGTAGTGAAGAATATACCTTGTGATAAGAAAGTAATGTTACTGTTAAAGGTTGATAATGGAAAAGTAGATGGGCAACGGCTTTGTATTACTGGAAAGTCCGCCGGTGGTTACACAACATTAGCATCTCTAGCTTTCAGGCAAACATTTAAGGCTGGTTCGTCCTTGTTTGGCGTGAGTGATTCTTCCTTATTCTTTTCAAGCATTCTTGGCGTAAGATTATATGTGGAACCTATGATCTTCTGTTTGGGTGATAATTTTTTTTGAACTTTTACCAATCAAAGGGAGCTCTTGTTACTTGTATCACTCACAAACCACTATACTGTCCTATTTAGCAACTTACAAGTGTTTACTTCATCTTTTTTTATGACATTTTTACCTAATTCTTGATTTGCAGATAGCAGACTTGGCCTCTTTGAGGACAGAAATTCCCAAATTTGAGTCTCATTATATCGACAATCTTGTTGGTATGTATTGGTTTATTTGCAATGTGCAATCATACCATTTAGCTGTAAAATTCACTCCATTTACTTTACAGGAAACGAAGATGCCTTTTTTGAGAGGTCACCCATCAACTTTGTTGATAAATTCTCTTGTCCCGTAATTCTATTCCAAGGATTAGATGACAAGGTATTCAGCTACATGCCTTCTTTTAATTTTCTGTTAAAAATTCGTTGATGATCTTGGTGATGGTAGTCATTTATAAAGGTTTATCCTAAGCTTACTGTAATAAGCTCCAAGTCTAGGCTTGAACAAAGATTTAAGGTCCAAATAGAGAAATTGTTGCTATTTCATAAGGCTTGCTGGATCATAGATCTATCCAAGTATATGAATAGGGGATAAGTGTGGTCAGTCAGTACATGTGCAATGAATTAGACATTGAGATTTGAGATGGAATTTGGATAGTCTAAAATTGCATGTATTTTTTTTTGCAGATTTCACCCTTAAAAAACATTTTTAAAGCGAATATTATTTGTTGCAGATTGTGACTCCCGAGCAAGCTCGTAAAATACACATGGCTTTGAAACATAAAGGGTTGCCAGTTGCACTGGTGGAATACGAAGGGGAGTCGCATGGATTTCGTAAGGTATGAATTATCATTTTTTGTCATCTTATCGTCAATTTCTTTTGCACTTAGCTACGAAAGGATGTCTGAGTCAAAAATTTGATTGCAATACAACAGGCCGAGAACTTAAAATATACATTGGAGCAACAAATGGTGTTTTTTGCCCGTTTAGTAGGGAATTTCAAGGTGGCTGATGAAATTTCTCCACTAAAAATCGACAATGTGGACTAAGGTTTCAGTGTACTAGGTGGTCTGCGAAAGGTTTGAGCTAGATATGGTTTGCTTCAAACATGTGTATAATATCAGTCCTTTATCATGTGTAGTGGTTTAAGTGCCGTGGAGAACTGACTTCTTGGGATGAATAAATGTAGTTGGATATGACTATCTAGACAAATATGTTGATCATAAATTGAAGTTATGTGCAGCTTCTTGTTTAATGTAATGAAGAGGATGTGTCAACAGCTTTTGTTATTGTTTTCAGTCACATCCATATGTGAATGGAACATTATTAGGAAGCTTTCTAAGTTCTACTTATGAACAAGTCGCATTCTTCCCTTTCTATAAGAGGCATCTCATTGTGAAACTTTTAGACAGTTGCAGATTCTTAGTTATGTATAGTAATGCTTGACGCATTACTTGGTGATTAAACAACAGTGCGACTTCTCAACTGCGTATCCCATATATGTCACGTTTCTTGTTGTAAGTATGCAATGCAAACATATATATGCATCATGATTCTTGTTTGTTAATCAATCGCATTCACGGTTGTTAGGGTGGAAGTCTTTGGATGGGTTTAACTTACGTCGTAATTGCTTACAGTTATATTTAACAACCACTCTTTACTTCCATGGATAATTTTGCTGCTACAGGTATGTCCATCTCATTTTTCTAAGGGGATTGGATCCTCTCCTTTAGGATCATTTCAGAGATTTATGGGGGGACCCTATTCTTTCTTTGGAAACTTGAACAAATTTTCCTTTCTTGGTTTCTGAAAGATAGTCTTCCTATGAATCTAAATGTGTAGTTTAAGTAGCATTCTTGTGGAATAGAGCCCTAGAGAAGGACCCCTAATTTGGTCTTAATATCCATAGACCATATTAAATTGATCCATTCAAGATTAGTAAAGTTTGATGACCCATTTTCAAGAAATTTATAACCTCATCAGCCTTCAACAGTATTCCTTACATAAGCCATACCTCATGCCAACCTACTTATTTTAAGGATCCAATGTAGGACCTCTATCTAGATATTGCAGCTTGTGTGGGTTAAGTGGATGTTGTTGAAGGAGTATATTATGAGTATAGACAACTTCATTGGTGGTAGGGTTTTTTTTCCCTTTCTTGAGAAGTTGGAAGTTCCATTCTCTAAAACACACCTTTTATCAGTGCTTGAAAAATATTTTATTTTTGTCTAAGAACTTCTTGTAGTAGTTTCTTAAAAGTGAAAACATGTTCATTTTAGAGGACAACACTGGCCACCTATTCACAGTGGTCAAATTTGTTTCTCCATTCAATATTTGAATGATAATGGGGAGAGGAGGAGTGAAGAAAAGCAGAGCAGTGAGTGGTAGTGAATTTGCTTGCTATCAAGAAAAAGGAGTGGAATTGGATTCTACAAGGATTAGATTGGATTGGATTTATAATGGGGAACCCACCTAAAGGGAACAATGATAAGTGGGAGAAAAGAATTTTGAAAGTCATATTGGGTTAGTAATGATTTTGAGGTCTCTTCTCCTTCCTGGGTGAGGAACCTAAAAAGAAGCAAAAGAGAAAAGATAAAAGAAGGAAAAAAAGTACTCGGTCTTACATACTCAATCCCTTCCTTGCAGACAATCCACAAACCCTTTAGATGATGGGCATTTATTCATTTTATCTCGTTGTTCTGTTATACTCCGTCCGTTTAAGGAAAAATAATATATTTGTTTTTTTTCGATATGGCTTATTTTACGCCAAGAAAGAGAAAATAAAAACTAAAAATATCATTTTTCCTGAAACAGAATTTGATAACCCCGAAAGAATCTAGTAATTCACTAACACTGTATTAGGGGTCCATTTCAACAAATGTGGTTAAGATGATAAAACCCCATTTGATCTAAATTAAGACAATTGACAATGTAAAGCAAACATATTCATATAAATCAAATTGAAACACTTGTCAAAGCTGGATCGTAATGGATTTGGGTGGTCCTCCCCCTCAAAGGCTCAAACTGAGTTGTCCCATTCGGCAAGTAAGACCTCCTCCTCCTCCAACTAATTAAGCTTTAATAGCAAAAGGTTGTTTAATTCACTTTGTAGTACAAGCAGGATGGTTTGCAAATTCTTCCCCGATACATGAAAACAAAAGCTATTCACATGCTAATATTAATAATACTGAAGACTTTTTCGGTTGCAAGTGAACCTTTGTTTGGCCAAATCATTTTGCATCACTACTAGGAATATTTGTTTATGGACTCTTTTTGTTTGTCATGTATCTTTTCATATATTCTTGAACCAAAATTTTATGCATATTTAAAATTAAAAAGAAATGTATATTCATTTTTACTATTATTGACGAATAAATTTCAGCTGGAACTGGAAGTAGCAGTAGTTTGTTGCAGGCAGTTGGCAGTAGTAAGATCCTGAAAGCTTGGTGTTGGAAGGGCTTGTTTGTTTTGTCTCTAATTATTTTTTACTCCACGTGCCTCTGTTTGTTGTTATCTTGATTAACTCAT
Organism: Papaver armeniacum; assembly: GCA_023531295.1. Classification (NCBI taxonomy): domain Eukaryota; kingdom Viridiplantae; phylum Streptophyta; class Magnoliopsida; order Ranunculales; family Papaveraceae; genus Papaver; species Papaver armeniacum. The sequence continues at coordinate 159,491 of JAJJWW010016139.1, forward strand.
CAAGCACGATGAACCGTGTGGATGATGATTTTACTCATTATATTTTGTAAGAAGACGATGAACAAGGAGAGTATTTTGGTCCCAAATTTTCACATGCAGTGCACATTGCATTAGTGTGTAACAAAATCAATATGTATAGTAGTACAGCCGTGAAAGGTGATGCCGGCTAACCATGGTTTGCGGCATATGTGGGTGCCGTATTCTGGTGCACTGTATTCGTGAACATATTAGCAGGTTCTGTACCGATATTAGTACGGTCTTATACCTTACATTTTACAGTGTTAGTAGTAGTCTATCAGGCTTTCTAGACTGTGCAGGCAATTGGTCCAAATAGCAGCCTTGGAAATGGATGGAATACTGGGAAGCAACACTTTTTCTTTGATGAATTGCGTGTAAAATACAGCATATAAATAATAATTGGCTTCGATTACTGTGGGTGGATTTAAATCTCTTGGATAAACCCTAGAAATCGTTTTCACTACTTTGTCTCATTATAAGTTCTTCTGTTTGTCTTATTACTGATTCTAAAATCTTAATCGCATCAAAAACGATATCAATGATCAATCAAATCAAGAATCAACCGTAGGTTATTTTATTTTTTTACCTCGATCAAGAATATTATTTTTACTGCTTTTGCCTTTTAAAGATTTACGACAATTCTTCCAAGCTTCAAGAGTTTGATGTGTTAATGCATTGCTTAGAAATAAAACTATCCGAGGTACAATGCCTGTTTCGGTGTTCCCCGCTTCTTGAAATAAGGCGGTAATCGAGCACAACTTTCCAAATAATAAAACAATTTAATTTCTGTGGAGACAGAAGGAGGAGAAGAAGACAAGTTTGCTTCAAGAGGTGAAAAATCACATTTATCAACTCATACAAAAGCCATATTTTGCGCAGCAAAGCGACATTTTTTTCTAATTAAATTAATATGTAATTAATCAACAGAAAAGCTGCTTGGTTTTGTTTGATGCTGTAAAAAAGTTTAATAATTAGTCATTATCTTGCCCGGCTTGATTGGGGTATACCCAAACTAATTGGGGTATTCCCAATAAGACAAAATCGGGTCATTTTGAAGTAAAACCAAGCCACCCTTAACTTTGTATTTTCTAAATGGCTAATATGCCCTTGTTTAATTAACACTAAAAAATCTGATTAGCTTAATTAATTGAGTTTAGATTAAAATTTTGAAATTATGAATTCAGTAGTCTTTAACCCGTCTTATGAGTTCGATTAGGATCAAAAAAAATTGTTTTGAAAATGTGAAAGGTCGGCAGGTCGACGTTTGAATAAGGTGCCGGCTATGTTCCGCCGGCATGGTAGACGTTTTAATAAGATGCCGACCAATTACAGCCGGCATTGTCTACGGATGAAGAACATGCCGACTATATCTTGGTCGGCAAGGTCAACAAAAAATACCCTGCCGACTTTTGGTTCGTTTTGATTCTTCGTTTTTTTTTTTTTTTTTTTTTTTTGATTTCACATGTATAGTTAGAGTGTAGAAGAAAGATTTTGATTTTTTTTTATATGTTTTGGTCGGCAAGGGTTTTTAGTATGGGCAATTTGGTCTTTTAACACCTTTTAGACACCCCTTAGCACACTAGTTTGGATGGGAATAAAATGGGTATACCCCAATTAATCTGGATATACCCCTATCTCGGCCGGTTATCTTGCTTTTTTCTCTCTTTTTTTTCTTAATAATTAGGATTTTAATTCCTTTTCTCATGAACCTATTAATGTCTAAACAGTCCATAGATCACTAGTTGTAGCAGTAGTAGGGATTTAAATGAAATGAATACTTGCACTCAACAGTATTTTGGTGGTCGTTAATTATCAACTATTTAAAGCCATCCTGTATCCCCACAATCACATGATACTAATACTAGAGTCTAATACTACTACGTTACACTAGCTAGTATTTAAGTTCCTCACCAAACTCTATTTACTCTTTGCTTTGGCCTTTGGTAGAGTTATACTCATCTTAAAGTATTATCAACGCTCAAAAAAAATAAAAAAATAATATGTATCATTTTTATCATTTTTATCCTGGCGAGATTGGGCTATACCCAATTTTAAGTGGACATGTGACCTTACTAAGGGGAGGTCAAATATGGTTGAAGTTACAATACTACCCTTGCCCTTTATAATTCTATTACCATAATCAGTTTTTTTTTTTTATTTTCATTTCATCTTCCTTCTTCTCTTCTTCTTCTTTTCGATAACCACACCGGCTCCTCCCCACCACCACCACCAAAACTCGTCGATTAATTCGTTAACATCGTCGATTCGAAAACTCCGAGTAATCTTCATCAATGGAACCACCACGGCGGAAGGGAACTCGTATGAAAGACGCTAATAGAAAACCCAATGAGTATAACCCTGGAATTGCAAGTTTGGTTCAAAAGAAAGTGAAGAAAAAAACGGTTGAAGAAGAAGAGATTGAACCCGCTCAAAACGAAGAAATTGTGCGATTAAGAAAGTAAGGGCCTACTTAAACTCACTCTAGTACTTCGATTTCATGTTTGCATGTCAAATTAGGTCAGAAAAATCGATTCTTTGATTTTCAGTTATTTAGCCGGCATGTTGTTTGTTTCACGACCTTGTCGGGATTTCATATTTAGTGTGCCGCCGGGATGCTCGTTGGTTGAATATCTTGCCGGCGGTTTAGTTTTTGTAACTGCTTTCACAGGGTCGGGAAGTTATTCAACCTATAATCTTGCCGGCGAAAATTTTATTTTTTTTTAAGCCGGGTCGGTTATAAACTTTTAACTTGCCGGCGGGATTTCAGTTTTTTAGCGTCTCCTGATGCCTTGAATTATAAAGGTCGGAATGGTATGTAAATAATACCACGCCGGCGTTATGTTAGCCGGTGTTGTTTTTATTATGGACGTTGCCGACGTTTGTAGTTGAAAACCCAGTCATAGTTGTTAAAAACCGGCAGGTTATTGGAATAAAACCCTCCCGACCCTTGTTTAGCCGGCTTGCTGTTTAGATATCGACCCTTCCGACCTTAGTCCGCCGGAATGGTTATATATGTTGAGCCTTCCGACTAATAGTTTTTTTCTTAATTGTTCTTGTTCAGGTTGCAAAAGGCAAACAAGAAAGCTCTGAAAGCTCTTAGTCCTCCTTCAAGACCTCCTCGTGTTGGTGAAAAACTCTTGACTTCAAGACATCGAGGGGCATACGTTGTGGCGGGAACGACAAAGATCCGTGTGCCGAATGATGATTATCAACCACCATCGGAACCTAGTGATTCAGACGAGACTCCAGATGAAGACCAATCAATTCCATCTGGTAGAAGAGGTGGCGATGATGATGGTGATGAAAGAAATCCGGCTGCTGGAGGAGGTAACAATGATGATGATGATGATGATGATGGTGATCAAGACATGCCTAATGTTGGAGGAGGTAATGATGATGATGATGATGGTAATGGTAATGGAGATCAAGGTAAGGATATTCAGGATGAAATTGTTGAAGAGGTAGAGGAACAAGAAGAAGAAGAAGAAGTTGGGGAACAAACCCAAGCTGCAAGTACTAGTGCAACCGGGAAGAAGAAAAGGGTTATCACAAAACCAGCTAATTCCCACATGCCTCCCTCTGAATTGAAGGTTAAATTGAAACCAAACGAGCTTCCCCGGGGGACCCCAGAAGATGGTGGACATGTTCTTTTTGGATACAAAGACTCATGGGCATGTGAAATCCAAAATACTATTGTAAGTAATCTCAATCCGTCTTTGTTTTTCATTTGAGTGTGTAACTATCTTAAATTTGCGTCAAGTGTTTGTATTTCTTTTCATTTTGTGTTTTTGGTATTTAGGATCACAAGCATGCCATCCGTCTGTTGAGGCGTCAAGGTTCATGTTCAGTGACTAAAAACTGGGACCTTAACAAGGAATGTGACGAGGTGCAAGCGATTGTCAAAAACTCCGGGTTGTGGCCTGCGGTGGAGAGTTCAAATGTTGAGTATGATAGAGTTACCGTATCTGCATTCTGTGAGAGGTTCTACGGAGAGACCGATACAATGTTATTCCCATTCGGTGAGATGGCGATAACTCCCGATGATGCTCATCAAATTCTAGGCCTCGAGGTTGAGGGAAAAGCAGTCAGTGAGGGCTTCGATAATAACATTTCTTGGGATGAAATCTTCAAATTGACCAACACTTTGTTCGGTTGGGATCAGATTAAGACGGAGTCTATGCTTGCGATGAAGGATGGTAATCTAAGCAAGAAGTTTAATCAAGAAGCCGAGGGATACATTATCTCGGGACCAAGAAAATCTTTGATGAGGAAGGAAGGGTGAACACGGTGCGAATCAATGCTACCGCGTCCTTATCTCGCTATACGTCCCGGGCAAATGTATCTTCCCGACGATTCAGGAAGCTTGGTCGACGCTGTGTATTTGCAACTATTGGATCCCTTAGATAAGATGCATGAGTATTCTTGGGGTACTGCGGTGGTCGCCTTCTTGAACAATGAGTTGACAAAGGCTTCAAGGGCACTCACTTCGCAAGTTAACGGAAACATATGTCTCTTTCAGGTAATTGTATTGTCTAAATCATTTATATTTTCCAAATGCTTGTAATGTTTGATTCTTACTAAACTTTGTGTTTGCATAGGTTTGGATATATGAGCACTTCCCTACTTTGGTGAAAACCAACTCCCACGTCAAAGTGAATGAAAAGCTTGCGATTGATAAGCCAAGAGCGCAAAGATACAGTTTTAAGGGTGCTTAGGAAAAGGATATGCCGCAGCTTCTTATTAACGTGCGAATCACCTTGGACAAATTGACTGCGGATGAGGTAATATTTGATCCTTACGGAGATGCTAGAAATCAAGGTTTAATCCAAAGGAGAGATGATGTTGCATTATATTACGGACCCTTGTTGTTCTCCCATGGATTTTCAATGTACGATCCACATCGGGTAAATGCGACAATTGGGTTACGTCCAAGAAGAACCCCATTTCGATCTTGAGCCGTTCTTTAAAGTGTTAAGGGAGGACTGCAGCACGTCCCAAAAAACTATTATCGTCGCTTACGCTCCACCCCCAGCTCTAGGACATTGGAACTGAAGACTTGACCGTAAAGTCGATACGAGTCTTTTGGACGAGGTGACCGAAGGTCATGAAGCTCAGGAGAGATACATGTCGTGGTAGTTGGGTTGGGCTCGTCCTACTGTGATTAGGGAAATGACTGGTGAACAATTGGCTCGTAAGAGGAAGATGGCATCGAATGACTCAGCAACAATTCCTAACTTCCTTGTAAGTATTTTGGAGTAGCTCTTAGTGTTTTAAGATTACATTATCGAATAATTCTATTAATTGTTTGTTGTTTAACCGAAAATAGAAGGGGCATTTGAAGACCTTTGTGAAGCTGTTGTGTTGCGCGAGAGAAAGAGGAGAGCCTTTGTCGATTGAAGAGCAAACCAAGTACATTCACTATGCTAGCAATCTTGACAATGAGGATGCCCATGAAATGTTCAAGCAAGCTGATGCTGAATTAAAGAGGGAAGAAAAGGCCAGGAGGGAAGCACAAGCCAAGATGAATACTGACAAAAAGAGGGCTCGTAGTGGTCATGGTGGTGAAGGTAGTAGTAGTGCTGGTGTTCCTAAACGGGGTCGGGGTCGTGGTGGTGGTGGTGAATAAATGCAGTCTCTAGTTTATTTCTTTATGTTGGGTTGGACAAATGTTAAGGTTAATGGTTGGACAAATGGTTTTTTAAGGTTTATGGGACATGTTTTCTTATTTTGGACAACAAGTGTTTGATTTCTAATTGTTGAATGAAAGGTTTGTTTAGCTACGTAAAGTTTCAAGACAAATAGCAAGCCGGCATGGTTTTTTTAATTCACCATGCCGACCATACCAGGGTCGGCAAGGTTTTTAAGTGTCAGACTCCGGCCCTGTCAGCGGAAAATGCTTACATACCAGGGTCGGCAAGTGAATCAGATCATTACCAAGCCGGCGAAGATACAGCCGGCAGTGTATTATGTTTTCGAACACGCCGGCAACTTGTTACAGAAAATACCTTCTCCTGATGCCTAAAACCATCATAACGCCGGAATGATTTTAAATTTATACCTTGCCGACCATATCATAGCCCGGCGATCAAATTTCAAAATACATTGCCGGCGTATTGACAGAAGAAAATGATTTACTGATGCCCAAAACCATCATAACGCCAGCATAGTTATACACTTCCACCCTACCGGCCATACGTAGTCGGCATATTGGGGATAACAAATCTCGCCGGCGAATTCAAAATTCAAATTTTGGGCAAGTACAATTTCATTGATTGACTTGTACTTGGGCACTATAACGGCCAAATTTGGGTACAATCCTATAAATACACTACTTCTCTCTACAAAACAACATACAAATACTTCCATATACTATCCAAAGCTCATATCATCATACAATCCATCAAACTCACCCAATAGCTAAACAACAATGGCATCATTTGATTCAAATGAAGATTTGGCAATCACCAAAGCATGGTACGCGGAAAATCGACTTAGACGGCAATCCTCCGAAAGGGAGGATTCTACAACCTTTTGGGCTAGGGTACACAACAAATTTTGCGGCGAGTTTTGGAATCCTAATGCAAGAAGTATTCAACAAGTCCACGCTAGGCACCTAGTAATCGAAAATGCGATACTTGCTTTTTTAGCGCTCCAACCTCGGATTTTTAACACTCGCCCCTTCACCTTGTCCATTGCAGAATTTGTAAGTAATTTTGTGGTTATTTTTTACGCAACTCATGTTGTTTTATCTTCCAATGAAACACCACTAACAAAGTAAGTTTGTGTTATGTTTTTGTAGCATGAAGTCGTGAAAGCGCGCTACTTGGAGGAAAAGGGGGAAGCATTCGCTTTCAATGCAAGCTATCACTTCTTGGCACAAAGAATCCCGAAGGATAACCCGGAATACTTGGATGTCGTATCGTTTTCGGATGAGGAAGATTGATGGATTTAGAAGTTTTTGTATAGGTTTTGTGGGTAGACCTCTATGTAAACCCTCCGTTTCAATCAATGTAGTAACCAAAATTGCATGAATAAAGTGAATTAGATCTTCCGATATTCTGTTTTCTATTTGGTATATGTAAATGTCGGCAGTGTTATAAATCTTTAACATGCCGGCTACACATACGCCGGCGCTGTCATAAATTATATGCATGCCGACTATATTATAGCCGGCGTTATAGGAGATATTTACGTGCCGACCGTAAGAAAGTCGGCATAATCTTCATTCAAAGACCCTTCCGGCCACAAAACGGTCGGCGTTTTATTCATCCAAGGACCATGCCGGCTAAAATTGGTCGGCATTTTATTCAAACAAATACCATGCCGCCTATATTATAGCCGGCACCTTATTCAAACGTATATCTTGCCGACCTTTCATATTTTTGAAAACCAAATTTTTGGATCGAAATCGAACTCATAAGACGGATAAAAGGTTTAATCTACTGAATTTTCATTTTCAAAATTTTAATCTAAACTCAATTAATTAACCTAATCAGAATTTTAGTGTTAATTAAACAAGGGCATATTAGCCATTTTGAAAATACAAGGTTAAGGGGTGGCTTGTCTTTACTTAAAAATGACCCTATTTTGTCTCATTGGGTATACCCCAATTAGTTTGGGTATACCCCGATCTCGCCAGGATTTTTATATATCACTTAAAATTTAGACGCTTCTAGATATATAGTACTATTTCTATAATCGTTCTTAAATATTTAAACGAGATAACATGGGTTAATCGATTGAGATTTATAAAGATGTCGAGAAAAATTTATGTAAAAAATCTTGGGAGATTTTGTGAGTGATTTTTAAGATTTTTGGTGATTTATCGTGACAAAAAAATAAATAAGAATTTCACTTTTTATAAATCACATAACAAGAAATAACTACCTTTTATAAATCAACAAAAACGGTAAGTGTGTGCATGCGTAATAGAAATTGTCTATGAACATGATGCATAAATTGAATCTTGCATAATTTTATGGATTTTTGGAAGATAACACTAGTTTTTCCTTTATTTGCATGGACTTAATTATAACTTATTTTATGGGTTTTTGGAAGATAACATTAGTTTTTCTAGTACGCATAACCCAAGGGTCTGAGTTCGAGAACGACTAAGGGTACACACCCAGTATGCATACCTAGCAACTTGAGTTCATGGATTAGTCCATAGGTATGCGTACCCCTATACCAAGTACGAATTAGGCAGATGCTCATAAACTATTTCCACAAATAAGTTTGGCATTGCTACGACTCTCATAAGCACTTATAAGACAATTGTGTTCGCTAAATGACATTGTGTTTGTGAATCATAGTTTAAGTCTTGAGTGTTAATGAACATGATTATTCTTACAGGTTTATAAGGTATATTTGCCAAGAACTATCATTGTACACGGTTCCAGAACCCTGGACCATAGTGTATATTCTTCTGTATAATTTCAAGGAAGATTTCTCACATGCTTACATGAATTCCTAACAAGAATTTCATCTAAACTGAAAAAGTGTTTGCTTAGATCTCAAGTTATCTTAGCTTGAATTCAAATCTATCTAGAGTCTTGAAAATCTTTAAATAGAGAGATTCAAACAACTGAGAACTTCGATCCCTGACACTTGTGCATCCTAGTTGCTTGCTAGAGTCGTCCTCTACTAACATAGGTTTCCTCTGAGAAACATAATTAGGTCTACGACTTGAAGACTTCACTTAGGGATTCGTGAAGCCAGGTACGACTATCTTTACGTGTATCTTGATCTTGTTCTTATTGATTGTTGAGGTTTTCGTTAATCTCCAATCAAGAACGAGATAAATAGAAATCGCAAAGTTCTCTTCGTCTCAAACTTTGTGATCCCTCAAGATAGATATCTATAACTCTTCTTCATTGATCGGTTTAGATTGTTCTTGAGAGGTGGTCAGTAATCCGGGCTTCTCAGCTAACTGAGTGTAAGTGTTCGTGATTCGTGAGGTTTGTTAGCTTTGTGTATTGCAAATATATTTCCCTTAATCTAAAAGATCTAAAGGGAAATCAAATTAAATTATATGTTAGGGGAAGATTGGTATCAAAAGTCTTTACTTAGGTTGAAGCAGCTCTTAGGCTGTAAAGGACGTCAGCTAAGGGAATCAATTGCGTAGAACCTTACGAGGTTCAAGAGACGTAAGGAGCACGACTGCAGCTGAATCGCTTGGAGGGTTAATTCGGTTTCAACTACATTCCAGTTCAGAGTCTGATAGTAGGCTAGTATCTGTAGCGGCTAGCAACTCTTAGGCTGTAAAGGACGCCCGCTAAAGGAATCAATTGCGTAGAGCCTTGCGAGATTCAAGAGACGTAAGGAGCACGACTGCGGTTGAATTTCTTGGAGGGTTGGTTCGTTTCAACTATATTTCAGTTCGGAGGCTGATAGTAGATTAGTGTTTGTAGCGGCTTAATATAGTTTAGTGTTCAAAGCTAAACGAGGTCCCGTGGTTTTTATGGAGTTGCAGTTTTCCTCATTAACAAAACTTCTGGTATCTTGTGTTTTTGCTTTTCAACATTATATTGTTTTATCTTTACACTAGAAATAACACAAATAGCGCGTATTCACTCTGGGTGGTCTAAGTCCTTATTAATTGTGATAATAACGAGACTTGTTCTTGTTGAATTCGTATATTGAAATATAAATAGTAAGTTTCGTAGTTGGCAGAATTCAGATTCCCTTGATTTGGATACGACTAGATTGATCTAAGATATTGATTTGTGAGATTGTCCAAGAACTCTTATACACAGTCAGGTTCGCGGACTTTGTTGTTTAGATATTGATTGTTGAAGAGATAAGACAAAACTTTATACACATATTGTCGAAGGATCTTTAATTTAGATTTACTTGCAATTGTATTAGGTTTTGTCCATACAGGTTTCCGAACGAAAAAGTTGGTGGTGCACTTGGTACCCTTTCCTTTTCAATTGGTATCAAAGCATGTAAGGCACTGATGTTGTTTATATTAGCACTTTGGATGATGACACTATTAATTGTCACCTAAAAGGCAACAATGAAGTTCTAGCGGATTCTTCTAATATTATTTACTCGACTAACACTAGAATTGTGAAGACAATTGGTGGCGTTGAAACGAATAAAGAGTTGTCTATTTTGACTCCAATTTTGACAACTATACAAGATGTTAACGAAAGGGTTGTTAGCAAGGTGGATTTAGTAATTAGTTCGGCCACTCTTAACATTACAAATTTTAAAAGTTTGATCAATAAGGCCGTAGAAGTTATTGTACACGAAATAAGGAAGATCATGTTAGTATGCATACGGTATAAAGAAGAAACTCTAATATAGGGTTTGCTATTATTATTCGTGACTCCGCAAGACCCCTCGATGCGGTGGCTTTCTCAACCATGCCCAGAGATATATGACAGGCTGAAGCTATGGAGTTGCTGAAAGCTACAAGCTAGATTCAAGAGCTAAAGCTGCAGAATGTAATCGTGGAAGCAGACAACAAAGATGTTATGAGTTGTTGCAATTGAGATATCAGAGCAAGTCTTATGGTGTAATTCAACCTATTCCTAGTGTGAAAAATTGTGGAATGTCAAGTCTAGTGACTTCCAAGTTGGGGTCTTCCACAGTTTTCCTAAGCCATGTTCCATGATTTCGTGGGATGGTTCGTGGAATCCATGGAAGCGCTAATCAGATTAGCGTAAAACGCTATTCAGAATAGCGCGCTAAAAGACGGAAAACGCCAATAAAAATAGCACCCAACGCTAATCTAAATAGCGTAAAGCGCTATTCTGAATAACGCTTTTTTTTTTTTTTTTAAATCCGTAGATTTAAAACAAGCCATTGAAAATCTAATGACCGAGAAAAAAACGTTAAACTTAATAGCGTAAAGCGCTATTCTGAATAGCGTTTTTCTGACGCTATTCTTATTAGCGTAAAGCGCTATTTTGATTACCATTTTTACGATTCCACCACTACACTTGACCTTCTATGAACTATTCCAAATACTGAGGTGGCGTGGAGGATGGAAGATGGAATTCTTCCACCATAAGACTTGCTCTTAGTACTTATAGATGGGAGGATTAAGTATTTTTGAAAGAGTGTCAAAATCTAGCTAGTAAGCTTACTTCTTGTGCTGTTGTTTTTCAAAGGTCTGTCAATCAAGTAGCTGATAGGCTTGCTAAATCGGCTAGACATAACATTAGGTTTCAAGTATGGTGGAATGAACCTCCCAGTGTCTACAAGTTCTTGCAGTTGATCGAATAGATCAAAGCTTAGTTATACGTTGACAACTTGTATTTGTTCTTGGTTGGGTTGGCATAAGACCTTCTTTTCTTGTTGATGATTTCTGTTTTTTGCTCAATTTTTTTTTTTGAAAACTTATCCTATTTGTTTTCTTCGCCTATCAGAAAGAAACACACACACATGTAAACATGAAAATCCGATCGACATAATATGCAAAGCAGCACAGCTGCACAGGTAGTTAAATACGTTCCCATCGCAAGCAAACAAACCCAACGGCTTTTAACAATTCTAAACTTTTAAAGTTATTGATAAACCCTCTAGGGACGTAGCTTATATAGCCGACAAGTGGCAACCAAGCTGGTAAAACATTACAACCTGGATCATCTATCCCCGTTATTAATAAAAAGCAAAAATATTAACGCCGTTTCTCCCTTTTCTTTATAACTTTTTTTTTTTTTTTTAATTCCATCTCTCTCTCTTCCTTCATCACTCCACAGTCTCTCTCACTTCTTCTTCTTCTTCATCCTCCATTTTATCTCCTCCTCTATACATTTAGTTTTTATTACTAGGGATCTGTTCTAAATCAGAGAAATTCACTGAAACTACAACAAAGTTTTTGAACCCTAAAACAATTTTCGAATTCGATCCATTTTCATGATTTATCGATCTAGAACGAACGAGGAGTTGCTGTTGCTGTTGTTGTGATGAGTTAGGTTTTTTTAGATAGAAATTAAAATCGTTAAAATCACAAATGTGGTGAGGATTGTTTTGAATTCTTGAAGTTTTGAAAGTGGGGAGGAAAAATGGGATTGTGTAACTCAAAACCCTCCCCCAAACCAAATCCATACGCACCACCAGAGGAGCTTCAACATAACCCTAGTCCTACTCAGAGTAAAAAGAGCAGTAATAATAAAAGTTCTTTGTCGTCGCCGATTAATGGCGTTAATACGAATAATAATCAAGAAGAGAATCAGCAGAAGAAGAAAGATGAGAAGGTTGAAGAATCAGTAAAGAGATCACCATTTTTTCCATTTTACAGTCCAAGTCCAGCTCATTATTTGTTTTCAAAGAAATCATCACCAGCTCATAGTTCTAATTCTAACTCAACAACACCAAGAAGATTTTTTAAAAAACCATTTCCACCACCATCTCCAGCTAAACACATTAGGGCGGTTTTAGCCAGAAGGCATGGGTCTGTTAAACCTAATACATCATCTACTGCTGCAATACCAGAAGAAGGAAATGAGAATGAAAATGGCGGTAGTGGTAATGGTTTAGATAAAAGTTTTGGATTCTCTAAACATTTTGGGAATAAGTATGAACTCGGTGATGAAGTGGGTCGTGGTCATTTTGGGTATACTTGTTGTGCTAAGTTTAAAAAAGGTGAACTTAAAGGTCAACAAGTTGCTGTTAAGGTTATCCCCAAAGCTAAGGTAATAAATTTGAGTTATCTGCATTTTTTTTCTTGTTGTGTCTGAGTTGATTTCTGAGAACATGGGTATTATTAGAAATTTCTGATTTTAGTTAAGTTGATTATCTGTTGATCTCAGTACAGTGGTATTTTTAGAAAATGGTGAATTGTTAGTACTATTTCTGCAAGATATACCATTATTCTTGGAGGCGATATTCTTTTTTTATACTCTTCTTTTTTAAAGTTGTGATTTCCTGTATAATAATTGGTTTGAATCGACTGTGTGAGTGGTTTTCAAAGATCTGTGTTGTTTACTGTTAATGTGATATAGAAGTTCTTGATTCCATTGGTAAATACTACTAGCAGTTGAAAGGATTAAAGATGTTGCTTAACAGCATAGACTCATAGAGTTTGTTGTGGAAATTCAATGGTCAACAGCATCATTTTCCATTGTTTATCTTTACTTTTGTTTTATAATAATGGGTTGTGACTAAGTCAATTTTCTTTTGAATTCGTGGTTGAAGACTACTTTGACTTGTGCTATTTCTATTTGTAGGATTTTATTTCTGCATCATAATAATTTTCTTCCACCTGACAACACAATTTTAAAAACCACTCACAAACTTGTTAAAGTCCATAAAGACTTGCAGAATAGTTGATTGAATGATACCCTTGACCAGATGGTTATTCAGTCCATTCCCACTGTCGTAAAATAGGCTCTTTTTTTAGTTGTATGTAAATTTGCTACATCACACTAATACGCCATAGCCGTCGCCTATTATGTTACCATGCTTCAACCAGGCATTTGTTTTCTTCGAAGAATGAAAATCTCAAGTTGACACTTCTTGATCTATCTTTTAATATCACGAACAACTAAAATAATTTTCATTTTAGTGTAGTACCGCTTGATGTATGGCCTGTACCTCTTTCTTTATATTTCTAAATATTAACAAAAATATTGTGTTTTTTTGTCAGATGACTACAGCCATTGCCATTGAGGATGTCAGAAGGGAGGTGAAAATTCTAAGAGCGTTGACAGGACATAGTAATCTAGTGCAGTTCTATGATGCATACGAAGACAATGAGAATGTCTACATAGTGATGGAGTAAGCTCTTAGCTCAGAAACTTATATTTTAAAGTAGACTTTCTTCCACGGACCATTTTCACGTACAATGTGGCTGGCATATAGACGTAGGTTCTTAGACGCATTCTTGAAATATAACCTGAATGTCCACATGTTTAGCCCAATGCAACTACAGCTTTTAGTTTCCGCTTACAGCCTTTTCAACTGTATCAGAGCACCGTTTTTGCCAACACGTTATAATGTTTTTGTTCATAAGGCTCTAACATAAGCTTTGTTTTTTTTTGTTTTTTTCATTGTCTTCCAGGTTATGTGAAGGAGGTGAGCTTTTGGATAGAATTCTTGCAAGGTATTTCTCTTGCCATTGGTTATGCTAAAATTCAGCCTTTTCTTACTTCTTGTGTTTGGGAGTTTGGATACTGAAGTTTGCTGTTAGCTTAATTCGTGATTGTTATGTTCATGTGAAGAGGGGGAAAATACACTGAAGACGACGCAAAAGCAGTCATGGTACAAATATTGAACGTTGTCTCATTTTGCCATCTTCAGGGTGTTGTTCACCGTGATCTAAAACCAGAGGTATATTTGTTTTCTGACTATCCTAACTAGAGCAAATAATGTCCGAGGGTCCCCAGTTATGACTTCCATGGGTATGTGCAACATAGGGGATCTTTTGATTGAGTTTTGTACCTAGGTTGATATCTGGGTACAAAGTTCAAGAATTCCACCACTATACCATCTCTTTATCTGGAGTTACCTGGAATTTTACAGTCCAAAGCAGAATTAAACTAAATAGTATGCTTTAAATTTATAAGCTTGTTACATGAAAAACATGTTAGGTTGGATCTTGTTCCAAGTTGTCCTACCAAATACATGAGTTATTGCATTCTCTTAACATATGATTCCTGTTCTTTTACTTTTTTATAATGCTAACTAAGTGTAGTTGTTTGATTAATTCAGAATTTCTTGTTCACCTCAAAGGATGAAAACTCGCAATTGAAGGCCATTGATTTTGGCTTGTCCGATTTTGTGAAACCAGGTGATTTTTTATTCTCCTGGGTGCTGACCCTATTATTCAGAAGTAAACTTAGACCTCTTTAGCTACGGCTGTTAATGATAGGTTTCTAAATTGTCTGACGCGATGCAGATGAAAGGCTTAATGACATTGTTGGAAGTGCATACTATGTTGCACCCGAAGTTCTACATAGATCTTACAGCACAGAGGCTGATGTGTGGAGTATTGGTGTGATAGCATATATTCTTTTATGTGGAAGTCGCCCATTCTGGGCTCGGACAGAGTCTGGGATCTTTCGGGCAGTTTTGAAGGCGGACCCAAGTTTCGATGAACTTCCTTGGCCATCTTTATCTTCTGAAGCCAAGGATTTTGTCAAGCGTCTATTGAATAAAGACCCACGTAAACGAATGACGGCTGCTCAGGCATTAAGTTAATATTCTCATCCTGGTTTAAACAACTGCTGAATTTCTTTCATTGTGATCCTGATGGTATTTCTCTTTGCAGGTCATCCTTGGATTAGGAACTATAATGATATAAAAGTACCTCTGGACATCTTAATATTCAGGCTCATGAAAGCCTATATGCGCTCATCATCTCTACGTAAAGCTGCGTTAAGAGTGAGTACTTTTTTAACATTCTAAAAATTTGCTTTGTTACTGATCGCGTCTCATAATTTGTTTTGTTCACTTGCTGCTCAGGCATTGTCCAAGACATTGACTGTGGATGAACTCTTTTATCTGAAGGAGCAGTATGCACTATTGGAACCTAATAAAATTGGTGCAATAACCTTGGAGAATGTCCGGACGGTTAGTTGAAAAGAGAACAGATAGGGTGCTTATTTGGTATATGTTTACTGAGTTTCCTTTGGAAGATAACACCAATCATTATTGTCCTGGCCAGGCTTTGACGAAAAATGCGACGGATGCAATGAAGGAATCTCGTGTTCATGATTTCCTCGCTTCGGTAGATACAGAGTTCCACATAGAATCTTTGAGTTTTTCATTAATTTTGTAAATATGCATATGTTTTTGTGGCTTCTAATGTGAACAATTTTTGCTCGGGTTTCATGGCAGCTAAATGGTCTACAGTACAGAAAGATGGATTTTGAAGAATTTTGTGCAGCAGCATTAAGCGTTCATCAACTTGAAGCACTTGATCGGTGGGAGCAACATGCTCGTTGTGCCTATGAGCTTTTCGAGAAGGATGGGAACAGAGCTATTATCATTGAAGAACTTGCTTCTGTAAGTTTTTCCATAAACACATGGTTTTGCAAAACCCAATGGTTCCTTTTATTAATATCACGCGACAATGAGTGTGGAGAAGTGAACATTTTTTTTCTTACGGGCTTTTCACCATATTGACTCTGAAATGACCATCCTTGTTCTTATTAATCATACGAACTAGCTAGTGATGCTATAATTTTCTTCTTCCTGGTGATTTTTCAGGAGCTCGGGCTTAGTCCTAATGTTCCGGTCCATGCAGTTCTTCACGATTGGATCAGGCATACAGATGGGAAGTTAAGCTTCCTTGGATTCGTCAAACTGTTGCATGGTGTATCAAGTCGTACCCTAGCAAAGGTTCAATAAAGTCAAGAAAACAATGTGAAGAGACATGAGAACTCCGGGGCAGAATTTACTCATCTGTCAGAATATAAATGTTTTTCTTTAATGCATTACATATCTAAGGTGTGTGCTTGGAACAAAAAACAAGCACGACCAAAAATCGCACAAGAAAGAAGACACAGACATTGTCTGGGACAAGAATCAGGCTGGGGAAGAGAAGAAGAATGTGAGGTTCCATTTACGGAAAAGTACATGTACTGGAGTTCCATATTGTAAAATCTTTAGCTTCTAGTAAAAAAATGAAAGGGGTGATTGGGCATTTGAGGGAAGGATAGTATAACTGGTGTTGTTAGTTTTATATAATATATACTGTTATGTTTCACTGTCCACCAAAAACTAGAATAACTCGACCATGTTCTTGCTGATGATATTTGTTACCCATCGGTGTAATCTTTCTACTTTGATGAGATCGACGGGTAAAATCGACTCTTATGACATCCTATCCTATCCGTCCAAATGAAGATTCCAGTTTTAATGAGATCGTACCGAATCTAACGCGCCTAACACAAAAATAAACTTCTAAAAACAGGGAGGGAAGTCTTCAGGCAATTTTCTTTCTAATCTCGAAAAATTTGAATTTTATCCCTCTTTCTCTCTGTGTAATTTGTTTGAACTCAGAAATTTGATGGGAGAATCAGGATCACCAAAGCGTAATTTCATTTGCATCGATGAAGAAGAAGATAATACCATTACTATCTCATCCTCAGAAGAAGAAGAAGAAGAACGGACTAGCAGTTCGTCGTTAAGGTAAACCCTAGATAAATTAATTAAGCAGTTATTCGTTGTCTTTAGGTTTTAAATTTGAACAAAAATCATATAGGGGATCCTGATTTATGTTTGATTGAATCTCGCTAGTGGGGAAACTAGCCAGGATCACAGTGAATGGAGCGCTGATGAAGAAGGTGAAGAAAACAGCGAAGAGGATGATGAAGAAGAAGAAGATAGCGAGGGTGATGAAGAAGAAGTTATCAAAGACGATGAAGGTGATATTATAGATTTTGGATTAAAGAATGCACCAGTGGATGATCAAGCACTGTATAATACAGTCATTCATCTTCTTAAAGGTTAGATTATTTTACGTCCTTAAATAATGAGACCTAGAAATCCTATCTTTTGAATACAATTTACTTGATTTTTCCAGTAATCTTTCAGCAATTGAAGTGGCTAAAGTTTAAATTTCCATATACCTTCTATTAGTAATGTACTAAAAAAAACATTTGGACTTGTTATCCGTCATTCTTCTAAGTGTATGGCTTTCTCTATGTAGAACAACAATTGGCGTTGGTTAATTTTGTATGATGTCCATGATATTTTTGTAGCTGGGGGTGATTTACAATCATTAAAGCATGAAGATTGCAAAGTGTATTTACGGAAGCATGACTTAAGATTATCTGGGACGAAATCAGTTTGTATTCAGAGAATTCAAGAGCACTGGAGGTAACTTGCTTTTTTTCCTTTATTCTTGTTGAGAGATTTTGAATTGCCTAGTAAGTTGATAAAAAGTTACCATTTCTTCAATAGCATTATTTTCAATGTGAGAAGGTTACAACACCTCTAACATTGTTGATGTACCAACCAGATTGATACTGGTGAACACGGCAGTGGTACTCGAGTCTCTATCCATTATCCTTTAGGTTTGACTAAAACCTAGAGAAAATTGGAACACAATGAAACATAACTTATATATGAGTCACTCTTTGACCATTGTAGAATATATATCCATGTAAAGTCCATATATATGTTGGATCCGTATTAGAGTCCATTGTAACATGTATCCATACAACTTAATATAAATATATGTCTCAATAACCTAAGTAGGTAATCCGAGAATTCCCATATTCATGGTACCAAGATTTAACGTTCTCTCGGCAACCCTAGTTTTCAACTTCTTCTTCCTTCCAAACCCCTAAGCCTGCTCTTCCGTTTTTCTTTTTCTTTTCACCATGTCAAGTATTTCAACTCAAGCTTCATCTACCTCTCCAATCACAGGATCTCCAACTATTGCTGCTTCTCAATCGGTGAGTGTAGGCTCTTTCATGACCTCATCGTTTCTTCCTTCTTCAACCAAAATAGTTCTCTTAGATAGAACTAACTTTCTTCTCTGGGAATCACAAATAACACCCATTCTAAAATCTCACCGTCTCTATAAGTACCTTGATGATTCATATGAGATCCCAGCTCGTAACTTGTTGACAAAGTAAATCAAGAAAAGACTCTAATCCACCTTACGAAGAATGGGAGGTCATCGACCAAACCATCGTGTCTTGGATCAACTTGCTCTCTCACTGAACCTCTAAATCTGAATGTGCTAGACGCGGCAATTCTCGTGATGTCTGGAAATATCTTCGCTCTACCTACGCTACCATCAATCCAGCTAGAATTCTCGCAACTCAAAGCAAACTTATCAACCATTCAAAAGGGTAACTCCTCTATTTCCGAGTATATCCTCAAGATCAAGGAAATCTCGACTCATTAGTCTTTGTTTTACAACTTTGTCTCGATCTTGAACTTGTTTCCACAACCTTGCGTGGATTGGGAGCTGATTGGACAAGTATATATACTGTTTGTAATTGCAAGAACCTCGCTACCCACTTTTACCGAACTTCATGCTCTACTTCTTCATCATGAATCTCATCTACAATATCTTCAAAGTCTTGAACCCGTCATCCGACTTTGAGTTCAAGTGCTCTATTTGTTTGGTTCACGATCCGGTGGTCGTGGACAATCCTCAAATCGTGGTCGTGGCTCTTCTAATGGTCATGAAATTGGAACTCAACCAATAATGGTCGTGGTCGAGTAACTGGAACACTAATGCTCACCAAACTGGCATAACAATGGTCGTGCCAACTTTAACAATAATGGCATTTGGAACAATGGTTCTTCCAACAACTCTTGGAATAATACGCGTGGTCGTGGTAACTATGGTGGCTTTTATGCTCCTGGTCGTGGTAGCTATGGTGGTCCTACTGCACCATCAGTCCTTGGTCCTCCACCCTCATCATCCGTAGTTTGTCAATGGTGCGGAACTGCTGGACACATAGCCTCCTCCTGTCATCGTCTCATGCAAGCTCAGAATATAGACTTACCTCAGGCGTTTTCAGCCATGCAAGGTGCGATCTATGCCCTATGAGAATCATTGGTTTGCCGACACCTTTCTTTCTTCGGCACACATGACTTCGATGCCTCTCAACCGCTCGAACCGTGTCGACTATAATGGTAATGCAAAAGTTCTTGTAGGCAATGGCAAACTCTTGCCTATGGAGTAATTGGTGATGTTACCATCGCCTCTCCAACATCTAAGTTGTTATTGAAAAATACTCTTCATGTGCCTTCACTTGCCAAAAACTTAGTATCTGTTGGACAACTCACTCGTGACTCTGATTGTGTTTTTGTCTTTGATAAATTTGGCTTTTGCATACAGGATCGGCGAACGGGAACTCCTCTGTACAAGGGCAAGACTAACGATGGCATGTATCCTATTCTCCACAACAATCATTGTTCCTCTGTGTCATCCACTCCATCCGCTTTTTCTGCTGCTATCATTGGTACTCGTACAAGTCCCGCAATTTGGCATATGCGCCTTGGTCATCCCAATCATCGTGTGTTTGGTCCATTAAGTCTAGTCTTTCTTTCCCCTTTTCATCTAGTAGTTGCTCTTTTCAATCTATTTGTGCTAGGTTGTGTAGGTGCCAAGCACCATCGTCTCCCTTTTATGTCAAGAACTACCTATTCTAATAAAATTGGTCTTTGTTATTCATTGATTTATGGGGTCTGCACCTTTTCCATCCAATTGTGGTTTTCGTTATTTTCTCCTATTTGTTGATGAATGTTCCCGTTTCACTTGGCTATATTTTCTCACTGATAAAACTCAAGTGTTTCGCTGTTTTTTGGATTTCAAAGCTATGATTGAAAAACAATTCTCAACGTCCATTCGTGTCTTACAATCTGATGGTGGTACTGAGTATGCAAATCCATTGAAATCTTATTTGCTTGCTAATGGCATTCAAGGTCGATCTTCTTGTCCCAATACGCCTCAACAAAATGGCCTTCTTTGAGAGGAAAATCCGTCATATCTTCAAACCTGGTCGTGCTCTTTATGCTTCAAAGTGGTTTACGAGAATCTTTTTGGGCTGAATTTTATGCCACTGCTACATATTTAATAAATCGTCTACCCACTCCTTTGTCTAATAATACTCGTTTTTTCTTTGTGCATAATAGAGCTCAGGACTATGGTTTTCTCAAAGCTTTTGGGTCGTTGTTATCCTCTACTTTCTCACTTCCCCAAAGATAAATTACAACCAAAAACACTTCCTTGTGTCTTTATTGGGTACGGTGATAAGCACAAAGGCTACAAATGCTTAGAGGTCTCTAGTAATCGTGTTTACATTTCTCGCCATGTGATTTTTGATGAGTCTGTCTTCTTTCCATATCCGGACGCCGGTGTTACTCTCAACATTTCATCTTCTAGTCCCGCTACTCGTACTCTATTAAGTCTGGCCCAACACTATTAAAGCTACACATCTATCTTCACCTATAACTCCAAAGACCTATTCCACCTTCTCCAGACACATTCGTCAACTTCACCTCCTTCTATGTCATCGTCTATCTCTCCTTTATCTCCTACTACACCCACTACTCCTCACTTGTCACCGCAACTTCTAGTGCTCCTCCTTTGTCGCCTACTAGACTATCTTTCTCCGGTGATTCTTTATCTGCTGATTCCTCCCCTATGCCTTAGTGTCATCTGCGTCGTCGTCTTCAGTCTTGCCACAACAGACAGAGTCCCCACCGTCGACCACCAATGTGCACCCTATGGTTACTCGCCTAAAGGATCATACTATTCAACCTAGGAGTTTCAAGGGTTGTTTTGCTACTCGATACCCTATCTTACACAGTTTTGCAGCTACGTATGCTTCCTTACCAACAGAACCATCTTGCTTCACTATCGCTTCCAAGTCTTCTGATTGGTGGGCAGCTATGCTTGAGGAAATTAATGCATTGTTACGAAATGGCACCTGGTCTCTTGTTCCGTCGATCAGGGAATGAATATCATTGGTTGCAAATGGGTTTATCGAGTCAAACAGAAATCTGATGGATCACTAGACAGACGCAAAGCACGTTTAGTTGCCAAAGGGTATTCTCAACAGCATGGCATTGATTATGATGAAACGTTTAGTCCTGTTGTAAAACCTGTGACTATTCGTTTAGTTCTCAGTTTGGCTGTTTCTTCATCTTGGCCTATTAAGCAACTAGATGTTAAAAATGCTTTTCTACATGGGTCTCTTGATCAAGAGGTATATATGGAACAACCGCAAGGATTTGTTGATCCTAGATTTCCTGATCATGTTTGTCTCTTGCACAAGGCGCTATACGGTTTGAAACAAGCACCCCGTGCTTGGTTTCATCGTTTTGCTTCGTTTCTCACAGCACTTGGATTTCGTTCTTCACAATCAGATCACTCCATGTTTGTACGGCAATCCAATATGGGCATCATTATACTTCTCCTGTATGTGGACGATATAATTTTAACGGGCAGTGATACTCAAGGTATTCAATCTCTTCTTCCAACACTTCAAACTCAGTTTGCAATGACGGATTTGGGTGAGTTAAATTATTTCCTTGGTTTAGAAGCTACTAGAACTTCATCTGGTCTTGTTCTCACACAAAACAAGTATACTTTGGATCTTTTAAAACGTGTTGATCTTGCTGATTCCAAACCTGTGTCTACTCCTGTGGCACCTCGCTCTAAACTCACTTCTGATGACAGTGATTTATTTCCTGATATTACTTTGTATCGAAGCCTGGTTGGTGGTTTGCAATACCTAAGTATGACGCGCCCAGATATAACGTATGCAGTTAACCAGGTTAGTCAGTTTATGCACAGGCCAACTCATACTCATTTCATGGCAGTTAAACGTATTCTTCGATATCTCAAGGGTACGTTGGGTCATGGTATTTGCTTTTGGAATAACTCTACTTTGCAACTTACGGCATACTCTGATGCTGATTGGGGCGGTGATCCGGACACTTCTCGATCTACCACAGGTCATTGTGTTTTCTTAGGCAAAAATCTCATATCTTGGGGTTCCAAAAAGCAACCCAGTGTCTCTACTAGTAGTACTGAAGCCGAGTATCGTGCATTGTCATCCACTGCTGCTGAGCTTATTTGGATTGAGTATCTGTTACGTGCATATCTAGCCCTCAATCCTATACAGCACTATCGTTCAAAGCACATACAGATTCATTATCATTTTGTACGAGAACGAATCTCCTCTGGGTCTCTGCAGCTGCGATATATATCCACTGAGCATCAGCTTGCAGATCTTTTTACGAAGGGTTTGTCTACTACGCGTTATCGTTATCTATGTGACAAGCTTTCACGTTGTTTACCACCGTGTACAGCTTGAGGGGGTGTGTAGAATATATATCCATGTAAAGTCCATATATATGTTGGATCCGTATTAGAGTCCATTGTAAC
Organism: Papaver armeniacum; assembly: GCA_023531295.1. Taxonomy (NCBI): domain Eukaryota; kingdom Viridiplantae; phylum Streptophyta; class Magnoliopsida; order Ranunculales; family Papaveraceae; genus Papaver; species Papaver armeniacum. Next base: position 182,328 of record JAJJWW010016139.1, read on the forward strand.
ATGTATCCATACAACTTAATATAAATATATGTCTCAATAACCTAAGTAGGTAATCTGAGAATTCCCATAACTGTTCAACCATGTTTGTTTAAAACCAGCCATGTCAACATGGTTGCTTTTTCTTCTCAATAATCCACCTATATTGGTGTCAAATAGTGTCCAGCACCCTATATCTGTCTGTCTCATTTCGAGGTCAGTGTGTTGATACCCAGTAGAGTCACACACAGAGTCACAGACACATTGTACCAGTATCTTTGTCACATACATTTTCTTATGTAACAAATGAACCAAGTTTGATATGGAAATTTGAAAAATTGATTTGTAACTTTGTATAGATCTCTCAGGATAAAAGATGGAGGAGAGAAGTTTTATCCGTGGTCATCTTTTACGATTAACTGTACAGGTAGTTATGGAAGCATTTCCTCTATGATTTTGTGTGTTATAGATTCGTTGTCATTCGTTAAATTAAAATTGAAATATTTATTTTTACCTGCAGGTGATGTCTGCAGAGGTGATGTTGTTGTGTTTAAACAGAAGGTTTATGAGAAGTACGAATATTGACACTAGTCGTTTTCCTTTCATATTTTGCAGTTAAGATTGTGGTCCAAATTTTTTTCAGTTCGTTAATAAACTTTTACAATTTATAGATTTGATAAAGTGTCAAGAACTGGTAACCCTCGAGGGAAGCGGACTGTTGCTGGGAGGGTTGTGAAAGAAAGCTATGGCGCAGCCAAGCAGCAGCACACGTTTACTGTAAATGGCAATTTTTTATGCGCACTGAACACTTATGGGAGAAAAATATGTAAGGTAAATGAATATTGTTGAGATCTCAGTAATGGTGATCTTTGGTTGGACAGGTTGAAGTCCTGTGGAGTAGGGGGATTAAGAAATTGCCACCGTTGTTTCCTCTGCTCGTGAAAGGTCGGAACTTGTACAGAATGAGAACATATCGACAGGTAATATCTGACTATTTGTATGATCTTGATTGGTTAGGTTTGAGGTCCTGTACTGTATGATAAGCTAGGTTTGAGGTCCTGTACTGTATGATAATCTTCTATTGCTTTCTAAATTTTTAGCCTTGGGATAATGAAGCAGAGAGATCTAAAGTTCTATCTGAGAAACACAAAAGAGGATCAGCGGCAAGGCATTTGAGAGCAATAAAAAGGGAATCTGCTAATGGTGGTTCATATCTTCCTTGAGATACGAAACTGTTGTTTTATTATTTTTGATGATATTTGGAATTTCGCATGTGATATGAATAACTTGTTCGTCTGGTATTTCAACCTCTTACTTTTTTCATCCGTGGTGGTTGTTAGGTATTAAGCATCAGAAACATTCCCATCATGCTGTTCAAGCTCTAAACAGTCGTAGAAGCCAAGAAGCTCAGCCTGCAAGAAAAGCAGAACGGAAACATGCTACTGGTTATGGGAAGGCTCCACGAGAGGTGATGGAAAAATCTAGAAGAGTTTCTAAATCAAGAGCTACAATACCATCATTTGATTTGCAACCAAACCACTATAGAGAAAATGGGATTCCTCCACAAATATTTCGTCCTAGTAACGAGCGATTCAGTTTCCCCAAATTCGAAATAGGTTCCACATCAACACATACTAGGAGACCATCTCACCATCCATATTCAACTGTGATGGCTAATCCACGGCATTCACATCATCCCCATGCCTACCCCAACGCTGCTAACCGGTATAATCCGAGGAAGTTTAATCATTGTCAAGAATACACCAGCAACGGTAGGCGACTAAATACACTGCCTCCCAGAGCAGCAGGGTTTTACAGAGGGGTTAATTGTTCAACACATGGGTGTCTGGAGCCGAGAGATGATAAGTGTTTTGGCCTGTTATGCTGGAGATGTTGCAGAATATCTGGGAGGTGGTGTTACATCCACCAATGACATTCCTAATCTTCGAAGAAGTTTAATACACTCATCTGTGGATATTCATTCCTGCAGGAAGTTTTTTTGGTTTGTATCAGTCACTCAGTCGGAAGAGAGGTACAAGTTTAAGACGCCCGTCTGTGAATATTCATTCCTTCAGGAAGTTTTTTTTGGTTTGTATCTGTCAAACGGACAAGAGTGGCACAATGCATGCTTTTTTGGGTAATCATCTTATGGCTGTTAGTTATTGTCCGACCTGAATGATTTTTTGCGCCTAAAAGGTAGGTTCAACCACTCAAAAGCCAAAACCAATTTGCATTTGCACCAGCCGGGAATCGAACCCGGGTTTTTTTTTTGGTTTGTATCTGTCAAACGGACAAGAGTGGCACAATGCATGCTTTTTTGGGTAATCATCTTATGGCTGTTAGTTATGAATGATTTTTTTGGGCCAACAAGGTAGGTTCGGGAATCGAACCCCGGTCTGTACCGTGGCCGGGTACTATTCTACCACTAGGTAGACCACTGGTGCTAGATGCAAATCAACATGAAATTACGTTAACTGGACGTCATCTGATAAAGTCCCAAATTTTACTCCGAGAAGGCAAAAGTTGGCCGACAAGGTCAAATAGTGTAATATATAACATTTCATCTGGATTCTGGACAACCAGTAAGAGTTGCATCTGGACAACCAGTAAGAATTGAATATGTGGCACATGAACGAAGCTTCCAGAGACAGACAGAGCGATTGACTCGAAGAATGAATCGGTCTCCTGAGTTTTCAAATCTCTTCAATTCTAATATTCAATCTTTGCCTTTTCTACTGTAATTTTTTAATTTCCTCTTCTTTATCAAGTCATCATATTTTAATTCGGTTTTATCAATTTTCTTGCTTTAATCAATCTTTTGTCGTTGCCTTAATTCTTTACTGCTTCGATGTTTTCAAGTTTATCCTAACTTTTATGTGTTGTTGATTGTCATGTCTAGCAGGTATTGTTAGGTGGCTTTTTTGATCATTCTCTCTGTTAAAGGTTTCTGTTAAAAGGTTGTCACATAGCCAAAGGTTTTTTTTTCAATGAAGAAGGTTGAATGCTCAGTATATGTAAAGTAATGACACTCGATGTTTGTCCCGCATTAAAAGATGTTCTGGTACAGAAGAAAGTGGGTATCTAGTCAATAATCTATTACAGTCTTTTAAGCATATGCATCATTTCATTGATCTTGGAAGAGGTGACTTGTTTTTTCTGAGAACACTAACACGTCGCAACAACAATTCATGCAAGCATTCTTTAAATACTGTCCTATTCGGGTTTAATCGAACTCATACTCTAGTGTTCATTTTCTCTTTACTTTTCTTATTTTCAATATCTAGAAAATATGCTGGTGAGGTCTCTGACCTAATTGAGAGAATTAAAAACACAAACTTGGAAGGTGATGATCAAATTCAGAGAGTAATTTGATACCTTCTTATTAAGTTGAAACCGAGTATTAAGAAATGGGAAGTCAGTTTAACTACTAAGGTCTTTTGTGAGCATCCATTGGGTATAGATAAAGTAGAACATGAGGTTGCAATGGCTTAGGGGCATAATCATTTTCAAATTAGAAGACATGCCACGAATATGTTTCTATTTCGTTTTTATGATTGAAATATTTACAATTATGTTCTGGAGGAAGGGCCTCGGAACTTTGATGGTTATTTAGCTGTTTTCAGGGAATGAAATCCTTAATTTGTTATCCCTGAAACTCTTGATTTTCACCTGCAACAATTCTGGATTGATATTAAGAAGCTGCCACTGAAATTTTTCAATATTGAAGTTGAGAATCAGATTGCAAGCATCCTTGGCAATCCTCTCAAATTAGTACCTAAAGATGGTAATCCCACTGATACAAATGATGTTAGTGTCCTCGTAGAGTTCAATGTTCCTAATCCAATGTTGCGAGGTTTGATGACAGAAAATGCAGCCAAAGTTATTCAACGGGTTCCAAATTATTTCCAAAGACAACCAAAGAAACTATGTCCAGCGTGTCTTATTTTGGATCATAATGAATCAGAATGTTCTGACAAGGCAGATCATGTTCAGACTATTGCTAGTTATATCTTCAAGTTTGGTAAAGACTTTGGTGAAGTGATTGACCCAAGACAACATAATTCTAAATATAGGTAGGGGGAGAAGATTCTTATATCCCCTAAGAAATCAAGGGGCAAAAAGAGATTAGAAAAGAAAGCTTTTCAAATCCCAGAGGATGTTTTTAATGTTTCTACTATTTATAGTCAGTCTGAGGGTGGTGCTGAGACATCTACAGTTAGAAGGCCAAAAAGAGCTAGAGAGAGTTTTGGTGCAAGTAGCCAAGCTAGTATTCATGTGGATCAACCTATTGCTGGTCATCAAGATCAAGAGGAACTCATATGTGAAAAGTCATTATTATTATATAAGATCTATTTACTTAAAGAATTGTATAAGGTCTATTTTGAATAAAACTATCATTATTATTACTTATGAATAAAATTATTATTTTATAAAATATTATTTATGAATAAAACTATCCGATTGAAACTCATATGTGAAAAGTCACAATATGTTGATTCAATTTGTGTTCAACATAACATATGTGTTTCGGGTTTTTAAATTTTGTCATTGGCACGCATTAGTTAAAACCAATTCAAGCTTTTTCTGGTAAAGGTTGCTTTTGTTGTTGTTCTTTTGTTCTTGCGAGAGGATGATAACACAATGTGGGAGAGTTCTTATTTGAACTTGCGCTTAATGATATATCTTTCTGGGGAGATGTTGCTGCGAAAATTGAGGTAACGGTTTTATTTGTTAGTTGATCGTTTTCCTGTTTAAGAAAAGCCTGTTTATATTGCATATATGTTGCTTTTGCTTAACAAAATTTCGATACAATTGATATGTTCCACTATGTTGTGTATGGATTGTTTATGTGATTTAATTGTTTCTGGTTAAGAAAAACTGTGTCAATTTATTTTGATTATTGTTTGGTATCTTCTTTATTGTTGGATATCAAGTGTTGTTGCTTAACAAAATTCGGTGCAATTGCGGTGCTATAATGTTTATATTTGTTCAATTGCTTCCGGTTAAGAAAATAATTGTGCAAGTCAATTTATTTTGGTTTGTATCTATTGTTTGAGGCTTAAAAAAATACTAGATCTTTTGTTTAGTCCAATTAATTCGGGATAAGAGAAACTAAGTTAATTCTGATCTTAGTTAGGCTTATCAATTGGAGGTTTCGGTTATTCAAGTCTAATCGAATGCCTTGACAAGAAAAACTAGTTAACTAACCTAGTGTTTGTCTTGAAAACATAACTGCGAAGCTGTATATATTGTACATATTGTATATAATACTCTAGTAATGAGACATGATCATAGTATTAAGGAATTACACTACTGAAAAAGCGGGGTTCAACAACCACACCGAATATTTCGTTCAACAATTTGTATGGACTCACTCCAATATAATTCCATGAGAATCAACTAGACAGTCAGACTCAATCAAGGAAAGATATCCAAGAGTTATATCTCTTTCTCAATTCAATCAACAAATCAACAAGAATGAATCTGTGAACTGATCGGTATGAGAATAACTTGGACGGTATAAAAAACAATGTCCAAGCGTCAATCAATTTTTATCCTACAACCAAAGGTCGTATTTAACAATTGGTTGAACTACGCACAACCTGTGATATTTTAATTATATAAAAATATAATGCGAAAAGAAATAACACAGACACCAGAAGTTTTGTTAATGAGGAAACCGCAAATGCAGAAAAACTCCGGGACCTAGTCCAGATTTTGAACACCACACTGTATTAAGCCGCTACAGACAATAGCCTACTACAAGTTAACTTCGGATTGGAATATAGTTGATCTCTAACCAAGTCTCACGCCGATTAAGGTACATTCGCGTTCCTTACGCCTCTGGATCCCAGCAGGAATCTACGCACTTGATTCCCTTAGCGGATCTCACCCACAACTAAGAGTTGCTACGACCCAAAGTCAAAGACTTATAAACAAATCTGTCTCCCATAGAAAAGTCTATTCTGATAGATAAATCTGTCTCCCACAGAAATACCTACGAAATTTTTATTTCGTCTTTTGATAAATCAAGGTGAACATGAACCAATTGATAATCCGGTCTTATATTCCCGAAGTACAACCTAGAAATATCAATCACCTCACAATAACTTGACTATATGGAAGTAGAAGAAGTTATTGTGGAATCACAAAGAATGAGATGAAGAGCTTTGTGATTACTTTTTATATCTTACCTATCAGAGATAAATCTCGAGCAAATATTAGAGAAGATAGTATTCAATACGATTGAACAAGTAAGATCAGAACACGCAACTACAGAGAAAATAGTTGGGTATGGCTTCACGAATCCAAAATGAAGTCTTCAAGTCGTTAACCTATAATGATTTTGGAAAAACCTAGGTTAAAGGGGAATCGACTCTAGTCGCAACTAGGACACAAGAAAGTGTCGGGATTAGGTTTTTCAGTTGCTAGAGTTCTCCCTTATATAGTCTTCCAAATCAGGGTTTGCTTTCAATCAAAGCTAAGATAGTTTAGTAACAAAGCATTCAATATTCACTGTTAGATGAAAACCTGATTTAAGATTCAAGCTAAGTTTGCTTAAAACCAAAGCAATATCTCTCCACAGCTTAGTTCTTGGTGCTCAACATGATTCTCAGTGATACGAATCGCATTTGAGTTATCACAAAAGATCTTCATTATGCCAGTGTCCATTCCATAATTAGCAAGCATTTGTTTCATCCATAGAAGTTGAGTACAAGACGAACCTGCAGCAATATATTCTGCTTCACATGTTGAAAGGGATTGTGAGTTTTGTTTCTTGCTATGCCACGCCACAAAATTCAACCCAACATAGTAGAATCCCCGGATGTACTCTTTTTGTCTTCCACACATCCTTCCCAATCAGCATCTGAATAAGCAGTAGGATCAGTGTTAGTATCAAAAGTATAAGATAGACCATAATCGATAGTATGTTGGATGTATCGCATGATCCTTTTTGCAGCTACAAGATGAGATTCCTTGGATTAGCCTGAAACCTAGCACAACAACCAACACTAAAAGCAATATCAAGTCTCGTAGCTATAAGATATAAAAGACTCCTAATTATTGATCCATAAAGTTTTTGATCCACATTGACACCTTTCTCATCTCTATGCAACTTGCCAGTAGTAGGCATAGGAGTAAGTTTTGGAGTTGACTTCTCAAGACCGAACCTTTTTACAAGATCCCTGTCATATTTTTCTTGAGATAAGTGAATTCCATCATTGTCTTGTTGAATCTGTAATCCTAAAAAGAATTTTAATTCAGCAACATTGCTCATCTCAAATTCCCTTCCAAGAGAGACTTGAAAATCTTTTTTCTCCGAGGTTGATCCATAGATGATATCATCTACATATACTTGAGAAATAACATCATCCTTCCCACTCCATTTGGTAAACAATGTTTTATCAGCACCGCTTCTCAAAAAGCCTCTCCTAAGAAGAGAAATGGTTAGTTTTTCGAACCAGGCACGAGGTGCTTGTTTTAATCCATATAATTCATTTCTGAGCCTAAATACATGATCTGGAAATTATGAACTTTCAAATCCTTTTGGTTGAGCAACATAAACCTCTTCCTTTAAACATCCGTTTAAGAATGCGGATTTTACGTCCATTTGAAATAGCTTAATCTTGAGAAAACCAACATCACCCTTTCCTTTCTACAACTCCATTGGCTTGTGGAGTAATTGGTGGTGAGTATTGTTAAATAATCCTTAATTTATCACAAAATTCAAACACCTTAGTGTCCTTGAATTCAGTTCCACGGCCGCTTCTAATTTTCTTTAGCTTGCGACCCTGTTCGTTCTGGATTTTATTAACAATAATCTTGAACTCACCAAGGGTTTCATTCTTATGAGCTAAAAATGCTACCCAAGTGAATCTGGTGTAATCATCTACCATAACTAAATTATACTTCTTTCCAGCAATAGTAGGTTGTTGAATAGGACTGAAGAGATCCATATGAATTGAATCAAGTGGAGCTTTAGTGAGAATATCTCGAGACGGTTTATGTGGAACTTTCGTTTGTTTACCCTTTTGACAGGCACCACAGACACCTTCAATCTTAGCATTGATTTTTGGAACACGTCTAACAAGTTCTTTGTTATTGATCTTAGTTAGAAGGCGGTAATTGATGTGACCAAAACGCTCATGCCAAAGATGTGTAGATTCTACCTTAGTCAAATTGCAACAATTATTAAACTGAGTATCTAAGAGATAACAGTTATTTTTACCACGAGTTCCCTGAAAAATTACTTTTCGAGTCTTGTCTACAATGTCACATCCATTTGCATTGAAGAAACCTTTATGGCCTTTGTCACAAATTTGACTAACATAAAGAAGATTAGTAGTCATACCTTTAATGTATACGACATCATGGATTTCAGGAATGCCAGGAAGTTTGATCGTCACCTTCTTGCTTATGTAGCAACAACTCCCATCTCCGAATGTTACTGGACCTCCTTCAAAATCTCTTCAATTCACAAACCAAGAAAGATCTCCAGTCATATGCCGGCTACATCCACTATCAAGGAACCATTGAAAGGGTGATGTTGATTTTGAGCAAATGCTCCCATACTAACACTATTATCCAATTTGGGTTTTCTTGTTAGTTTTGTACACCTTTTTAGAGCAGTAAATAGTTGTTCAGCTTTCTTGTGAAGATCACTAGCAACCTTTAAACTTTTCTTAAAAGGCATACATGTATGTTGAAAATGAACACGAGAACCACAAAACATACATGGACCAACATCTTTAAACTCATCTGAGAAATTTTGAGTCACATCAGGTTTCACAAAGCCTAAACCTCGCTTATCTCCTGACTTACGACAATCCTTCAGGGAAGAATTAAAGGAGTTTCTCAAATCCATTGAAGATTCTTTGACAGACTTCAAATCCTTATTTTTAGCAATTTCTGCAACAAGATCAGTATTGATCTGGATTTCTTCATCTAACTTCTTCTGGAGATCAACTACCTCTTCAGAACATTCTCGAAGATTAGAGTTTTTGATATAAATTTCGTAATTAAGACCATCAATGTTCCTTATCAATCGTTGTTTCTCTCGACAAAGATTTTTGATGATTTTATCTAGATCAAGACACTCAACGTCATAGATGGTTTCTAGAACACACTCGGAGTTGGTTAGATCTAAATCTGGTGAAGCGTTTACAGAGACTTTACTGTCCATATAGTCAGATTGCTAAAAACACAGACGTATGAGGTCTCAGTGTGTTTGCATGCTCTGATACCAATTGAAAAAGTGGGGGTGTAAAAACCACACCCAATATTTCATTCGGCAATCTGTATGGACTAACTCCAATATAATTCAAAGAGAATCAACTAGACAGTCAGACTCAATCAAGGAAAGATATCCAAGAGTTATATCTCTTTCTCAATTCAATCAGCAAATCAACAGGAATGAATCCGTGAACTGATTGGTATGAGAATAACTTGGACGATATCAAAAACCAATGTCCAAGCGTCAATTAATTTCTATCCAATAACCAAAGGTCGGGTTTACCAATTGATTGAACTACGCACAACCGTGATATTTCAATTATATAAAAATATATTGCGAAAAAGAAATAACACATACACCAGAAGTTTTGTTAACAAGGAAACCGCAAATGCAGAAAACCCCCGGGACCTAGTCCAGATTTTAACACCACACTATAATAATCCGCTACACACACTATCCTACTACAAGTTAACTTCGGACTGGAATGTAGTTGATCCCTAACCAAGTCTCACACCGATTAAGGTACAGTCGCGTTCCTTATGCCTCTGAATCCCAGCAGGACTCTACGTATTTGATTCCATTAGCCGATCTCACCCACAACTAAGAGTTGCTACAACCCAAAGTCGAAGACTTATAAATAAATATGTCTCCCATAGAAAAGTCTATTCTGATAGATAAATCTGTCTCCCACAGAAATACCTACGAAGTTTTTGTTCCGTATTTTGATAAATCAAGGTGAACATGAACCAATTTATAATCCGGTATTATATTCCCGAATAACAGCCTAGAAATATCAATCACCTCACAATAACTTAATTATATCTTACCTATCAGATATAAATCTCAAGCAAATCTTAGAGAAGATAGTACTCAATACGATAGAACAAGTAAGATCATAACACGCAACTACAGAGAAAATAGTTGGGTCTGGCTTCATGAATTCCAAATGAAGTCTTCAAGTCATTAACCTATAATGATTTTGGAAAAACCTAGGTTAAAGGAGAATCGACTCTAGTCGCAACTAGGACGCATGAAGTGTCGGGATTAGGTTTTTTAGTTGCTAGAGTTCTCCTTATATAGTCTTCCAAATCAGGGTTTGCTTTCAATCAAAGCTAAGATAGCTTAGTAACAAAACATTCAATATTCACTATTAGATGAAGACCTGATTTAAGATTCAAGCTAAGTTTGCTTAAAACCAAAGCAATATCTCTCCAATGTTAGATGGTCTTAGCTTGTTACACACAAATGAAATATACCCTAAACGTGTATATTGAGTTGGCTCAACAATAGTTAACCGAAGTTAGCCATATGAACAATTTTGTCTTAACCACATTCATCTAACACTTCTAGATCAAATATGATTATCAATCAATCATGAAAGGTTATCAAATAAATCTAATTGTGTTACTCATGGAGTTGTTCGTTTACATCTCGTAGAAGTATATAAGAACCAATTGAAACAAAATCGTATTGATTCGTAATCATACAAAGTACTTATTCCGAAATCAATTCATGAACATTAAGACACGGTTATCAAAGATTGTATTCCTTAATTTAATAATGTATTTGTTCATGAGTATGAAACATACTTAACCGATTTTAAAACTTTAACCACTAAGTTTGCAAACTGGTACGCAAACTATATTTCCGGACTTTGGTCTTGTCCAGCCGTTTGCAAACTGGTATGCAAACGGCCGTCCCGGACCTAACTCAGGTAGAACCGTTCACATACTGGTATGCAAACTTAGTTCCCGGACTTTTCAGTTAAAACCGTTCGCATACTGGTATGCAAATAAGGTTTATGTACCTAAATCATACCACAACAGTTTGCATACTTGTATGCATACTGTGTGTATCCAGACAATGGTTAACTGTTCTCAACTCCCATTTCAATCATTGAAACATCCTTAGAAGACGACAATGGCTGTCTCACACATACCATTAGCTTATAAGTAATTCAAGTGATCGAATGATCAATATGAAACTTTCCGAATCGACATCAAATGATTGTCTCACACAAATCATATAAGATGTTTTAAGGCAATTTTCACATGATCATCTTTTGACTTATTATTTAGTTTCCAACAAATAAATTGTTTCCAACTAAACTCGTCAAGATTAATGATGAATGTAGCTAAAGCAAAAAACTTCCAACACATATTTCGAGAAATAGATAAGCGAGATAAACCCAGCTCGAAATATCAAATGTGTATAATATAAAATTCTATATAGCTATACGACTTAGTCTCATTAGGAGATAAAATAGAATAGACTTTTGAGTGATAGATAAGTTTTAGTCTCCACATACCTTTTTTTGTTGACGTATTCAATCGATGAACGCCGTGAAGTCTAAAGCTCAACTACACATTCTATCCTAACCCGAAACATAACTATAAGTAGACTAGAAATCAAGACTTATAGTTTTGATCACCTAAACTTGACAAACATGCTTGAGATCGCAATGCTTGCGAGTTCGACCAAGCAGTGCTCTAACTATCCCCCTCCCTGTCAATTTTAATGACAAAACTATCAATACATATGGATTAAAAAATAAATAAACTTTGTAGCTTCTCATCCAACCTGTTTGATTTCCTTGGTTCTTCAACATTAATTGAATTCTTCGTCACTTCAATTACTCCAGCGATTCTGAACGTGTTCAACTCAGCATCATTGTTGTTGAAGATCCGTAGCCATATCAATAATCGACAAGTTGTTTTCTTATTGTTGTACAGTGTCATAGTATTATTACACAACATCAAAGTTCAATTGTATCACAACTTTGACAATAATACTACGGTGATATGTATCACTCCCCATTAGTCAATACTTCATCACACAATGAAAACCACCCCCTCCCCCCCTTACATAATGATCAGTAAACCATATGTATGTAGTGTGAACTACAAAATAATTATCCCCCTTTTTGTCAATATAAATTGGCAAAGGTACGAAAACTAACCGGATCAAAATGAAATTCTCAAAGGGATTATTCATGACTAAAAGAGAATATATCAACTTGGTTTCGATGATTTCACATAGTTGAAACTTAGTGTATTCATCAAGGATTTTATAAAGATACAAGATAACTCCTACAATATTCCACAACCACACTCCCCACAAAAATTTGGAAATTAAACACAAGTTCAATTAAGAACTCTCCCCCCATGATATGTCATTCCTGAAAGAACAACAAGAGCGACCTTACTTTTACAAGAAAAGAAGGATTTCTTTTGACATTTTGATACTTTAACAGAAACAAAATACAACTACTAGAAACAAATGTTGAATTGAAACAACACTACACTGGAACTTCAAGCTTTTATTTCCCAAAAGATATGGATAGATCCAGGGGAAAGTAAAAAGCAAAAAATCTAATGAACCAAAACAACACCAATAGACTGTCGTAAGTATTGAAACATGGCAGTATCTAGAGGTTTGGTGAGAATATCACCCAATTTTTGTTCAGAAGGCACAAATTCCATGTTAATAATACCATTTTCATAGAGATCTCTAATAAAATGATACCTGATGTCCATGTGCTTAGTTCTTGAGTGCTCAACAGGATTCTCAGTGATACGAATCGCACTTGAGTTATCACAAAAGATCTTCATTATGCCAGTGTCCATTCCATAATCAGCAAGCATTTGTTTCATCCATAGAAGTTGAGTACAAGACGAACCTGCAGCAATATATTCTGCTTCGCATGTTGAAAGGGATTGCGAGTTTTGGTGTTTGCTATGCCATACCACAAAATTCAACCCAACATAGTAGAATCCCCCAGATGTACTCTTTCTGTCTTCAACATCTGAAGCAATAAGATCAGTATTAGTATCAAAAGTATAAGATAAACCATAATCGATGGTGTGTTGGATGTATCGCATGATCCTTTTTGCAGATGCAAGATGAGATTCCTTTGGATTAGCCTGAAATCTAGCATATCAACCAACAATAAAAGCAATATCAGGTCTCGTAGTTGTAAGATATAAAAGACTCCCAATGATTGAACGATAAAGTTTCCGATCCCCATTGACACCTTTCTCATCTCTATGCAGCTTTCCAGTAGTGGGCATAAAAGTAAGTTTTGGAGTTGACTTCTCAAGACCGAACCTTTTTACAAGATCCCTGGCATATTTTTCTTGAGATAAGTAAATTCCATCCTTGTGTTGTTTAACCTGTAATCCTAAAAGAATTTTAATTCACCAACATTGCTCATCTCAAATTCCCTTCCAAGAGAGACTTGAAAATATTTTAAAAGACTCCCAATGATTTCTCATTGACACCTTTCTCATCTCTATGAGCTTTGATCCATCTCAAGACCGAACCTTTTTACAAGATCCCCGGCATATTTTTCTTGAGATGATATCATCTACAACATTGCTCATCTACAAGAGAGACTTGAAAATATTTTTGCAAGAAACTTGAGAAATAAAAACATCCTTCCCGCTCCATTTGGTAAATAATGTTTTATCAGCACCGCCTCACAAAAATCCTTTCCTAAGAAGAGAAGTGGTTAGTTTTTCGAACCAGTCACAAGATGCTTGTTTTAATCCATATAATTCCTTTCTGAGCCTAAAGACATGATCTGGAAATTCTGAACTTTCGAATCCTTTAGGTTGAGCAATATAAACCCCTTCCTTTAAACATCCGTTTAAGAATGCGGATTTTACGTCCATTTGAAATAGCTTAATCTTGATAAAACAAACATGAGCTAATAGTAGTCTAATGGACTCAAAGAGTGCTACATCATCAAAGGTCTCGTCAAAATCGATACCTTCAATCTATGAGTATCCCTGAGCGACAAGTCTAGCTTTGTTTCTGACAATTGTGCCAAATTCATTTGACTTGTTTTTGAATATCCATTTAGTACCAATAATATTTACATTGGAGGGAAAAGGTACGATTTCCCATACATCTTATCTTTGGAATTGCTTTAACTCTTCCTGCATTGCATTCACACAGAAGGGATCACTAAGAGCTTCACCAATGTTTCTTGGTTCTACTTGCGATAGATAACATCCAAAGTTATAAATATTTGTAAGTTCTCCGCTCGTCTTAGCTATAGAATCTTTACCTCCAATAATACTGTTAGTATCATGATTACGTTAACTCCATAATACTTAATAGTGATCCTATAAAGTTTGGTTATTACCGAACTTATTATCAAGTACACACTTTTTTGTAGCATTGCCTCGATCTTGTATTCATAGTCAATCACACAAGTTATCTTGTTGTTGTATTGTCTCGATCTTGTATCCATAGACAACCACACAAAGTGTGAACCGAATTGTCGTATTGTCCCGACTTTGTCCATATACGATCACATTCGGTAAAAGACTTATAGGTTGAAATAAAAAGATTGTGGTGTATTTGGGTACCCTCGTATTTTCAACTTTACTCAACAACCTCCTTTGGTCTTGAATCAAAATGTTAATCTCAGCAACCTCATTTGGTCTTGAGCCCAAAACTCCGTTGTTTCTTTCCATCCAAATGTTCCATAAACTGCATAATGCAAAATATTTCATACCTTTTTACATTTTCCTGTTAAGACATTAGTATCCCAAGCATTAAAAAGTTGCATCATTGGTTCCGGCATTGTCCAAGAGATGTTAATAGCCTTTATGAAGTAATCCCATAACTCAAAGGAGTAAGAACAATGAAGAATGAGATGATCAACAATCTTTACTTTTATGATGCATGTATGACAACTTTCACTTTGAATATTTGAACCTCTGTGACGCGGTATAGTACTTGTAGGAAGAGAGGAATAAAAAACAACTCATAGCATAAAATATACCTAATTATGGATCCCTTTTATCAAAAAAAGTCGTGCAAAAGTTGTAATTCTTTACTTCACCAGACAAGACTTGATAACACTTCTTAATACTTGTTAGAGCATAGCTCGGTTGAACCCACCAAGCGTTGGTATGTCAAGTTTGGTTGTCATATTTTAGTGAATCAAAACTCAATTAAAGAGTCGCTTGATTATATACTAGAGACAACTTCGTATATGTTAGGCTAGAAAGATTAGGATAATGAGACATAAAAGTATTACTCGAAGAATTGAAGAATGTGAAGAAGTAACAAGCTACATCGAAGACATCATCCTTCCTCTTGAGTTTAGTAATATTTTGACTTGAACTGTTTCATTCCCAACGTATCTTTCAAGTCGTGCTATATTGAAAACATAACTGCGAAGCTGTGAATGATTATACTCTAGTAGACATAATGTTAAGGAATTAGAATACGAAGTATAACGCCTATCTTTTGAACTTCGTATATAAGACATCGACATAATCGTATGAATGTTATTGTGATTATGTGTATGGGTATGGGTGAAGATTTCGTCCTAGGAAACAATGTTTTACATTCGTTTAAAGGAAGTACATTCATAAACTTGTTTTATGGATCGAAAGGGAAATCGCTAGGCTTATTGGTATTGTCATTCATTGCATATCTTTGGATTACCAACATGTGTGAGTTAGTAGAACCGATCATAACTTGTTATGTATCTTGGTAAAACTAGTCACAATGCCTGACTTATGTATTGGTATGACTTTTATTAGTGTAACTGATCCTAAGTAATCACCTAAGATGGTATGATCGATATTTGTAATTGGTGTGACCGATCCTAGTAATTGGGGTAACCGATCCTAGTAATTGGTGTGACCGATATGTGTAATCGATCCTTATAATTGGTGTAACCGGTCCTGGTAATTGGTGTAACCGATCCTGGTAACTAGTGTGACCGATCACAAGTAATACCATGAGAATATGGTAACCGGTCCTGGTAATTGATGTTACCAATTTGGTAACTGATGTAACCGGTCCTAGTAACCATATTAAGGTAGAACCGATCCTTGTGTTTGGTAGAATCGTAAACCCATGATTAGTGTGTTGATTTGATTAATCACATAGTTCATGGAAATCAGATGAACCAGTTCTAAACTTGTTTGGAAGTGTGGTAAAATCGGTTCCAAGATTGTAAATATATATGAAAAAGGATTTAAAAAGAATAATATGTTGACATACTTTGAACATGTTCAGTAACTCTTATCTTTTATTGTTCAAAGATATTCCTTAATAACTCAAGTAGATCCCGGACCGAAATAAGTTGAGAATCTTTTAATTAAGGTTATTAATTTTATATGCTTTTAATTACCAGCAATCAAAATGCATATCTCTGGAAAATAAAAATTGGTAATGTGCATTTACTAATTGGAGATTTTCTAGTAGGATTTTGTTTAATTTTGGACATAGCATTTCCAGGAAATATGAAAACCGATTTGGACATTTATTGCATATCTTAAGAATATTTCGGTTTTGGAAATTCCTTGGTGTCCAAACTTCCTTGGTATATAAATACCCAAGTTTGCATTTCGAGCAAACTATCCTAAGAGCCAGCAAAACTACCTTGTTGTGTTGTTACTGGTGGAGTCGTCTATTCGAATGGAAAGTACCCTAATTAGGCGAAATCTCTTACGACCGCTCGTTTAAAGACTTCTGTGGGATCAAGAAGCTCTACGAGTACCATTGGTGGGAAACTAGATAATTGCAGTATTATTAGTTTTCGATTTGATTTGATTGACTAACGGTTGTTGAACTTTGATTGCACCTAGTTTGTTTATTCTTGAGAATCTTCTCTTATGATATAAGATTCACTCAAACTAGAACGAAGTGTCGACGGGATCTTTAGAATTGTTTGTAGATTCTAAATACATCTTGTGATAATCCATTGTTAACAGACTCCGTTCTGTGCATGATTGATCACAAGAGATTCAAGTTGTTGTGTGCAGGTTTTTATTGAAAATTTAAGAAGATTTGAAGACGAATAAGATTTCTTATTTGGGTTCATAATATTTGGTGTGCACAAAACTTGATCGGCTGGGATCCAACTATAATCGGTTTATCTTTGATAGATTTGATTGATTAGTTGCGTAGATCGGCATCATTATATAGTATCTTGGTAGATCCTATTTTTGATTGCAAAATCCAAACTCGGCTACTTTGGTAGTTGTTGGATAGATAGATCTAAACCTGACAAAGGAGTTTATTGGATTAAACAGAAGAGCCTTTGTCTAACTCATATCACTGAGATTGAATAGAGTTGTTCTGAAACAGATTTGTTTGTTCCTTTATTGTTTGGAATACGAACCAAAGGAATTGTTCCAGTGCGTGCACTTATTGAATGTCGGAAGCGCAGGGATACTGAAGAAACTAGGTGAACTATAGGTTTAGTTGCTTGGTCTCATCAACTATACAAAGTTGGTGTGATTTTTTATAGCGGCTTAATTCTGAGAGTATTCAACTCTGGACTAGGTCCCGGGGTTTTTCTGCATTTGCGGTTTCCTCGTTAAAAAAAATCGTGTTGTGTCATTTACTTTTGTTATCCGCAATTATAATTGTTGTTATTATAATTTAAAGTAAATGTAGTTGCAGGAATTCCCACAATACATCCCTCACAAGAATTCATAATATTTAACACATCTTTAAGATCAACAATTACACTTTTTATTAATCGAGTTAGAAATTTTACAAGAAGAAAGTGAAATCAAGAATACAACTATTACTAGACTTTCTCTCTCCTCAGAACTTTCTCTCCATTCTAAAAAGATCTCCTCTCCCTTAAGCTTGTTCGGCTCTTTATATAGGGTATTACATAGCGGGTGACAGCTAAGATGTCCTTTATTTTTGGATCTGGCTTGCGATATTCTCGCAAGTATGCAAATGTTAAATTTCGCAACACTCCTAAATCTCGCTAGGTCTCCACATCTTTCTCGTGTTTAGGCTGTCGTCATCTGTTGCGTCATTTCTGTAGTTACTCTGCGACATCTTCGTAGTGTGTTGTTCAAAGGTTTCCCAAAGGTATAGATGTTGCGATATTCTGATCCTACATCTTGCCTCTTCTCATGTCTTCTCTGCGAGGGAGAGAATGTCATGAGAATTAGTGCTTCAAAATGCCGCAGCCATTCATTTTCCCATGCTTTTATGTATTGACATAATTCTGTACTTTTATGCAGAATTTATTACACGTATTTCCTCTTCCTTTCATTTCTTGACACGTCTTTTTCAACCGTTATTTTTCAACCGTTCACGTCTAGTCTTCGCATTAAATGTGCTTATCTTCTCGAGATTTCTTCTCTCTATATATATTCTTCTCACTCTTCTCTTCTTCTTTTTTACTTTCCTTCTTATATTTTCTGCAACTTCTCTTCATCGTTTCTCCGTAAATTCCGCTCCTTCTACTGTAAATTTCCTTGTTTCTATTTCTTTTGTTCTTTAGCTTTTTCTTCATTCCCATACTGAAAATGCCTCCAGTTGGTCGTAAGTATGAAACTTCTCTTGAAAGAATTCAGAAAGATCTCGAAGAGAAGGGTTTTACATTAACCACTATTCCCAATCAAGAATCTAAATCCATTCTTTCTGCCAAATTGTTTTCTGATCATCATTGTGATGATAAAGAAATCATAGTTTCGCTTGGTCAGATTCTTGCCGGCCTTCCTATCCCTCTTTATGATCCAAATCTTCCCTTATTTTATGAAATTCTTTCTCATGCGAAATTCTCGCGAGCCATCTATCAATTGAGTGGGGACTGTATTCGCTTAATGCTTGAATTCGCCAACCGCGGTGCTGGTAAAGGATCTCTTTACCCAAAAGAAGTCAGGGATCCTGAATTTGAGGATTTAGAAATATTCGCCGAAAAGTACACAGTAGAGAGATTCTTTGAAAATTACGAAGTAATAAACATGAAAAATGATAAAACCCGCTGGGGTGCTCGCTTGAAGAGGAAAGAAAATGTTGCCAGCGATAGAATACTTATGCAGGACATTGATTGGCATTCTGGCAAGAATAATATTCCTCATCACTCTAAAGACGACAGATGGTGCGTCTTTCCACTGGTTTTGAAGGGACCTTATATTTCAGGTCCAAATGTGCTTCATGCGAATCTCGCCACTTATCAACCTTGGGTATTTAATTGGCCCGAGAAAGCGAAAGAGGTATGTCTTCGAATCTTGCTCACTTCATAATCTTTCATTTATTGTTACTTTCTTGTTTTCTAACTCTTGCGAAAATTTTAGATTAAAAAGCTGAGATCGAGCTATAATAGGACTGGGAAGGCTAGCACTTTATCTGCTCTGCGCTCCATCACAGATGAAGTAAGAAACATCTTTTATACTTTTAACAATATTGTTGCCTCTGTTTCTTATCTTCATTTGTGTGCGAAGGTTGGTGTTGTAGCTGTTGAAGAAGAAGAAAGTTCTAAGGTTGTGAAGACCAAAGGCAAAGGTAAAGGTTCTCTTCGCAAGGAGAAATCTGCTGCTCCACCTTCAAAGAAGCGAAAATTTCATTCTCCTTCTCCTTCAAATCTTCGATCTGGCGAAAGTTCTGATGATGATGATAACGATGATGTTGATACTCCTTTCGCAAGAGGAAATTTTCTAGCTGAATCTTCTATGGCACAACTACATAGCATCTTCTCTGACTCCATGCAAGGGATTGGGGATGATCGTCTCTCTAGTACATGCAAAGCTCTTGCGAGTATCTGCGATGCTCCTTTACTGGATGGTGATGATTCTCTTCATGGAGTCTCTAGATCAGTGACTCCCAGCTTTCTGAACTCACTTGGTGTCTTGGTATGCCTTCGTTTCTCTATTTCTTCATAGTTATGATTTAAAATTATATTATATCTTGACAATTTATTCATTTTCCTTCGCAGACTGGGAGAGCTTCCTTCGCTGTTGCCTTAGATCTTGAGAAAAGGCGTGGGATTCTTGAAAAAAAAAATCTTCAACTTCGCAAGAGAAATGAAGAACTAGAAGCTAAAGCTGCTGCTCTTCGCGAAAAGAACAAACAATTAGAAGTTGATTCTTCTACTCAAAAGGATAAAATATCTAGTCTTCAAGATGCCAATAAGCAACTTTATGGTATGAAATTTTTCTCTTTTCCTTTATTTCATTTTCTCATTATCCTCCCTCATCTAATTTATCATTTTCGCAGACGTCTATGATCTTTCTGATGAAGCCATTCTCCTTCACTCATTCCCCAATTCTATGGATAATAATACCCTCCTTGAACACCTTAATAATTCCTTAAATAGTTTTTCAAATGACAAGATTAAATCTCTTCCCATAAATGAACTCAGATCCAAACTTCGCCTCTTAGAAATTGACCATAGATCCAGCTTGGGCTTAGCCAACAAATTTAAGCGTTTCTATCTCAATTCTAAAGAGGAGATTAATGCTTTAAGATCCAAGATCAGTGACCTTATAGATGGAAAAGATCGCATCGCTAGACAAGGTGCTCAAGCATTAGCGAAATTCTAAAAAACTCTTCTTGAAGTTCAAATTGAACGAGATGAATCTAGCCGCAAAAATGTTGTACTTAGCGAAAGAGAGAATCAAATTCGCTCCCTTCTGCTCATAAATAATGATGATGAATTCGCTCTGGGCTGCGAAAGTTCTAGATGACGCCAGAAATAATTTAGGTATAAACGTTAGTCTTCAAGCTGAGTACACAACCTTGGTTAGGGATATGATTTCTGACAGAGAAGGTTGTTAATTATTCTTCTTTATTGATCGTTTGTCTTTAATAAATTGTCATTAAGTTGCTGATTCATTGTCATATGTTCGCAGGAGCTGAAGAGAGATTTCTCAAAAGGATTGAAGAACTTGAATCTGAGAAGGAGCAGCTCGCAAAGAATCTTTCTTCTCGCAATGATAAATATTTTAGATTGAAGAGTCAACTAAAGATTACTGTTGCGAACTTTAAGAATGATGCTACTCTTTTTCGCAATCAGACTATTAAGACGGTCTGCGACGATAATAGTATCCCTCATTCTACATATCCTTGCCTCTTAGAAAAAATCCCCAAGAATGTGCCTCCTCTGGATATCTCTGACAGTGATGCTAGTGAAGAAGAGGAATCTGATGGAGATGAAGAAGAAGAAGGATTTGATGAAGATGATGATGAAGAAGAATCAAACAAGAAATAGTTCTGTCTCCTTCTTTCTGTTTTTGTAATATCTGTACATTCATTCTTTTAATCTCCTATCTTTGTAATCTTTTGCTGCGAATTTCTTGGATCTTCAAATGCAAGTTCTACCTTGTTCCTTTCTGCACATATTAGAAAAGCAATTCTTTTTTGCAATATGGTTAATCAATATATTATCAATCTTTCATTTTATGTGTGGGTAAATCTATCATATGGAGACAAATAACATGTTCTTATTCTATTCATTCCCATACTTGCCTCTGTTATTTGTATTCAAATGAAAGATTAAGCAAGTTGATTTTGAATAGCAACATGTATTCATGCCTCAGTCTCGCAGCTGTTTTTGCTGAATTTTCGCAAGTGTTATTCTCGCAGCTGTTATTTCTTGGTTTCTTCCAAGATTTCATTTTTTCTTTTTCTCTTATGTGGTCTTATTTTGCCTTCCTAGTTAAAGGTCCTATTTTGCCACCTCATGTCATTGCGACAAAATCGCAGGACGTCTTTGCTCTTGCATGCAAAAAACCCCTTGATCTTGCCTTAACTTTTTTCTCTTGTGATTTTTGTTGCGACAATATGACAGGCCTAAATATTCTTGCGAAAATAAAGCCCCATGACATTGCCGTCTTGCGACGAAATCGCAGGACGTCCTTACACTTTCATGTACTGACCCATTGATCTCGTCTTATCTTTCTCTTTTGTATTATTGCCTCTTCAGGATTGTCGCACAAATATGACGAGCCTAAATTTTCTTGCGAAAATAAAGCCTCATGACATTTGCGTCTTAAGACACTTATCATCTCCCTAATGGAGGGTGCCGCCCTTATCTTCCCCCTGGTTTCCCCTTCAAGGAGACGTACCTCTACCATCCAAGGTTGGCTCCTCCCATCCGGTCTTGACAACAACCAGTTGTTTTCGCAGCCTCTTATCCCTTTTGCCTATAGGGATTATGGTTACGAGACTGCACCCTAAGTGGGGTTTTCTTGGCCGAGAAAAGATAAGCCAAGACTTGCCAAGAATGGCCTAGACGCTTCAAACGCCCTGTGCACTCTTGGCTCAACCGTGTACCTCGGCGCCTTGATCGATGTCGACTCCTTAGAAGAGACCCTCGGTCGTCCAACCTAAGTCATAAGCTTAGATTGAAAATCCAAGGTACCTCTCCTGGATAGGCTTTATTGACCCCAAATATCCATGACTCAGGTTCCAGGGGCGGTGTAACCTTTTCGCTGAGCCATGCAACAGGTACCCCCTTCTATGACGCACTTTAGGTCTTACATTTGCCTCTTGTGAAATTTTGATTTCGCGAACTAGGGTGTACGCCATAGCTGGTTCGCCCCTTTCTAGTATGTCATTGATCTTTGATTATCTCTTGGCATTATCTTTTGCGAAATTTTCGCGTATTCTTTCTTTGTTTTGTTTCTTTTTCTGCATATCAGCTCTTTTGTAATTTCGCAATCTCATCTTTATTATTCATAAAATATACTTTCATCTTCTGCATATCAAATTTTTTTTTGACAAATCAGTCAAACAACTCTCTTTCTTCTCGCAATTTTACTTTTGCATTCAGAGAATCAACAAATACATTCACTCTTTAAGTCTCGTACTTCTGCTATTTTCTGCCTCTGCATTTTTGAATTTTTCTGTTATTTTCTTATCTTTTGCGGAATTTTCGTCGCTTCTTATCTTCAGCATGCATTGGCTTCGCAGCGTTTCTTCTTCTCTCTGTTCTATTGCATCTACCATCAATCTTTCACTTTTTTGTCTTTCTTTGATGTTATGTTTCCAATTCTTCTTCTTCGCAGCTCTTTCTTCGCAAGATTCTACATCAATTTCATAACACTTCTTTCCTTCAATCCAATCTCCTTTTATGATACCAATACCACTGGGATGAGGGAACTTGATACATTGATGGAAATTCGATGCTACACCTAGAATCTCATGTAACCAAGGTCGTCCAATCAATGCGTTGTATGGTGATTCCACATCGACTACACATAATAAAATTTCAGAGGACAATCCTTTCAGTGGAACTCGCATATGAACTTCCCCTTTAGGCTTATTGGCAGTACCATTAAAACCATAGATTTTGTAAGTTGAAGGTATTAGATCTTCATCTTTCCCTCCCATAGTTTTATAAGTATGATAAAAAAGGATATTCACGGAACTTCCAGTATCGATTAAAATTATGTTGATTGCCCATGAATTCTCAGCTTCATCATCTTCATCATCGCTAGGTTTTGGGTTAATCTCCAATCTTACCACTAATGGGTTGTCGTGCATTTCTCCACCCTCAGGTACTTCTTCTGCGGTAAAAAAAATAGTCTGCTTTTACCATTTTTTCAGTGCCGATGTCTTCGCAATGTTCATTATTTCTCTATTATCGGTGTCTCTTACGAAAACCCTGCTGAGAGTTTTATCGTGAAAGTCTTCAATTGTCTTGTACGAATGTACAATAGAGTGACAAAACAGATTCTTTGCCTTTGCTCCAACTTCTATCACAAATGTTTCTCTTTCCTTTGCTGTGTTTGTCCTGCGAATATCTGGTAGAGGTGGTAATGTTTGAGGCTGAGTTTGTCCTATTAGAAAATGATTTAATTTTCCCTGATCTATCATTCTAAGAATGATTCTCTTTATATTTCTGCAGTCATTTGTTGTATGTCCATGGAAATGATGATAAGAGCAAAATTCATGACTTCTGTGTCTTGGAGGTGGTTCACTGCCCATGTTCCATGGCGCGGGTATGTTTTCCATCAAGATTATAGCTTCCCATATCTTTTCCACACTAGCATTCAGAGGTGGCATTCTGATTTCTTCCCATATTACCTTGTGATTTCGTTGTCCTCTGTGATAGTTTTGCCTCTAACCTCCATAAGTTTCTTGTGGCTGATCAAGTCTTTGGATTTTGTTATTTCCACCATGGTTATAGAAATTTTTGTCTCTCTCGAATTCTTCTTGATCACGACTTCCCATAGATACTAGCTTATGTTGACTATCACCCATTATCCTCTCTTGTTGTCCTTGCGAGGTGCTCGCCACTGTATTTATCAACTTAGGTAATAAGCTTGTATTCGCTGCTTTTGAACTTGTGTTCGCAACTGGGTATGATTCCATCTCATTTTGTTTTTCCTCAAGAGCAATATATTCCTCCTGAAATTCTCGTAGCCCAGTCATTGTGATCGTATTCTTGATTCTGAAAATTTGAATGTACAGCAAATTGGTTGCGAACATAGCTTTAATGAATGATAGAATGAGATATCTCTCATCCACTCGGCCAGCCATATCACTACACATTGTATTCCACCTCATGGTTAGATGCTTCAAACTTTCGCCAATCCTTTGCTTTAACCCAAATACATCTTCAATGCCAGGTCGCGAGGAATTGTTACTTATATATGCCCCTAAGAATGTAGTGTGCAAATGGTTGAAAGATGTTATGGTATTCTTGGGTAAACCTTCAAACCACTTTAAGGCTTCCCCCGTTAAACTTGATGTAAAATATTTTCACAACACAACATCATGGTTTTCCCACTGTAACATACATCTCACATAAGCTTTGATATGTTAAATGACACAAGTTGTTCCATCAAAAATGCTAGTTAGCGCGGGTAGATTGCACTTTGGGGGTATTCCTCCTAATTGTACTTCTTGTGTAAACGGAGTTTTCGCAGCTTCTTCTATGGATTCATCCAATTGTCTCCTGCCTCCTTCTTTTCTGTTATTTAACATTCCTCTCATATCCGCCAATTCTCTCAGGATTTGTTCATTTACACCGGAATTTTGGTCCATTGGCCTCTTTAACTCTTTTTCTCTTCTTCTTCGCTCATGTCCGTCTTGTTTTGCGAAATTTTGCGCTTCTTCTCCATTATCCTCTTCTTGTCTTTTTCTGTGATCTTCCCTTTCATGAATTCGCACATGATTATGTCTCTCATCTTCTTCTCTGCGATTTTGTTCATTCCTTCTCAATTCTTTTTGCCGCCTTTCAGCTCTCCTTTGTACTCTATCATATTCTTCATTGATATTACCATTATTGCGATTTTGTTCACGCCTTCTTTCTCGATTATCATGATTGTTCTGGCGAACTGCCTCTTGGAGCTCCTTTTCCTCCATTTCTGCTCTCAGCCTCTCTCTTTCGCAAGCTAAATGTGCTTGTTCAGCATAATGTCTCTCTATTTCCTCTTCAATTATTCGCTGATTCCTTTGAACATCTCTTCCCTGTAATATTCTCCTTCTTTCTTCCTGATTTTCTTCACCATCTTGATTACTTTGCTCCTGATGTTGCCCATTCCCCTGATTTCTATTGTTGTGTCCATTTTGGAGAGTTTCGCCATGTGGGATATAACGATCTTCAATCATTTCTCTTCTTTCGCGATATTCTCCGTCTGGATTTTGTACTTCCTCTCGAGTATCTTCATTAACATTTTCTACAGGAAAATTTCTCCTTATTTCTCCCCTAATTGATCTTGAACTTGACCTTGTAGTGCTTCTCGACCTTTTATTCTGCAACTTCATGTTTCTATCCTCAACTCATGATTTTGTCTTGTCAAATTTGCACGTTCTTCTGCTTCTAATCTCCTCTCCTCGTGTATTCTTTGCCTCAATGCCTCTAACGCTTCGATCTCTTCATTTCCATGAATTATTCCTCCAATTGTTTCTCGGTCTCTCTCCTCTCGTCCATTGCTTCTTAATTGCTGCTCTTCTTCCATTTCATCTACGAAATCTGATCGCCAAGTATGTATACTCACTCTGTCATAATATATAGTTCTATTTTCTGCTAGTGTACATTGAATTGGTTGTTGAATTTGATTTTCTCCATCATTTCTCATGTTCATCCTTGAAGACTCCTCCATTTCATTTCTTCCTTACTCCTTCTAACAATTTTTGGTTGTTTTGAGTTATTTCTTCTTCTAGCCATTTTTCAATTTTAATGAGGTGTTGAAAATTATGTGAAATTATTTACCTATTACTCCAAATTCTTTCAAATCACAATATCAACCTTCAATCCTGTTTCTAGCGCCATTATGTAGTTGCAGGAATTCCCACAATACATCCCTCACAAGAATTCATAATATTCAACACATCTTTAAGATCAACAATTACACTTTTTATTAATCGAGTTAGAAATTTTACAAGAAGAAAGTGAAATCAAGAATACAACTATTACTAGACTTTCTCTCCATTCTAAAAAGATCTCCTCTCCCTTAAGCTTGTTCGGCTCTTTATATAGGGTATTACATAGTGGGTGACAGCTAAGCTGTCCTTTATTTTCGGATCTGGCTTGCGATATTCTCGCAAGTATACAAATGTTAAATTTCGCAACACTCCTAAATCTCGCTAGGTCTCCACATCTTTCTCGTGTTTAGGCTGTCGTCATCTGTTGCGTCATTTCTGTAGTTACTCTGCGACATCTTCGCAGTGTGTTGTTCAAAGGTTTCGCAAAGGTATAGATGTTGCGATATTCTGATCCTACAGTAAATTACACAAACGTTAACTCCGTATTACTTGATAGTGATCCTATAGAGTTTGGTTAAGTCTGAACCTATTATCAAGTAATCACACTTTGATTGTTGTATTGTCTCGATCTCGTATCCGTAGACACACAAAGTGTGAATACCGATTCGTTGTATTGTCTCGACTCATTCCATTGACAATCACTTTTGGTAAGAGGACTTATAAGTGGAAAAGTTTAATATTGTGGTATATTTGGGTACCCTCGTCTTTTCAATTGGTATCAGAGCATGCAAACACGAAAAGATCTAACAATCTGTGTTTGGTGCGATCCAACCTATAAGAAATGAATCTAATGGATGAATCAGTTAACGTTTCAAAGATACTAAACTCTCTTCCAGAAGATTCTGAAAAACATTATTCAATACTTGTCAAGATGTTAGAGAAAAAAATTGAAGAGAACATGTCACATACTGAAGATATCAGTAATATCATTACTGATAGAGGACTGGTCAAGAATACAGAAGACCTTCATGTAAGGAAGTCTAACAAATCTCCAATACTAGCATCTCGACATTTGAAATCGAGTAAGAAGAAGCTATCTAAAGACATTTTTCAAAAAGGGTTGGTATGGTTTAACCCAGAAGATTTGTTGTGCAAAAAATATGATTAAACGTGTTAAGAGATTATATAAGAACTTAACAAAGCATACTAATCCAGAATCAAAACAATCTGGAAAAACTGTTGAACAATGCCTATGAGCATTTGCACTCAAAACTACTTCTCCATTCCAATGGTTTATAGATAGTGGTTGTAGTAGACATATGACAGGTGATCTTTCTTGGTTCACAAAGACTGAAGACTACAAGGGAGGGTCTGTAACGTTTGGGGATGAAAGCAGCTGTCTTATTAACAAAAATGGAACTATTAAACTTCCAGGTATTCCTGAAATTCATGATGTAGTTTATGTCAAAGGAATGAAAGCCAATCTTCTTTCAGTTAGTTAAATTTGTG
The DNA here is from genome assembly GCA_023531295.1 of Papaver armeniacum. Lineage (NCBI taxonomy): Eukaryota > Viridiplantae > Streptophyta > Magnoliopsida > Ranunculales > Papaveraceae > Papaver > Papaver armeniacum. Next base: position 209,983 of record JAJJWW010016139.1, read on the forward strand.
ATAAGGGTCATAAAGTGATTTTCAATATGGGAGGATGTGATATTGAAGATAAGTCTGGAAAAATAATTTTCGTGGACGAAGAAGTATGAATAACTGTTATCTCCTTGATATACAGTCTAATTTATACTATAACTTGACCAAGGTAGAGTCAACCCATTTGTGGCATGAACGATTTGGTCATATCAACTACCGAATGCTGGGAAAGCTATTTAATCGTGAACTTGTTAGAGGCGTTCCCAAAATAAATACTAAAGTAGAAGGTGTATGTGGTGCTTGTCAAAAAGTTAAGCAAGGAAAAATTCCACATAAACTATCTCGAGACATAGCCACTCGTGCTCCTCTCGACGTCATTCGTATGGATCTTTTTGGTCCTATTCAACAAGCAACTATTGGAGGAAAGAAATATGCTTTAGTGATGGTAGATGATTACACACGGTTCAATGGGTTGCTTTCCTAAAACACAAAAATGACACGCTTGAGGAATTTAAGATTATTGTAAATAGAATCCAAAATGAACAAGGTCGCAAACTAAAAATAATAAGGAGCGATCGTGGTACAGAATTCAAAGATATGAAAGTATATGAATACTGCAATCAACTTGGAATTTCTCGTCAATTTTCTGCTCCCATTACACCTCAGGCAAATGGTGTGGCTGAAAGAAAGAATAGAAATATTCAAGAAATGGCAAGAGGAATGCTTCACAATAAAAATTTACCATTAGCATTTTGGGGAGAAGCTGTGTTCACAGCTTGCTATCTTATTAATAGAGTTTATCTAAGGTCAAAAACTCTAAATACTCCTTATGAATTATGGTATGGAAGAAAACCCAATCTGAGTTATTTAAGGGTTTTCGGAAGCAAATGCTATATACTAAAGGACAGAGAACACCGAGGAAAATTTGATTCCAAGAGTGATGAAGGAATTTTTCTTGGGTATGCTTCTGATAGTCGTGTATTCAGAGTATATAATCTCAGAACCAAAGTAATGATGAATCTATTAATGTTGTTATTGATGACATTAGTGACTTTCATCAAGACAATCATAGTGCTGCAAAACTTCCTCCTTCAGAAACTGTTAGTAAAGAAAAACAGATTGAAGAAGAACCAGCAATTGTTCCTATGGTTAGTGACGTTGATGATAAAGATGATAATGATAATATTGTTGAACAATCCAATGATACTGAAAATATTGTCCACAAACCTGCTAAGTTGGTACATCAAAGACATTCCACTGAAGATATCATATTAGATGCCAATGCTAGAGTTATGACTCGAATAGAACTCCATAATGTGTGTCACTACACTTGCTTTCTTTCTTCAATAGAAATAAAAAATGTTGAATAAGCTCTCAGTGATCCTGCATGGGTAAGCTCAATGCATGAGGAACTTAACCAATTCGAAAGGCAAGGAGTATGAGAACTAGTTCCTAAGACAGAAGGAATAAATGTTGTTGGAACAAAGTGGATTTTTAAGAACAAATCAGACGAATTTGGAACAATTTTCCGAAACAAAGCCAGACTCGTTGCACAAGGATATTCACAAATTGAAGGTATTGACTTTGATGAAACTTTTGCTCCTGTTGCTCGTTTAGAATCAATTAGACTTTTACTTGCTTATGCCTGTAATCTTAAAATAAAACTTTTTCAAATGGATATTATCTGCATTTCTCAATGGGGATTTAAAAGAAGAAATTTTTGTTGCTCAACCAAAAGGATTTGAAGGTCCATTGTTCCCAGATCATGTCCTCAAACTTAAAAAGGCTTTATATGGCCTAAAACAAGCCCCGAGAGCTTGGTATGATAAGTTGACTTCCTTTTTACTTCAAAAGGATTTTCTAGAGGTGGTGCTGATAAGATACTTTTCACCAAGTGGAATGGAAAGAATGTTCTTGTAGCTCAAATATATGTAGATGATATCATCTATGGATCCACCTCAAAATCTCTGACAGATGAATTCCTAAACCTTATGAGTGGAGAATTCGAAATGAGTAATGTTGGAGAATTATCATACTTTCTTGGTTTGCAAATACAACAACAAGGTTATTTACTAGAAGAAATTCACAAGCTAAAGACTGAAAGTAATAATCTGCCTTCCTCTACCTCTGATATGAAGGACTAAGTTGCAACAAAATAGACATCAGTTTTTGATTTCTTTCAATTATTGTGTAAGGTCTATTTCTTATAAAACTATCTATTATCTATGAATAAAATTATTATTTTTTAATTTTTCTTGTTATAGTTTTTCGATTACATAGCCTGTGCTTGAATGCTTTATATTATTGCTATGTGTTTATGGGATGTTTGATTTCAGTTTCTTAACCTTAATATTCGATCTCATATGATGTGTGAAACCTTATGGTTTGTGTGGCTTTTTGATTTAGCGGGATTAAGTTTTAGCCCATGTTGGTAGGCTTTATCAAAGGATCATAAGGTGTTCCGATTGAAACTCATATGTGAAAAAGTCACAATATGTTGAATTTTTGTTTAACATAAAAGCATATGTGTTTCGGGGTTTCCAACTTTTGCTTTTTGCATAGTTAAAACCGATTCAACCTTTCTCTGGTAAAGGTTGCTATTGTTGTTGTTCTTTTGTTCTTGCGAGAGGATGACAACACAACGATATTCCTCCCAAGAAAGATGTGAAGATGAGGAGAAGAGGGTGAGGAATCTGAGGTAACGAATTTGTTAGTTAATCGTTAGCCTGTTTAAGAAAAGCTTGAGTTTATTGCATATATTTTGCTTTTGCTTAACAAAATTCGGTACAATTGATGTTTATTCCATTATGTGTGTATAGATGTATGTGTGTGTGTGATTCAATTGTTTCCGGTTAAGAAAAACTGGTTTGATATCCTTGTTTTTTGTTTGGTATCAATGGTTTTAGACTTAACGAAATTCGGTGCAATTGTTGTGCTTTAATGTCTATGTTTATTTCAATTGCTTCCGGTTAAGAAAAATAATTGTGCAAGTCAATCCTTTTGGTTTGTATGTATTGTTTATGGCTTAACAAAATATGAGATCATTTGTTTAGTCCAATTCGATTCCGGATAAGAGAAACTAAGTTAATTTTGATCTTAGTTAGACTTATCAAAAGTAAAGGATTCAGTTATTCAAGTCTAATCGAATGCCTTGACAAGAAATATTAGTTAACTAACCTAGTATCGAATACTAGTTAACTAACCTAGTATCTGAATAATTAGTGCTTGATGAGAAAAATAAAGTTAATTCTGATATTTATTATGGTCTTATCGAAATAAAGTATTTGATTGTACTTGTGCAATCGGTTTAGCAAGGGAACTAAGTTTTCTTAGTCAATTTGTTAAACTATTAGGGAAAATTGCTTCGGGCAATAGTTTCCTTGATAACATATTAAAACCAAATTACTTGTAGTTTCGGTTTTGATATTGGTTATCTAAAATGGTATGTGAAACCTTCGTGCTTAACTCTTATAGTTGTACAATTCTTTTAGATTGTAAGATCCTTTCGGTTTTGATATTTGCTGCTCGGACCTTTGTCATTTTGTGACAAAAGGGGGAGAAATATATGGAGTAAATAAGTGATTTGTAATCACTTAGGAAAGGACAATTTTGCTTAAACGTTATATCTAATGAAAGAGTAAAGCATTGACTAAGGGGGAAAAACATATCATATAATAATTGTAGTTATTTGGACTACAAAGGGAAATAATAAAGATGTGCGGATTGAAAATCTACCTATCTTACTTTTAGGGGAGTATTAGCTTTGTTATTTAAATGTCAACAGCCGCATTTATGAATCGAATACATAGCCAACCACTTGCCTCACTCAACGTCAGTACGATAGTACCAGAAAGATGCATGCATTTGCATTTGGGCCACCACTTTTCACGTATCCTATACCAGATTACGACCCAAATTTGCATGCGCCCCCCCACCTTAGATTCACGAATCTACCGAGTATGAGTGAACAACCAGACAATGAATAATTAGTTGCTATAGTAGCAGCTGGTGAACTTATAGAAGCTAGTGGAGGTCAATCTCAAAGGTCCAGGCAGTTGGATCCTGCACATGCAAGTGCCAGCATGTCTGGGCCACCGCGTCCGGGTTTATCAAACGCCCTCCTCCTCCACCAATTATTCCAACAACTTGCCGCTGATGACTTAAATTTTGCTCCCCTCCTCCTCCAGCACCCGTCAATGATCTCTGTGTTGATGAGGATGATGATGGTGATGGCGATGGCCAAGTCGATATAGACGTTGAGGACAACCTGCGATACATAGTTAAATAAAGTAGGCAGCCATTTGTTACTGATCCGAGAATCAACCTCATTAGTTTCTGAATAAGAAGGGGGTCATTGACATGATTTTTTCACACAATCTTACCGGTTCTTATAAAAACCAAACGACAATAAATTTAAAGTTAATTTTTGGATAATATATTTTTCTTATGTTGCTTTACGATTCCACTGAAAATAAACACGGTTTATGTAAAACCTCACCGTCTACTGATTTTAATTTCAGTCATGAGTTGTCAATAGTGAACTCAAAGTGATAACGGTGGCGCTATACATGTCAGATTGTATCATTTTTAGCAATACTACAAACTATAAAGCACCGTGTCCTAGAAAGGATAGTCATTTGACCTGTTGGGTAGCGGAAGGACACCATTGATGATAACATGCGCAATGTGGATACCCATCGGTTGAAATTCTTTCGCCATGCACTGTGATAGTGCTCTGAGTGCAAATTTCCCACAGCCTGCATGGATCAGCTTAGTTGCTTAATATTACGAACACAAATCCATTAATCAAAATCTAAAAAATTTTAATCAAAGTAAATGTTCTGATTAAGGTAATTAACTCATACTTAATTCAGATAAACCAGCAATGCCGTTAAGAGATGCAGAGCAGCCTGTGAAAATTATAGTCCCTTTCCTTCTATTAACCATTCCAGGTATTACTTGTTGGGCACACTGAAAAGCACCAACAGTGGAGACCGCAAGAGATTTCTCGAAGGAATCGATACGGATATCAGTGAAGTTGGTAGGAAGATTAAGGTTATTAGAGTTAGCAGTGTAAACAAGTACTTCGACAAATCCAAGTGATAGTACAGACTCAAAAGCTTCTCTAACACTTCTAGAGTCTGAACAATCTATACGTATAGCAAAAACTTGTGCCTTTTCTTCTCTAGCTATTTCTTCTGCAAATCTCGACAATCTCCCTAGATCTCTAGCTAAGATTGCTACGGTGTAACCTTCACGAGCAAATTTTCTTGCAATGGAGAGTCCAAGTTTTGGTCCTACACCAACCACGGCTGCTATGCCTCTGTTTGATTGTGTACTTGCCATATTCCTCATCTTTAGATGTTAGTTTTGACCTGATTGCATGAACAACAATGAGAGAGTACTTACTCTCCACCACCACTGTAACTACTATAGCTAGATATATAGTTGCGTCGTTTATTGTTAGCTCGCCTTCTCTGAGACTAGATCAATGGAACCACGATTTTACATATATAGTTGATATTTGATGGTGCTTCAAGATGTCTCTGGTATCTTTACCTCTGTTGATAGTGCTTCAAGATGTCTCTGGTATCTTTATCTCTATTGACAATGGATGAAATTTAACCTTTTCTCCAAATATACATCTAGTCATCCACTAGGGAAATGTGGATGACAGAGTGCAGTAAGATTCAGATTCGTGTATGCACCATGCCCATATGCAATTCATCGATTTGATCGAGTGGATAAGACCAAGCGGTGGGCGATTCCAGCAAAGCAAAAATGAATATTCTGTGAAGAAGAAGATCCCCTCTCTATGTAGTGTAACTACTAACTAGCATCTAGTAGTTTACAGTAACCTAGACAACCCATTGATTCTCTCTGGGTTTTGTTTCAGCCTCCAAGAAGGTCAATTTGTACACTTTCTTTCTTCTTTCTAGCTAGGATTTGTGTGGCTGGGGATCTAATATCCGTGTAAAAGGTTTTGTGACTTGTCAGTTAAAAGTTTTTTTTGCTTTTGTTCGTGTGTTTGTTGGATTCTCCTTGGACTTAGGCTTGGAGTGGGAGGGAACTAGATATTTTGTTGAAGCAGTAATAGTAAATTGTGAAGGGTTGATTAAAGTGTTTGTGGTGAGTTTGCTATCCCATTTCATTCTGCCGGCTGTCTTAAATAGTTCCCATGGCCTGTACCAACTGCATCATTGGAAACAGCAATATACTTAAAACTCATCTCCCATTCACAACAAGATGGAATATACTTTGGCCCTTCAAAGCCTTCACACTGTTGAGATTAATATCCAGCGATCCTAAAGGAACAACATATCTGCCTGGCTTCAAAAAAAAAAAAAACATATCTGCCACCAACGGTTTTAAATTTAGACGAATATCTGGCGTATAAAGCTAGGCGTTTTTTCTCACATGTTGGACGTCAGTTTTGCGAATAAAAATCAAACCGTAATGGATTTAAAGTTAATATTTTGGGGATATGTTACTATTACATAGTCTACGTTCCTACCGAAAATGAGCGTATTCCGAGACGTATAACACCACCATCTACTATTTTGTAAATGAGCCGTTGAAAATCAACGGATTTCTGGCCGTCAAAATTAAGACCCGTAGATTGTGAGGTTTTATATTCCGGAATGTGCTCATTTTTGGTAGGCATGTAGAACTTGGAAAGAGGAACACATCCTCAAAATATTAGCGTCAAATTCTGGTTTTTATTCACAACAATGATGTCCAACATGTGAGATAGTGTGATAATAAAAGTGTGAAGGGATCCTTTCTCTTTAAAATTATATAGACGATAAGATAAAATTTTCTGATAGACCAGGGATGTTTGGACACCAAGGAACCAAAACCGAAAGTATTCTCAAGATATGCAATAAATTCCCATTCGGTTTTCATAATTCCAGGAAATGCTTTGTCCAATATTTTCCGAAATCTATCAATAGAAAATCTCCAATTAGTAAATGCACATTACTAATTTTTATTCTCTAGAGATATGCATTTAATTGCTGGTAATTAAAGCATATAAAACTAACAACCTTAATTAAAAGATTCTTAATTTATTTCGGAACAGGATCTCCTTGAGTACTAAGGAATATCTTTGAACAATATAAGATAAGAGTTATTGTTCGTGTTCAAAGTATGTTGACATCTCTTCTTTGTAAATCCACTTTCATATTACAATCTTGGAATCGATTATACCACACTTCCAAACAAGTTTAGAATTGGTTCATCTGTATTCCAAGACAACTATGTGATTGATCAAACATCAAATCACATCCATGGATTCAATCAGTTCTACCAATCAGTAGGATCGGTTATACCCAAATATTACCAGGACCGGTTACATCAGTTACCAGGATCAGTTACATCAATTACCAGGACCGGTTACCATATACACATGGTATTCCTTGTGATCGGTCACACGAGTCACTAGGATCGGTTACACCAATTACCAGGATCGGTTACACCAATTACTAGGACCGGTTACACCAATTACAAGGATCAATTACACAACTCTTTGTTGTCGGTCACACCAATTACTAGGATTGGTCACACCAATTACAAATATCGATCATACCATCTCAGGTGATTACTTAGGATCGGTTACACTAATTAATCAAAACTAGTCATACCAAATCATAAGTCAGGCATTGTGATTAGTTGTACCAAGATACATAACAAGTTACGATCGGTTCTACCATCTCACACATATTGGTAATCCAAAGATTTGCAATGAATAGCCATACCAATAAGCCTAGCGATTTCCCTTTCGATTCATAAAACAAGTTCATGAATGTACTTCCTTTAAACAAATATAAAACATTGTTTCCTAGGATGAAATATACACCTTTACCCATTCACATAATCATAACAACATTCATAAGATTATGTTGATGTCATATCTACGAAGTTCAAAAGATAAGCGTTATACTTTGTAGTCTAATTCCTTAATACTATGATCATATGATCATGTCTCACTATTAGAGTAAAATATTCATACACAGCTTCGCAGTTATGTTTTCAATATAGCACGACTTGAAAGATATGTTAGGAATGAAACATTTCAAGTCAATATTACTAACCTCAAGAGGAAGGATGATGTCGTCGTTGTAGCTCGTTACTTATTCACGTTCTTCAGGTCTTCGAGTAATACTTGTATGTCTCAATATTCCTAGACTTTCTAGTCTAACCTATACCAAGTTGTCTCTAGTATATAATCAAGCGACTCTTAGATGAGTTTTGATTCAATAAAATATGACAACCAAACTTGACATACCAACGCTTGGTGGGTTCAACCGAGCTATGCTCTAACAATCTCCCCCTTTGTCAATTTTAGTGACAAAACTCTTAATACATATGGATAAACAAATTACAAGAATTCATTATACATACACTTAATTCCAAGTTTCAACAACATAATAACCTGCATATATTCAATCAATAAATGCCGATATTGACATCTGAATAACAAAGCTTATACTCCCCCTAAAGGTAAGATAGGTAGATATTCAATCCGAACATCTTTGTTATTCCCCTTTTGTAGTCAATATAACTACACGGCAATATGATATGTTTATCCCCTTAGTCAATGCTTTACTCTTTCGTTAGATATAACGTTTAAGCACAATTGTCCTTTCCTTAGTGATTGCAATCACTTGTTTACTCCATATATTTCTCCCCCTTTTTGTAACCAAATAACAAAGGTTCGAGCAAATACGAGTCAACCCGAAAGGATCTTACAAATCTAAAAGACTTGTAAACAACCTATAAGAGTTAAGCGCGAAGGTTTCACATACCACTTTAGACAACCAATGTTAAAACTGAAACTACAAGTAATTTACTTTTAATATGTTATCAAGGAAAACTATTGCCCGAAGCAATTTTCCCTAATAGTTTAACAAATTGACTAAGAAACTTAGTTCCCTTGTTAAACCGATTGTACACATACAATCGCTTATTTCGATACGACCAAAATAAAAATCAGAATTAACTTTATTTCTCTCATCAGGTTCTAATTATTCAGACAATAACTTAGACCTTTCTCTTTAGACAAGACAAGCACTATGTTAGTATTTATTGTCAAGGCATTCAATTAGACTTGAATAACCGAATCCTTCAATTTGACAAGTCTAATTAAGATCAGAATTAACTTAGTATCTCTTATCCGGAATCGAATTGGACTAAACAAATGATCCCGTATTTTGTTAAGCCATAAACAATACATACAAACCAAAATAAATTGACTTGCACAATTATTTTCTTAACCGGAAGCAATTGAAACAAACATAGACATTATAGCACCGCAATTGCACCGAAATTTCGTTAAGCAAAAACACTTGATACCCAACAATAAAGAAGATACCAAACAATAAGACAAACAAATTGACACAATTTTTTCTTAACCGGAAACAATTGAATCACACACACACACACATCCATACACATCATAATGGAATATATCAATTGTACCGAAATTTTGTTAAGAAAAGCAAAATATATGCAATATAAACAGGCTTTTCTTAAACAAGAAAACGATTAACTAACAAATTAGTTACCTCAGATTCCGTATCCTCTTCTCCCCGGAAAGATATATCATTAAGCGCAAGTTCAAGTTAGAACTCTCCCCCAGTACGTTGTCATCCTCTCGCAAACAAAAGAACAACAACAAGATCAACCTTTACCAGAGAAAGGTTGAATCGGTTTTTAACTAATGCGTGCCAATAGCAAAAGTTGAAAACCCGAAACACATATGTTTATGCTAAACACAACTCATGTAAACACAAATTGATTCAACATATTGTGACTTTTCACATATGAGTTTCAATCAGAACACCTTATGATCCTTTGATAAATCCTACCAACATGGGCTAGAACTTAATACCGCTAAATCAATGCCACACAAACCATAAGGGTTCACATCATATGAGATCGTCGAATATTAAGGTTATGAAAACCGAAATCAGACATCCCATAAACCGAAAGAAAAAATATAGACATTCAAGCACATGCTATGTAATCGGAAACTATCACAAGAAAAATTATAAGATAACGATTTTATTCATAAATAATGATAGTTTTATTCAAAAATAGACCTTATACAATAATCGAAAGAAATCAAAAATTGTTGTCTATTTTTCTTTTAATCGCGAGTCTTGTGAAGATCGCTTTAGAATTCTGGATTCAAATTCTTTTGAGCACTTCCTTTTCCAATAGAAGATTTGTTCATCTCAAACAGTTGAGAGTGAAGATCGGCTAGTACTTCTTTTTAATCCTTTATAATTAGCTCATGATGTCTAATACAACTTCTAACAGTAAGAATCTGTTTTCTCTGAGAATCTTGAACATTAGGGGAAAATATCGTTTGGTCCTATTTTAGGTGGTCCCAAGTCTGTTTGGTCCTTTCAGAAATCACCTTTTCCATTTGGTCCATAATTATTTAAAAATATTAAATGGACCAAAGTACCCTTCCATGTTAATTCCTACTTATTTTTTGTAGCAGTTCATTCTGTCTGATGAACTCCATAGTTCATTCCTTAAAATGAACACCTAATAAAACCAAACTAAATTTCCTACTTATTTTTTTTAGCAGTTCATTCTGTCTGATGAACTCCGGAGTTCATTCCTTCAAATGAACACCTAATAAAACCAAACTAAATTTCCTACTTATTTTTTGTAGCAGTTCATTCTGTCTGATGAACTCCGGAGTTCATTCCTTCAAATGAACACCTATTAAAACCTATATGGAAACAGAGTTCATTCTTCAAATGAACACCTGATAGAACCTATAAGAAAACAGAGTTCATTCGACAAAATGAACACCTATCAAAAACTAACTATTTCAAACCTAGAAATGAGTTCATTCTTTACATGAACACACACAAAAAAACAGAGTTCATTCTTTACATGAACACACAAAAAAAACATAGTTCATCTTCAACACGAGTTTAATCTTTACATGAACACCTAGTAATTCAAGATCTAAAAACAGAGTTCATTCTTTACATGAACACACACACAAAAAAAAAACATAAAAATCAAAGTTCATCTTCATCAAATACGAGTTCATCTTCAACACGAGTTCATTTGTTTGATGAATTTCGTCGTTTTCATCATTCTTCATCTTCAACAGAATTCATCTTCATCTTCAACAACAACAACAAAGTTCATCTTCATCTTCAACACGAGCAGCAATAGAGTTCATCTTCATCTTCAACAGCAACAGCAACAGCAACACGAATATCAACATAGTTCATCTTCATCTTCAACAGCAACAAGAAAAGCAACAACAACATATCCAAAAATCAAGAACAGGAGATCCAAAGTAATGAGAAAGAAAAAGAAAAAGATGAAGAAATCAAAGGATTTCAAGGTTCTTTTGTAGATCCGAAACTTACCCAAGCATGTGAAGATGATAATGATCATCATCATAAATAGCAGCAGAATCTTTAACATCACCGTCCCCATCATCAAAACACCAGTAAACATAAAAAAAAAACGCAAAAGTTCATCGTATTCATCAGCGTTCATCTTCTTCATCACTAGCAGAGAAAAAAATGGAGAGAACAGAGAATTGTTCATCATCTTCTTCATCACTAGCAGTAAAAAAAATGGAAAAAAGAGAGAAACTAGATCTGAAAACAGGAAGAGAGAGAAAGTAAATCTGAAAATAAGATATTTTCTAGTTTTTTTTTCTATATATGTGATCCCAAAAGGATATTTTTGTCACCACACAATGACAATTACATCATCCATGACGTCATCCTAGGACCAAACCATAATTTCTATGACCAAACTGTAAAATATGTTTTGAAAATGGACCAAACAGACCGTTGACTCAGTCAACTGGACCAAACTCTCTCTAATATATTATTTCTAGGACCTATTGGTATTTCCTACTGAAAATTATCATGTTGTGAGACATCTCGAGTTTCAGTCATAACCGATGCACAAAGTACTAAATCATCAAGAGATGACCCTTCCTTTACCAATTTCTCCATTGATGCAAGATAGTCTTCTTTCAGACAAGAAGAATATATACATAAGATAGGAGAAAATCAAGGGGTGATATAGTTTGGTTTATGGAAACCGAATATATTTATCCCAAAAGTAAAGATATCGATTATGAAATTATTGTTACCTAAAGAACATATTTGCACATTCTGCCCAATTTTATGCCTCCTCACAAACAGAATTTGGGTAACAAGTGAGGATGCATTTTTCAACACAATCAGTGTGTGTTGAGGTGAGGACTAATCTTACCACATGTAACAAAGACATCCTTATGATGATTTATGAACTCAATAGTTTGTGTTCTTTCTTTCTCTTCTTATTGCAAGAGTCTGCAACTTCTTTTTGAGATCTAATAAACTCATCAGCCTTCAAAATCTTTATGCCCTTACGAAGTGCCTTGATGAATCTATTTTGTTGGAGATTTCCATGGAAGATCGCAGTGTGGTTATTTCCTCCACATAAAGAATTTAACATATTGTCGGAAGAATTACCTTTTCCTTTGTTAGCTTCTGACACTTTTGGTATGTCAACCAATTTTTCTTGCTCAGATTTTACCTCTTGAGTTTTATCTGACATGGATTTTATAAGGTTTTCAAGTTCTAGACTTAATATTCGACTTTCCTTAATTCCCAACTCAAGTTTTTCTAAACAGTTCTTTAGGAGTTGATCAGACTCACAATATGCATCACTGTTAGAATTGTCAAGAAGTGCATTACAACTTGATATTCCTTCATAGGGTTTTCCTCCGGGATATCATCTAGGGTAGAGATGTAAGCCTTGTTGCACTTCTGAGCTTTTCTGCTAGAACAATATTTTGCCATATGTCCGAATTTACGTCACTTGAAACATTGGATTTCTTCATTACCTTTCTCATGACAAAAAGATAATACATCAGGACTAGATTTATTTTTCAATAAAACATCCTTAATCCGTTGGGTTAGGAGAACGATTGTTGAGTTAAGCTCTTTTTCAGCAAGAAAGTTCATCCTCTTGACAACGTTTCTCAGTCAGGTTTATACTTACTTCTTTCGAAGTTTGATTTGTATTAAATGAGGCCTCATATCCAACATTTCGGTTCTTTAGCAGAGATTCTTTGTCAAAGATCTTTAACTTTCCTACAAGAGACCTTCGAGAAAGTATAGAAAGATCATTGGCTTCTATTATGGCATGTTTCTTAGACTCGTATCTGGATGGTAACGATATGAGAATCTTACATAATATTTCCTTTTCAGGTATAGTCTTTCCAAGTGAGAAAAAAGCATTGAAAATCTCAGATATTTTAGAGTTGAACTCCTCGAAGGTGTCGTTATCATCCATTTTAAGGAATTCACATTCATAAGAAAGAGATAGAAGTCAAACTTCCCTTTCGGAATCATTCCCTTCAAATACAATCTCAAGGGTATCACATGCTTCCTTAGAAGTTTCACATGACATAACATGATGTAAGAGATCATGACTCACTGCATGTATTATGGCATTCAAACCATCAAAATTCTGTTTTGCAAGAGTTTTTTCTTCGTAAGTATAGAATGCTAAGTGTTTAAACTCAGTTTCCGAAAAATCCACTTTCTGTCGTTCTAATCCTTCTTCGATTAATAGCCAAGTATTAAAATCTCTGGATTGAAGAAAAGGTCTCATAGAAGATTTCCATAATGGGTAATTCGTCCCATTAAATCTTGGTGGTACGTTAACTGAATCTGCCATTAGATTCAATTCTTATAGGTTGGATCGCACCAAACACAGATTGTTAGACTTTTCATATTTGCCAGCTCTGATACCAATTGAAAAGACGAGGGTACCCAAATACACCACAATCTTTTATTTATCCACCTATAATTCCTCTTACCGAAAGTGATTGTCTATGGACAAAGTCGAGACAATACTACAAATCGGTATTAACACTTTGTGTTAGTTTTTTTATTCTTGAGAATCTTCTCTTATGATATAAGATTTACTCAAACTAGATCGAAGTATCGACGGGATCTATAGAACTATTTGTAGATCTAAAGACATCTTGTGATAATCCATTGTTAATAGACTCTGTTCTGTGCGTTATTGATCACAAGAGATTCAAGTGGTGTTGTGCAGGTTTAATTTAAGATAAAAGAAGATTTGAAGACGAAGAAGATTTCTTATTGGTTTCTCATATCTTTGTGTAGCACAACCATTAGTCAATCAAATCAATCGAAAACTAATAACACTGCAATTATCTAGTTTCCTACCAATGGTACTCGTAGAGCTTATTGATCCCCCGGAAGTCTTTAAACGAGCGGTCGTAAGAGATTTCGCCTAATTAGGGTACTTTCCTCTCTGAATAGACGGCTCCACCAGAAACAACAAAATGATGAAGTTTGCCTGGCTCTTAAGATAGTTTGCTAGAAATGCAAACTTAGATATTTATAGACCAAGGATGTTTGGACACCAAGGAATTTCCAAAACCGAAAGTATTCTCAAGATATACAATAAATCCCCATTCGGTTTTCATAATTCCAGGAAATGCTTTGTCCAATATTTTCCGAAATTTGTCAATAGTAAATCTCCAATTAGTAAATGCACATTACTAATTTTTATTCTCTAGAGATATGCATTTAATTGCTGGTAATTAAAGCATATAAAACTAACAACCTTAACTAAAAGATTCTTAATTTATTTCGGAACAAGATCTCCTTGAGTACTAAGGAATATCTTTGAACAATAAAAGATAAGAGTTATTATTCGTGTTCAAAGTATGTTGACATCTCTTCTTTGTAAATCCTCTTTCTTATTTACAATCTTGGAATCGATTATACCACACTTCCAAACAAGTTTAGAATTGGTTCATCTGTATTCCAAGACAACTATGTGATTGATCAAACATCAAATCACATCCATGGGTTCAATCGGTTTTACCAATCACTGGGATCAGTTATACCCAAATATGGAATACATGTGATCGATCACATAAGTTACCAGGACCGGTTACATCAGTTACCAGGACTGGTTACATCAGTTACCATGACCGGTTACCATATACACATGGTATTGCTTGTGATCGGTCACACCAATTACCAGGATCGGTTACACCAATTACTAGGACCGATTACACCAATTACAAGGATCGATTAAACAACTCTTTGTGATTGGTCGCACCAATTACTAGGATCGGTCACACCAATTACAAATATCGATCATACCATCTCAGGTGATTACTTAGGATCGGTTACACTAATTAATCAAAACTAGTCATACCAAATCATAAATTAGGCATTGTGATTAGTTGTACCAAGATACATAACAAGTTACGATTGGTTCTACCATCTTACACATATTGGTAATCCAAAGATTTGCAATGAATAATCATACCAATAAGCCTAGCGATTTCCCTTTCGATTCATAAAGCAAGTTCATGAATGTACTTCCTTTAAACAAATGTAAATTATTGTTTCCTAGGATGAAATCTTCACCTTTACCCATTCACATAATCATAACAGCATTCATAAGATTGTGTCGATGTCATATCTACGAAGTTCAAAAGATAAGCGTTATAATTCATAATCTAATTCCTTAATACTATGATCATATGATCATGTCTCA
Source organism: Papaver armeniacum (assembly GCA_023531295.1). Taxonomy (NCBI): domain Eukaryota; kingdom Viridiplantae; phylum Streptophyta; class Magnoliopsida; order Ranunculales; family Papaveraceae; genus Papaver; species Papaver armeniacum. The sequence goes on from JAJJWW010016139.1 coordinate 225,550, forward strand.
CTACTAGAGTAAAATATTCATACACATCTTCGAAGTTATGTTTTCAATATAGCACGACTTGAAAGACACGTTAGGAATGAAACATTTCAAGTCAATATTACTAACCTCAAGAGGAAGGATGATGTCATCGTTGTAGATCGTTACTTCTTCACGTTCTTCAAGTCTTCGAGTAATACTTGTATGTCTCAATATTCCTAGACTTTCTAGTCTAACCTATACAAAGTTGTGTCTACTACATAATTAAGCGACTCTTAGATGAGTTTTGATTCACTAAAATATGACAACCAAACTTGACATACCAACGCTTGGTAGGTCCAACCGAGCTATGCTCTAACACTATCGACAATTCTTTAGACAAGAATTAAGATAATTACTCAGATCCTCTGTAAGATTGGAAGATTTTTCAACAAAGTTTGAAACCCCGAGAGTTTGAGCAAGAGGAGACTTGGAATCATCTAACTTTGCAATTATCTCTTTATTAATTTGAATCTGATCATCCAACTTATCCTGAAGAGTTTTTTTCCTTTCAGATCCTTCTCGAAGATTAGAGTCTTTTATATAAACTTCACAGTGAAGTCCATAGATTTTTCTTATCAATCGTTGTTTCTCATGATTTTTTTTTCTTTCAATAATCTTCTTCATAACACAACCAAAATCAGCATCGATGGTTTCTAGAACACACTCGGGATTTGGTATAGTCCGAACTTGTGATACGCAGTTGGAGATATTACTCTCGTCCATATAGTCAGATTGCTTCAAGCACAGACTTGTTAGGTATTTCGCTTTTTTTGCCTGCTCTGATACCAATTGAAAATGCGGGGGTACCAAAATACACCACCAACTTTTTCTTAGGCAATATGTATGGACTAAACTCAAACTTAGGCAACCTGTTACAACTTAATGAATCTCAATCAGGAATTATATGAAGAGTTTATATCTCTTACTCTCACAATCAATATGTATTCGAAGCAAGTCCGTAAACCTGATTATACCATAAGAGTTCTTGGACGATTCCAAAGATCAGGATCCAAGATCAATCAAGTCATCTCCAAAAATTACGATGGACGTATCTACTTTTATTGATTTATGTACAACCTGTGATATTTCAATTATAATGCGGAAAAACAAATAACACAGACACCATAAATTTTGTTAACTAGGAAACCGCAAATGCAGAAAAACCCCGAGACCTAGTCTAGATTTGAGCACTAAACTGTATTAAGCCGCTACAAAAACTAGCCTACTATCAAAACTTCGGACTGGAATGTAGTTAAGACAGAATCTACCGTCACAACGATTCAGTTACACTCGCGCTCCTAACGCCTCTTGAATCTCGCAAGACTCTGCACAATTGATTCCCTTAGCTGACGTCCTTTACATCCTAAGAGTTGCTTCAACTCAATTGAAGACTTTAAACCAATCTGCCTCTCACAGATAAGCCTAATGTGATTTCCGTTTTGATCAAAAATCAATATGAGATAGGAAATCGATTGCAATAGATAAAGTCTATCAAACCTCAAAATCTGGTACTTACGACTCCGAATAGAAACCTAGATTATTATTCACCTCACAAGTAATTCCTACTCCGATTTCAACAAATAATTGTTATAGAGGAATATCATAAAGTCTGAGATGAAGAACTTTGCGATTTTTATCTATATCGCCTGTTGGAGCTAAAGGCTCAACAATCAGTAGCAAGATCAGGATACACGAACTATTAGGATAAAGATAGTTGGACCTGGCTGCACGAATCCATAGGTGAAGTATTTTTAGTTGCTAAACCTAAAAAGGTTTTAAAGAGAGGACGACTCTAGTTTACAACTTGGACACACAAGAATAATGTCAAGTATTCAAAAATCACAGTTGCTTGAGGTTCTCCTTATATTTCAAAACAAAGGTTGCTTTAGATTTAAGCTAAGGTAGCTTTGGAATCAAGCAATCAATATCCACCGCTAGATGAATCTTTAATTTGATATTAACACAACAAAATATACACTCTGGTTAGTATGGACCATAACCGAACCTTGTACAATGACTTGTTCATGAAAGGTTAGCCGAAACTAGCCAGAGACGAACTATAAGCTAAATCATTTTCATATAACACATTAAGACTTTAATCTTGAGTCACAACCATAGGTTAATGTAATCAAATATGTCTAGATGTGTTGTTATAGAGTGTTGTTCAAATGCCGATTATCTCATAGAAATAATTCTGATGCATCTGAAAATATTCGACAGGGTAAGTTCGTGTACCTGGTACATGTACTTGCTTCCGGTTCATGAGTTATTTTGTCATGGTACGTGTATCGGGTTTGTATACCCTTAAGACAAAAAACAGTTCAGGAGTTCACAGAACTTTTTCGGCTTGCATACTGGGTATGCGTACCAACCTGAGTTCACGAGTCGCATATCTTTTTCGGTTTGCATACTGGGTATGCGTACATGAAATTCCTTGACGAACTATATCTACGCCGGTATGTGTACTGGGTACATGTACTGCGGCTCTGAACCTATAACAGTTGTTCCAGTATGTGAACTGGTATGCATACTGTCATGTATCAAGATTTACAGTAATTTTATATCTCTTTGTTAATCAATTTGAAACATTCACGAATAACACCAATGATACATATCACCGTTCCAGGCTATTTTCAAATGATCTTGAATCATAATTTAGGTCATAAACAATAAATTATTCTCGGCCAAATTCATCAAGTATGAACAAATGTTCTTAAGCTTAATCAACATATTTCGAGAATAATTATTCAAGATAAACTTGACTCGAAATTTTTGTTGTGCATGTAAAGTATAATTTAGTCATGCGACATTGTCTCATAGATAGAAAGGTGAAAATTTGAGTAATAGGTGGTTCGGTCTTCACTTACTCTTTGTTAATGAAGTTCTCCAAAAGCTTCGGTTGATCTTCGCCTTCAAATGGTAGAAAGCAGTGATGTCTGGTACTCAACTACACATTTCTATCCTAATACGAGACTTGACTAAATGTAGACTACAAATCAATATATAGTTTTGATCAACTAAATTTGACAACAAGTTTGAGATAGTAACACTTGTGGGTTCGACTGAGCAATGCTCTAACATCTGTATCCAATTTTAAAAATGACACTCCACATCTAATCCATTAATGTATAAATTAGACACCATCCTATGAAAAGTCAAGTTGGCTAGCCATTTGGGTCGGTAGGATAGGTGATAAATGTTGAGCCCGAACCGCAGAAAATTTTACGATTGGGAAAATATGAGCTCTCAATCGTATATAGTGGTTGCGGTTAAAAAACCTGAAAAAGCGGGGGTCTAACAACCACACCCAATATTTCGTTAGGCAATCTGTATGGACTAACTCCAATATAATTCCAAGAGAATCAACTAGACAGTAAGACTCAATCAAGGAAAATATATCCAAGAGTTAGTTTCTCAATGTAATCATCAAATCAAACAGATAGAAATCCGCGAGCCTGATTATTATGAAAAACAACTTGAACAGTACCAAAGACCAATGTTCAAGTGTCAATCAATTTCAATCAACAACCAAAGGTTGGATTTACCAATTGATTGAACTACGCACAACCTGTGATATTTTAATTATATAAACAAATATAATGCGGAAAAGAAATAACACAGATACCAGGAGTTTTGTTAACGAGGAAACCGCAAATGCAGAAAAACCCCGGGACCTAGTCCAGATTTGAACACCACACTGTATTAAGCCGCTACAGACTCTTGCCTACTACAAGTTAACTTCGGACTGGAATGTAAGTGAGCCCTAATCAATCTCACACTGATTAAGGTACAGTCGCGTTCCTTACGCCTCTGAATCCCAGCAGGACTCTACGCACTTGATTCCCTTAGCTGATCTCACCCGCAACTAAGAGTTGTTACGACCCAAAGTCGAATACTTTATAAACAAATTTATCTCCCACAGAAAAGTCAATTTTGATAGATAAATCTGTCTCCTACAAAAATATCTAAAGTTTTTGTTCCGTCTTTTGATAAATCAAGGTGAACAGGAACCAATTGATAATCCGGTCTTATATTCCCGAATAACATCCTAGAAATATAAATCACCTCACAACAACTTAACCATATGGTAGGGGAACAAGTTATTGTGGAATCACAAAGAATGAGACGAAGAGCCTTGTGATTAGTTTTTATATCTTACCTATCAGAGATAAATCTCGAGCAAATCTTAGAGAAGATAATACACAATACGATAGAACAAGTAATATCAGAACACGCAACTACCGAGAAAATAGTTGGGTCTGGCTTCGGAATCTCAATGAAGTCTTTAAGTCGTTAACCTATAATGGTTGTAGGAAAAACCTAGGTTAAAGGAGAATCGACTCTAGTCGCAACTAGTATCACACAGGAGATGTGGGGATTAAGTTTCCCAGTTACTAGAGTTCTCCCTTATATAGTCTTCAAATCAGGGTTTTATAACTTTGGAACAAAGCAATCAATATTCACCGTTGGATGAAACTTGATTTAAGATTCAAGCTAATATCTTTCCACCGTTAGATGGTCTTAGCTTATTACACACAAATGAAATATACTTTCATTTAGATATGGGTAACCGTACCTAAACGTGTATATTGAGTTGGCTCAATAACAGTTAACCGAAGTTAGCCATATGAACACTTTTGTGTTAACCATGTTCTTCTTAACACTTCTAGATCAAATGATAATCAAATGAATCTAATTGTGTTATTGATAGAGTTGTTCAATTGTTTATGTTCTCATAGAAGTATACAAAACACAATTGAAGCAAAATCGGATTGATTTCAAGAGAATCAGTTCATGAACATTTTATCTACGGTTTGCAAAGATTGCATTCCTTAGTTTATAAATGTATTTGTTCATGAGTATGAAAACATACTTAGCCGATTTTAGAACTTAACCTGATAAGTTTGCAAACAGGTACGCAAACTTAAGTTTCGGACTTTGGTCATGTCCGACAGTTCGCAAACGGGTGCGCATACTGTCGTTCTGGACCGAACTTAGGTGACTAAGTTTGAAAACGGGTACACAAACTTAGTTTCCAAACTTTAACAATTAAAACCGTTCGCATACGGGTATGTATACTTGGTTCCTGGACCTGAATCATTCTTACAACAGTTTGTATACGGGTACGCATACGGTGCTATATCCAGACAATGATTAATTGTTCTAAACTCACATTTCAATCATTGAAACAATCTTAGAAGATGACAATAGCTGTCTCACACAAACTATTATCTTATAAGCAATTTTCAAGTGATCGAATGATCAATACGAAATATTATGAGTCTACATCAAATGACTGTCTCACACAAATCATGTAAGATGTTACCAGGCGATTTTCACACGATCATTTTTTGACTTTCGTCAAGAATAATGATGAATGTAGTTAAAGCAAAAAGATTTCCAACACATATTTCGAGAAAGATATAAGCGAGTTAAACACAACTCGAAATATCAAATGTGTATAATGTAAAGTCTATATAGCTACATGACTTTGTCTCAATAGGAGATAAAATTGAATAGACTTCTGAGTGATAGATGATTTCAAGTCTCCACATACCTTTTGTTGATGAAGTTCCACAAGCTCCCCTTAGTAGTTCTTCGTCCTCAATCGATGAACGCCGTGAAGTCTAAAGCTCAACTACACATTTTATCCTAATCCGAGACATAGCTATATGTAGACTAGAAATCAAGACTTATAGTTTTGACAACTAAACTTGACAAACAAGCTTGAGATAGCAACACTTGCGAGTTCGACCGAGCAGTGCTCTAACAAAACCTAATAGTATATTAATTTTCAAAAAAAAAAAAAAAAACGAATTTTCCCAACTGTAATTGGTTATTTTTTTTATATTTTTTCTAACCGTAAGTCACTTTCACTTTTTCTACGGGTGGAAAAATATAAACTCCCAAACGTATGTTAATCACTAGGGCCACTTTCAAAAAATATAAACTCCCAACCGTAAGTCACTTTCACTTTCACTTTTTCAATTTAAAAAATAAAATGAAAATATATTATTTTCAAACACTAATTATAAATAAATCAAATTCTAACACTAATTAAATCAAATGGTAATCTAATCTAATCACTAGGGCCAAGCACTATGGTGACCCTTTTCCCTTAGAATGAGTCGGAAGCCAACCTCAGTATGGCGATTTTGCATCCCTTAGATATACAACACGAAAACTTAGTTTCCGTGTTAATATTGTCAAACGGATATTGAGTATTCGTGTAGTAACAAGAAAAAAAAAAAATTAAAAAGGGTGATAAGAAAAATATTAGCGTAAAATAGGGAAAACCAGAAACAGATACCGAGTATCCGTTGAATATTACACGGAAACTCAGTTTTCGTAAAGTGAAAAGGCAAACGGATACTCAGTATCCGTGTGATTTGTCTACGCTACAAAGCTTATCAGATCTGATCAACTTTGTAGAGTGGCTAAGGGATATCCCTTCTTTAAAGGATATGAGAGACCATAACACTTGGATTACAATTAGAGGAAAGTGTAGCGAAATCCCTTACCATAACGCTTGGCCTAATAACATACTTATGAATTAATAGGTCTGAGTCAGAGGTCAAGGATAAGGACCAAGTCAGAGGTCGAGTCAGATTCAAACAAACATGGTGTTAATTTAGTTAATCTAATTTTTAACAACAAGTAATCGAGGGTATTTTAGCCATTAAAAAAATCAATAGGAGCATACTGCCTACCAAATTCTCCAGCCCTTGTAATTGGCAGGATTCTTTACTTCACACCTCGTATTCCTAATCTTAATCTTAAACGGGATTTAAAAGCTGCAGAACCGGTTCTAGTTTCGACTAAACACAATCGAAGTCCCCCTTATAAGTTTTGTATGCAGGGTTCTAATCAAAAATCACAAAGACATTATTTTCTGGAGTTAAAAGAGATTCAATTACATCTTCTGCCTGCACAAGTTTTGATCTTACCCTCCTTCTGATTATTTAGGGTTTTCGAATTCAGCACAGGAACTTCCGGTTGCAATCATGACTGAGGTAAATTTCTTTTTATCCTTCTATCGATATAGGTATTTATCTCCTTATATTCATAGAAGCTTATAATTCGTTATACCTAAGTACGAAACGCATCAAACTCTGAGTTTTAGATCAAATTATAACTAACGACAGTTGGTAAAATGCAGAACACATAATTAGAAAACCCTAATTGATGAATAACCCTAAATCACATTGAGGAGATTTCACTGAAAAACCGATCACACGGAATAACAAAACCTAACTAATATATGCTAGAAGATACACCTTATAGGATTATTGGTAGTATTAGTATCCCATATCATAAATCGAGTAAACTAGATTTGTAAAGCTTGTATGTTAGGGAGAATTGTTTTGTTGTTGAAGTGGAAATTAGTATACCAGTGTCCTTGAAGTATAATAGTTCTTGGAACCTGTCATTAATGCAAAAACAATTATTATGGAGCTAGAAAATATCGAGACGGAAAGCACAGATAAAATATCCTGTTTGATTGATAAATTTGTATTGCTGTACTTTGTTTATGTGCTCAAGTGGACATCTGGTTGCACTTTGGCGTTGTATTCTTGTCTGTAGTTATGATTATTGTAAGACATAAGCATGTAATGAACTCTTCTAATAGGTTTATTAATTGTATGTTTTGCAGTATTGGGTTAGCCAGGGAAACAAATGGTGTGACTTCTGCAAGATTTATATTTCAAACAATCCTCTAAGTATAAGAACACATGAACTTGGTACGCGTCACAAGGATAGTGTTGCGAAGAGGCTCGATACTATGCGAAAAGACAATGTGGCCAAGGAGAAGGAACAAAAAGAAGCAGCACGTGCTCTGGAACAAATTGAAGCTGTAAGTTTACTAAATATAAGTGTTGCAGTTTTGTTTCTCATGTATGCGTTTTAGTAGATTATGAGTGATTTACCATTACCCAAATTCAAGTTGTCAGCACTCAGTGACTTGTGTTGATTTCCAGTAGCATTATAGAAATATTTCCAAGAATATAAGGTTTTGTTTGAGGCCTTTTTGGTAGAGTGAAGACCTGTTGTGCTTTCTTTTCTTATCATATATTCCTTATAAAGAGAAGTGAAGAACTATTACACTGCATGTGATATGGCATGTCACCTTCACCTAAAAGTCTAGCTATGTTTATTTCGAAAGCACAAACAAAAGACTGCCCTATACGAGTTTGACTTTCATCACTATCTACTCTCTTGAGCGATAATTATTTTTCTGTATCTTTTCTTTCGTACTGTGCTTTCGGTTGAACTGATGCATGTCTTTCATACTGATTTTTGTTACCAGAAAGCTAAACGCAGCTATCAGAAGGATTTAGCTGCTGTTAAAGAGGTCAGGGATTCAAATACTCGTGCTGTAGAAGCTCAAGAGGAGAGTGTGGGCGCTGGTCGATTTTCTTCAGCTTCCAGAGGTGGTAAAATTGAAATTGTTGTATTAATTTACATTTTCGTTACTAAGTAACCTTATTTATAGAATAGCAAAGGTGTGGTGCACTGTGCAGAACCCAAATGGATACCCTTAAATTTATGACAGTCTTGACACTGTTGGATTCTTTATGGTGGTCAGGAAGTCCAAACAATTGGACGCATCAGTGGTTGCCCTCATTCCTCCTCAAGGATATGAATGATATGCCTTAAAAGGTCAACATGGTCGAGATGGCTCATAGCGTGTGATAACTGGATATCTAAATCAAGGCACCATATGATTAATGGTATTGCTGTAATATTGTTGTATTGCTTCCATGTAACTTAGCTCTTACCATGTAATTAGTTTGTAGGTTGCATCAATGAACTTGGAGAGCTGCTCGACCTGGATGACCAGATTTAGGTAGTTCATACACACCATGTTCACTTGCATTTTTAATCACCTTGGATGTTGCCATGTTCGTTTTGCTGAGTATTGATGTATGTTTTCTTGAGTACTTTAGGTTTTATCAATTTATTTTGTTTAGTTACCTGAAATAGCTTCAGATGATTGCAGACTGGGAGCTTGATAGTGTATCGGGTTATTACTACAATCAACTAAATGGATATTATTATGATCCGAACTCGGGCTTCTACTACTCGGATGCAATAGGTATTTCGCTTTATACATGGCTTCTACAGAATCTTCTTTTTGTCTCTTATTTTATTTTGTTTTCAGTGTTCGATTTTTTTAAAATGCAACGGTCTTTGGTTGAACCAGGTAAGTGGGTGACACAGGAAGAGGCATTTGCTATAGGAGGCTCAGCCCAACCTAAACTGAAAGGATCACTTTCGAAGAAGCCATTATCAGCAGCTTCAGAAGGTGGGAGCAAAAGTAATGGTGGACCGGCTCCTGGATTGGTTATTAAGGGGTCTTCTCTAAATCCATCAAAATCAGTTAAAGGTGCTTCATCGTCAGTCGCTGCCTATAAAAGGAAGAGGCAAGAGGAAAAGAAACCAAAAGTGGTGTCGAAAGAGGAAGCAGCTGCACTTAAAGCCAGAGAAGATGCAAAGAAACGAATGGAAGAAAGAGAAAAACCCTTGTTGGGCCTTTACCAAAATTACCGACTGTAGATTGTGGTAGAATGGATGGAGTAGCAGTGTATCAATATCAATGAGTAACCGAACTGGAGTGCGCTTATCTGCACCAGTTCAGTCAGGTTCCTCCCAAGTTTAATCGTTCAACAACTATGGACCTTCAACCTGACTGTCTTTATGTTTGTAATCTGTTGAATTTTCCCAAATAGACTAGCCAAGTAAATTCAGTGAAACTATTTATTGATAATTCTCTGCAGGTAAAGATTTGCATAATCGATCCTGCAATAAGTAAACTGAACGGAAGCTCTCCTACCATAGGCGGATGTCCTGCATCATCTCCCACAACATTTACGTTGCAGTTGCACAACAGGTCCCATTCTCTTTTTAGGATTATGTCAAATGTGTTCAATATTCGCACAGTTTTGTGTATATCTTAATGAAGTGTCGTTTTTCACATGAACTAGACAAAAAAAGTGCACAGCCATTCTTGACTTCTCAAGAGTGAGATATAAAGAGGTCTGGCCATGTTTATAGAAGACTCTGGTCAGAGTAAACGGCAAGGTCATAAATTTAGTACCAACCATCCCAGAAGGTGCCATGAAATAAATGATGGACATGTAGATGTTTTGTTAGCCCACTTTCAAAACTAAACATGTACTAGGAGTATATCTTTTACTAAATCAAGAGTTGGTAACTAAGATAATATTAGATAAATATGGTAATTGTCCATTTCATCAAGATGATGCATAAATTTTTGTTGAGTTTTTCTGAAATTACTTACCTGTTCATATTTGGGGTTCACAGTCTTATCTGTTTCAGTTTTATATTGTATTCTATCCAATAGCAATTTTCGTTTTTCTTTAAGTATGTTGTTGCTTGATATCATTGTGTGCAATGTATGATGCTTTGTTTTATTGCAAATTAAATTAATTTTTCTTTTGATTAAACCAGCTCATAATCCCTTGCTATCGTAATATAATGACACCCTAAAGTTGACATTTTTGGTTCCATTTAGTACTTAGCCCTTCCCACGTTTCTGTTTTGTTTTGGGTAGCATTTTGTGATTTGTGTTGCTTTCAGTTAAACTAATTTGCACACACAACCGATATTATACTCGCAATTCTTTACTTTTCAGGCAAGTGCAGTGAAATTGTTACGGTGACGTGTTAGTAACTTGAAGGCACGTATTTGATCACGCGTATGAGAATGTATCATACCTATATATTCTTTGTCTTGGCAAAGGAAGAATGTCTTGACTAATTTATACTTGTTTAATTCAATTTGATTATTGCTATTAATCCTCGCTTAAATTTTAGTTGTACAATAATGCAAATTACTATCCATTCATTACTAGGAATATGTTTATATTTTTTATCTTATAAAGTACATGTTTCCGCAACTCAGCAATCAATAAAATTTGTTTCCTTGGAGATTATACCCGCAAACACTTAAATCTCATTTTTAATATAGCTTTCAGAAGAGGGAATATCCCAAATACAAGTTACATCCGATGATGTTACATTGTAAGGCCTCTTCCTATGCACATGCCAAAAAAATGGTGTTTGACATGCCAGGTGGCATGCCAAACCATTTGCGCCACTATGGGGAAACCGCTGAGCGATCGAATCCCTAGCGTGCGATATTGTCAATATCGCTCGAAATTCACTATATCATTTGTCGATATAATCAATATCGCCACCGTTCGAGTTTTACGCTTTTTATAAATACCGCAACTATACTCCCACCTCTTCTAAACTCTTCTCAATTCTTTTCGAAAACCTTAAGAAAACCACCGATTTTCTTTAAACTTTTGTTCGAAACGATTATCTTAAATGAGATATGGAGAGAAGAAAAAGAAACAAAAAAGGGAAAGCATCTACAAGTACCCCGGGCGGTGGAGTAAGTTTTGTTGTGGATACAAATTATGAGTTTAATAATGTTAGACTAGTAGCCTAGGTGAAGGTGTATTCTCTAATCACCTTTCGATAATGAGGCGATGTAACGCTATAAATCTAAGAGGTGGATGGACCGAGTTACGTACAATTTTTCAATTACTTCCTCCTGCTTTGTTCAAGAGAGAGTGAGAAGATATCCTTGGCGACATCTATATCAAATACAACCTAGAAACCACAGGACTCAAGGTGTTCAAGTTATATTAGAACGATGGTGGAAGACTACAAACACGTTCTTTTTCAAGGACTTTGAATGCGGTAAGTCGGTCTTTTCTAGTAATTTAATTTTTAGATTATGTGTTTTGTTTCATAACAATCAACAAATTCTAATTATGAATAATTATTGTTAATAGGAGTTACACCGATAGATTTATACATGTTAACCTAGAATTCCATGCCAAGGGAACTTAATTCCATTTAATAGACTAAAGTGGTTATCGAAGATAGATGGAAAGAAAGACTTCCTTTATACTCAAATGAATTAGGAGGAAATCCTACACATAGACAATTAAAAGCGTATGGGTTGAAGGTGTCTCAGGTTGAAAAGTTTTTCAGCGTTATGTTGTAAGAATGAATGAAAATAGAGGGAAGTGGTAATCAATATTTGATCCCCGACCATTTTGAGGAGCTAGAACGTCTGTTTGTATTGTGGACAAGGCCAATGTCTGTTTCCAAATGCTAGCTCGCAGTAGTGTTAATTGGGTTTCTCGAAGCATTAGAAGATTTAGAGCAAGCACCAACATATGATTGGGGGACTGCGATTTTATCAGAGATTTACATTGCCCTAAGTGATAATTCGACGTGTGATAAAGATAGTTTTAATGCTTTCTGGGGAGTTCTGGAGGTAAGAACCAATCTTTTTCACATTATGTATTTATTTGTCATTTTCATATGGAAAAGTTATTAACTCTTTGAATGTTATTATTTTCGAGTATTGGTGGTATACATATTTAGTGTTTGAACCTTGTCTTAAGAATTATACGAATGTATTTCCGATCATACGAAAGTATGATTCGAGAATTGGGAAGTGCTTGCAGTTGAAGATGGTCAACATATCTCGCTATTGTTCATAAGATTCAGCAGTTGAGTAGAACAAGCCATAACCTTATCTCACGGCCATATGAAGCAAAGACACGAGTTCCAAGAAGAACTAGGTCGACAATGGTAGAGTTAAGCCTTAAAAGGATGGTGTTATACAAACCCTATTTCGAGAAGGGTGTTTGGTATTATGGTGAAAGAAGAACTGCCATTTGCAAGGGAGATCGGTGATAGCTGTCAACCCTTATCCCAGTACAGATGTGTCGGCAGACGATTACTTCAAATTGATAAGAGAAGGTCATCGTTGGCAAGAAGTCAAGAATTGATCCATGAGCCGATGGACGAAATGAGTACCTATCTTGGTTTAATACTATTTTCAAGCCAAATATTTCCATGCAACCGCAAAGTTTGGGTCGGATGGATTTCCCGACTTTAGGTAGGTTGCCACTTGACAATGAATTTCTTCCTTCCCAACCTCCACGAGAGACGGTGACGTATTTGCATATCCTTCTCAAAGTTCATCGTCATACATGCCACCATTTTCTTGGGAAGTAAAGACTATATCCAGCACATCCGGAGAGATTGTTACTTATCCAATTGTTTCTAGTGCACCTACTCGGACTTATCCATACCTCGGGGTCAGTGCTACAGGTTGGAGTATCAGACCCGATGTAACAATTATGATGCTCTTCTTCATGGATTTCAGAATATGCACTTGGAACAGATGCAAAGATTAAGGGAAAGCATGATGTATGACATGAGTCCCAGTGTTGGAGCTGGTAGAGGATTGAGTCCCGGTGTTGGAGCTGGTGGAGGATTGAGTCCTAGTGGAAGTCAGTGAGACCGTCAAAGTCAGCAAAGTCGTCGAAGTCAGCAAAGTCGTGGAAGTCGACAAAGTGGTGGAAGAAGATTGAGACGTCGTCATATGGAGGAGGTACTGGAAAGTTCAACTCCAAACATGGTGTTAGAAAGTCAAGCAAAGTACATGGTGTTGAAGAAAACATTGGCATGGATACAACTCCTACACGTATGTTTAGTCATTTGCAAACCGACATCCGACTCCCGGTGGTGGTGTGAACATGGAAGTAGTTAGGCAAACGAATCAGTATACCCCAATTGCCTCAACCTCATCGGTATTTCAACCATTCCAAAGAACAATATCATTCACACGCATTTCAAGATTTGTATAATGTTCCCATACCCCGTACTCCCATTGCTTATCAAGGTTATGGTGATTCTGATGAGACTCAACCACCAAGTCAGTCTCAAACCGGCACCTTAACTAGTTTGTTGAACAACAATATGGATCCAGAAAATGCAGGCAATTGGATCTTTGATCCGGGAGGAAACGACCAAGGAAATGAGTAGTTAAAATGTTTTCTTTTAGTTGAAATTTGAAATGTAATTTTGTTTTTTTTAGATTAATGGAAACTATCTTTTAAATTAATATTGATTGAAACCAGATTTACATTTCATTAAAAATTCACCTTGAGTAGGTATGTGGAAATACGCTATCATGATCCATGTTATTTCCTTTGTAGTCAAATCCACGCCCGATTTATGCACTATGCATGGTGAAATGAATTTGAAGTTGGGTTGGAATTGGTTGAAATCCGGTAGGGGAAATTGTAGCCGTTAGATGAAGATCTCATGAGCAATTATCATAGTATCGAGCGATAGCTTGACTGTCGATGTCGATTGAATGACCATCGAACGATTCTCGACCATCGAGCGACAGAGACTCTATCGCTCATTTGGAAACTCGTCGTGTATGCCTATATATCGGGGAAAAACATATTGGCATATGAGTTTGGCAGTTTAGCATACCCATAGTGGGTGCATATATGCCAAATATCATGTTTTGGCATGTGCATAGAAAGAGGCCTAAGACAAGATCCAAGTTATTATTCTAAAAGAAGAAAATCCAAGTTATTTCAAATTTTTTGTTTTGTTTCGAAAGGAATTATTTCAAACTACTTATCTTGTCCTTCATATAACATAATTCAACTGCATATTAAAATTCCTGTCATCGGGTGATCATTTTCACAATTTCTTTTGTTATCACTGTTGGTTTAGGCAATAACTTTGTTTAAAAATTACCACACAGTTCTCTAAGAAAGATGCACGGTAATTACTACGTTTCACAAAAAGAATTTTGACCCTTGGCTAGTCTGATAATAAATATCAGGCAAGAAATCTTCTCATATTCTTTGTTCATGCAGTGTGGGGAATTTGGGCTAATTCCTGGAATATTAACAAACATAAAAAACAATGAAGGGACATGAACAGCGTGCGTTGCCACTAAAACAGGAGAAATAGTACAAGAAGATTAAAGGGTTGCCAACTTAAATCCTTGAAAAGCAGAATGATGAATGATTAAGGCATTCCTCGTGGGTCTCCTCTACATTAGACATATCTTGCCTTTCCATTTAAATAAAACCTAACCTCTACTGTTTCTTTCAATAGTTTCATTGATAAGAATCCAACTTTTCTCCCCACACATGAATAGATATCTAACAAAACAACCACAAATTTTTGCACTTTACACCCTATTGAACCTCTATACAAATATGTCGCACTAAAGCATAACCAAATGCAATCATATTTCTCTCTTAATCATTTCATCTCCAAGTTTATATTCGGTTTACATCACAATACAATGCTAGCTACCGCAGTCCCATCCCATAATTCACTTCCAGGAGGAAAAAAAATATCTTTTCGACGATGTTATCGTAATACTGAGGTTGTAAAGTCGATGGATGATAATACGAGTGATACGAATTGGCAAAACTCACAACACCAAATTCTTTACTGGTAAAAAAGAGAGTTCTTATTTTTTTAGGGTTAAGTGGCAAAATGCTCCAAAATGGACCCCATAGTTGTGAAAATGCCCCGGACGTTACGCAAAAGATTAAAATGCCCCAAAATGATATCGAAATGCTCCAATCCGTTACTTTTACTTATAATAGTCAAAATGGGGCATTTTAATTGTTTTTGACTGGTCAACTGTGTTATGAAAGGTCTCTTTTGCCCTTCAACAGAATCTATGGTTTCAGGGTTTAGGGTTCAGGGCTTAGAATTCAGGGTTTGGGGTTCATGATTTAAGGTTCAGGTGGCGGCGTTAGTGATGGTGGTGGCAGCAGTGGTGGTAATGGTGGCGGTGGTGGTGGCGGCGGTGGTGGTGGTGGTGGCGGCGGTGGTGGCGTTGGTGGTGGCAGCGGTGGTGATAGTGGTGGTGGCGGCGGTGGTGGCGGCGGCGGTGGTGGTGGCGGCGGTGGTGATAGTGGCGTTGGTGGTGGTGGTGACGATGGTGGTGGTGGTGGTGGTGGAGGAGGCGTTAGCGGTGGCGGTGGTGTTGGTGGTTGTTCAAGTGGTAGTGGTGGTGGTGGGGATGGTGGTGGTAGGGGTGGAGGTGGTGGTGGTGGCGGCGGTGGTGGTTGGTGGTTGTCCAGTTTGGTAGTGGCGGCCGGAAGTCCAAAACAGTCACCCTTATGTCATCTTATTTGTCAAAGTATGAAATACCATTAGGTCCTAGGAATAATATATTAGGATGAGTCTAGTCCATTTGACCCAGTCAAATGTCTGTTTGGTCCTATTTGGTAATATAAATTATAGTTTGGTCCTAAAAATTATTGTTTGGTCTGTTGATGTCATGGATGATGTAAATGTCACCTTGTAGTGGCGAAATACCCTTTGGATAAGGACCATATATATAGTCAAAGGTAAGAGATGGAATCATTTTCGATTTACTTTCTCTCTCATCTTCTTTTCTTTTCTTTTTCGGATCTATTTTTTTCTCTTTTTTTCTTTGTGAAACAAGAAACATATTTCATGTGAAGATAAAGATGAAGATGTAAATGATTTTTAGGGTTTCTTCATCGTTCTGCTGGTGCTACTGTTGAAGATGTAAACGATTTTTCTAGGGTTTTCTTCATCTTTTTCTTCCTGCTGCTGTAAACAATGGTGATGAAAGTGAAAATCGATTTAGATGTTTAGATCGGTAGTTGTGGATGATGAATACGATGATGTTGATAATGTTGAATACGATTTTTTTAAGGGTTTTTTTTTCTTTTTTCTGCTCTTTGGCTTGATGAAGATGAAGATATGTTATTTGTCTGCTTGACATTGTGATGGTGTTAATCGATTAAGATATTTTTTTAGGGTTTTTATATGGACTTCATTTCTGGAATGAAGTCTGTTTTTTTTAGGTTTTTATATGGACTTCATTTCTGGAATGAAGTCTGTTTTTTTAGGTTTTTATATGGACTTCATTCCTGGGAATGAAGTCTGTTTTTTAGGTTTTTATATGGACTTCATTTTCGGAATGAAGTTTTGTTTTTTTTTAGGTTTTTATATGGACTTCATTTCTGGAATGAAGTCTGCTTTTTTTTTTTAGGTTTTTATATGGACTTCATTTCTATAATAAAGTCTGTTTTTTTAGGTTTTTATATGGACTTCATTTCTGGAATGAAGTCTGTTTTTTTTAGGTTTTTATATGGACTTCATTTCTAGAATGAAGTCTGTTTTCTTAGGTTTTTATATGGACTTCATTTCTTAAATGAAGTCTGTTTTTTTAGGTTTTTATATGGACTTCATTTCTGGAATGAAGTGCTACAAGAAAATAACTAAATATTAACACGGAAGGGTATTTTTGTCAGTTTAATATTTTTAAATAATTATGGACCAAACAGTAAAGGCGTTTGACCAAAGGACCAAACAGACATGTGCCCACCTAAAAAGGACCAAACGATATTTTTCCCTTTATCAAAAGGGTATAAATGTCATCTTTTCACACGTGCGGACCACATGCTTCTGAATTTGACCAGTTAACCATGTCTAACGGCAACTTTAACGGATTGGGGCATTTCGATATTATTTTGGGGCATTTTGATCTTTTCATGCTAACGTCCGGGACATTTTCACAACTATGAGGTCCATTTTGGGGCATTTTGCCACTTAACCCATTTTTTTACTGGAATGGGATTTCTTCCTCCATTTTTACACCTTTAAAAGTTTCTTTGAGATTCAATCAAGGGAGTTCAATCAATTATAATGGACAATGAAAACACTTTATACACTCTAATTTGACCAAGGAAACAAAATTTAAGCTTCTAAAGTAAGTATTAGACAGCACAACCAGCACATTCTCTCAATTGTCAACAAAGTTTTTATTTTCTTTTTTCCTCTTTTTTGGATCTTTACAATAAAGAAAACAACAAACACAATGATAACTCAAGAATTCAATAACATTCTGGTTTTTCAAAAAAAGAAAAAAAAAAAGAGATCATAGAGTAAAATGATCTGAATTGTTCATGCACTATAAATTAAACCCTTTAGCAATTCGATTTGCCGCTGGATTAAATCCCAAACAACCAAAGAATCCTTGTCTATATGGTAAAACAGTTTTCCTTTTCAACTCTTCTGAGTTTGCCCGGTTCATTGTATAATGTAACTCGTGAGCTGAAACATTTCCTCTTCTTCTCGATGATGTTGAACCAGCACTATCAGTAGACCTGAAACTTGAACTTTTCACATCTTCTTTCTTTGATAATACTGCAAATTTTCTTATTGTTTCTTTATCATTAGCTCTCCCTTCCGACGCGCTTCGGAACAATAATAAATCCCTTAATCTCCATTTCTTATAACCTCCGAATGACCATTTTGATGAATTTGTTGGTACTTTTGGTTCTTGTTTCTCATCTTCTTCGAATTGATCAGAAACTCGAAATGGAGAAAGTGATCTAGTCCATCTATGTGTAGAAGTTTTCTTTGAATTAGAACCGGTCCTTTTCTCGTTTCTACCTCTCTGTTCATGTTCTTGTTCTTGTTTTCGGCTTTCTTCCATCGCAACAGCAAAAGGATCAATATCTCTGTTTCTTTGCCTGGGCGAAAACGCGTCTCGAATAATCTTCTTTCCTTGTGAAATCGGTGATCTTGGTGATCTAGGTGAAGAAACTAAGCTTTTTCGATCATCATCGAAACCGATTTTTATTCCAGGTGGTGGTTTTAAAGGTCGGATTTTTCCACCATAAAATAGTTCATCAGCTGCAGAAAGTGCTGAGCTTTTCTCAAATTGACTATTGAAATTGAAAGCAAACTCACCATCATCGTCATCATCCTCATCTTCTTCTTCTTCTGATGGTTTGAGCCTGTGTTTGGGTGTACCTGGTTTCTCTTCCCAATTAAAAGGAACCATAGAATTAGAAACACCATTAATACTTGGGTTTTTGTTGAATTCTCGATAGATTGAAGTAAAACTAGTCGGACTAGCAGGAGCACTGAAATACAAATCATGAGTAATAAGTTTAGGACTTGAAGGAGCACTGATATATGGTGTTGAACAGGAACTATCATGGTTGAATTCCATTAATGGGGGTGGTGGTGATTGTGTTACCACTGCTGCCATCTCTCTGTTTAGTTATTTTTTCTCCTCTGCCTTTTTTGTGAAGAGAAAGTGAAATTAGTTGGACTTTGTGGGTTTTGTAGAGATATTGAGAGAGAGGAAACCAGGAAAGAGAAGAGAGACAGGGCAAGCAGAGATGATTGACTAGAGTAAAATATACTCATTTTAGCCGCCAATTTTTAGTAGTCCCTTGTTTTTCTACCTTTCAGACTTTGTATACGTACGCTAACGTGGGTGATGAACTTAAAGTGTTACTCCCTCCGTCTCTAAAAGATAGGCAGGTTTGTGTGTAAATTATTTTGATTACATACTTACATGTTTCTCGTCCTGGCTTGAGAACCCTGTAGCGTAGACTACTTCTGCTGTGTTTTGTGTTTTCCTGTTTTGCCAATCCCACATAACATGCTATATCCCAATCTGCATATCAATCTCATTGTTTCTTTGCCACTGATACACAATTCGCGCTGAAGTATAGTTATAGTATTTTGCGCACAGCGTGCCCGCTTGAAACAACTTGTCCATGGTGCTCGTGCTCGCCTGGTCTTAAAAAGCCTGGCTGGCTTGTTCTACTGGAGACGGTCGTTCCTTGTTGGACAATACGTGTTGACGTATGAGTGGTGTTTGGTCTTCGATGCTGGTTGGCCCCCGTCCCACGCGGCGACAACAAGCCCGACTATCTCTTCAGCATCTTCCCTGAGTCATCTCAGGGAAAGACTTGTTTGGTCCCTGTGCTTATCTGTCAACAGGTATCGATTATTGTCCCTTGAAATGGTGAACATGTGAAATCATCCTAGCATATTGTGACTGTAGCTATGCAAGCGGCATGATCTTGAAAGGGGGACTCCTCCTTGTAGCCTTGCAAGCCCTGGGCAAGGGATATAGTGGGTATGCTATTCTAACGGTCGCGAATGCGTAAACCCTACTAGAATAGTGTGCACACTCCCTGCTCCACCCACGGCACGAGAATGTGTCAAGGATTGAATACTATCTTCACGAGATATTATCTCTGCCCTACCTTGTACTTGCTACTGGAAAAGGGCTTTGGTTATTGGTTATTGGTATAGTTATAGTACTTAGCAATGTGAGAGAGCGTGATTTTTTTTTTTTTTTTACATTTATACCAATTCAAATGCAACATTAACTCAATATGACATCCGTTTTTATGATCCAATTTGGTAGTACAAGTTTCTTTAGTTACCCGGGTGTGATTGATAGAAACATTTTGCGTCCAAAGAGTATGATTGATGTGGTCTGTTAATATGTCAACTCTACAGTTATGTTTAACCGGCCATGTGGGATGTTTTCTTTTTTGTAGGTCGATGTTGTGGGATGTTTTATTAACCCACCTTAAATATGCAAGTTAACGAAACCGAACTCGTTGGTCGTTACTGATGCTCCATTTTCTCGTAATATTTTAATAAATAAATGGATGGATTTGGTCTTGTGACCCATGTCAGACTTTGACTTTGCCGACCCGACCTCATCCTGTCATTTGAATACTGCTTGCTAGCGTAGCTCAGCCCAGGAAAGCACGAATTTCAGGTGTATTGTGTGTGCTGCGTTAGGATACATGTTGTGCTGTGATGCATCATTAATCTGGCGTAACGTGGCATATTATGCTAGCGCGTTGTGTTTGTGACGTGTCAGATCATGTGATGTGTTCAAATTTTAGCGTGTTATGTTGTATTGTGCCATAAATGTACTGGTACAACACATTTTACACCCCTGTATCTGATTATCATGCAGTGTAAATGATCGAATAAAAGGGTGCTCAACTAGCACATTAGGGTCTCATGGGACAGGCAAATTAACAAACTTATCATTTTGTTCCGCTATGGGATGGACAAATCCAGAAAACTGATGGCTAAATACCCAAATTTGTGCATTTTTTAATCGCGGTAATTCTATCGCTTGACAGCACTATTGCCGCGTGATAAAACCGACTCCTCGTGGTAATGACACTGCTGGTGAGCGGCAATGCTTTGACTGTGAGGCAGTTCTATCCTTCTTTACGGTTATATCATCCAACGACTCGATTTTCTTCCTACTTGTACCCTCTTCTTTCAATCAAAAACATCCAAGGAAATTGGCAGTAGGATCTCAACCAAGATCATCCCAAGCTTCCGCTAGAGTTCGAAGTGCAACATATTCAATGAAGGAAGATGAATCTATTCGTAGGTTACTGCATATTTTACACAATGTATGTTATAATGGTGAACAAAAAAACACTTGTCCGTTGAAAATTTGGTAGTCAGAGACAAATTAAACTGAAAAGTTCGCGAAACAATCTCATTTTCTTCACATGTCGTTGTTTTGGTCAAGGTCATCCCCTGTACTTCATTGGAATGTTGAGATCAAGTCATTGACCGATCAAATATAGATGGATGGTAATCATCATCATCATCCAGTATTCTCTTTTTCTTGTTAGGTAAGACAATATTATAAGCAATAGCGTACAGCCTCTTCTTCCGGTGACTTCAATGGCCGATCTAGCTGACCCCCTAACTAACTTAATTAATTAGACCTGCGCATATAGAAAGTGAACCCTACTTAGCGGCAGATGGGAATTTAGATTAAATTTATGATCATGATATAAAGTGTGTGAAACAGTACTAAATATACAAAGGCCACAATAAATTCATTGCTCATCATAATCGTATTTGCAAGTTCGGGCTGAGCAGTTTGCGATTCCGACCACCAGAATTGAATCCAGTCAGACTTGGACTTGTGGACGCTATTAATACGACTTGAATGTGAATGCAAGGACCACGACCCGCTGTTGGTCCTATGTTGACTGAAACAAGCAGTTGGTCCTCGGACCCTGAACCCCATTTTGGGGTTTGAGCCGTAGCCGTGGGGCAGTGATTTTTCTATATTCTTTTTATTTTTTATTTTTTGAAGCATGCAATGATTTCTACTTAATACACGCTGTTGAAGGGGTCATTTTTGTTTTGCCTTTACAATCGTAAAATAGTACTAGCTTGTTGAAATTTTTTATGGGATAGGGTACTTAATGGGCTGGGCGAAGCTTCAAAGTCGTAACCAAAGTCCCATTCAAGGCTGACTCTTTGGTCCAAACTCCAGCGTCTCCAAATCTCTTCTTGTATATTCAAAAAAAAAAAAAAAAAAACTTAATAAACAATTTAAGCCAAATAAATGAATAATATCTTTTTTCTTCGTTTGAAAAGAGTTTTGGAAAAGCTTGAAACCAAAAAGTCCATAAGTACTCGTAGGGGTGGGACTTGGGTTGGTTGGGCGGGTTCGAAGGCAGCTTGGGCGAGCAGGACCAGAGGTAGAATTCTTTGCCCAGTTGCCCATAGAACCCGTGGAACCCATTGAGGTGTTGCCCAAGTCCGCCCAAGTTATGTTCAAAGGGTTCTAGGGTTCCACTAGACATACAAGTTTGTTAATATGATAAATAATAAATTTAGTAATAATAAAATTTAATAGCTCCATTTATTTTGAATTTCCAAATAACTAAAGATTATTTACAATAATATAAACTTTTTTTCATATTGAATGATTAATGAGATAGATATAATTTATATTTCCATTAATAGATTTGAAGATAATATCTAAAATTTCTCTAAATAGATGATAATACCAATTATAAAAAATATCTTATAAATAGTTCTTGGGGTTGGGCGGGTTGTTTGGGTTAGAAATATTTGTGCCCATGCTTGCCCAAATTTAACTCGGGTTCATAAAATTTATGCCCAAGCTTGCCCAAAATTTTGAAATACGTTGCCCGTGTCCGCCCAACATTCGGGTTGGGCATGGGTTGAGTGGGTTGACCCAACCCAAGTCCCACCTAGTTTATATTGCATATATTTTGCTTTCGCTTAACAAAATTCCGGTACAATTGATATGTTCCATTATGTTGTGTATGGATGTTTATGAGATTCAATTGTTTTAGGTTAAGAAAAACTGTGTCAATTTATTTGGCTTATTGTTTGGTATCTTCTTTATTGTTGGTGTTAGAGCATAGCTCGGTTGAACACACCAAGCGTTGGTATGTCAAGTTTGGTTGTCATATTTTAGTGAATCAAAACTCATCTAAGAGTCCCTTGATTATGTACTAGAGACAACTTCGTATAGGTTGGACTAGAAAGTTTAGGAATATTGAGACATACAAGTGTTACTCGAAGACCTGAAGAACGTGAAGAAGTAATGAGCTACAACGATGACATCATCCTTCCTCTTGAGGTTAGTAATATTGACTTGAACTGTTTCATTCCTAACGTATATTTCAAGTCGTGCTATATTGAAAACATAACTGCGAAGATGTGAATGGATATATTACTCTAGTAGTGAGACATGATCATATGGTCAAAGTATTAAGGAATTAGACTACGAAGTATAACGCTTATCTTTTGAACTTCGTAGATATGACATCGACATAATCTTATGAACTTCGTAGACATAACGCTTATCTTGTGATTATGTGAATGGATAAAGGTGAAGATTTTCATCTTAGGAAACAATGTTTTACATTTGTTTAACGGAAGTACATTCATGAACTTGTTTTATGAATCGAAAGGGAAATCGCTATGCTTATTGGTATGGTTATTCATTGCAAATCTTTGGATTACAAATATGTGTGAGATGGTATAACTGATCGTAACTTTGTTATGTATCTTGGTACAACTAATCACAATGCACGACTTATGATTTGGTATGACTAGTTTTGATTAGTGTAACCGATCCTAAATAATCACATGAGATGGTATGATCGATATTTGTAATTGGTGTGACCGATCCTAGTAATTGGTGTGACCGATCACAAAAGAGTTGTGTAATCGAACCTTGTAATTGGTGAAACCGGTCCTAGTAATTGGTGTAAC
The DNA here is from genome assembly GCA_023531295.1 of Papaver armeniacum. NCBI lineage: Eukaryota > Viridiplantae > Streptophyta > Magnoliopsida > Ranunculales > Papaveraceae > Papaver > Papaver armeniacum. Next base: position 249,327 of record JAJJWW010016139.1, read on the forward strand.
CGATCCTAGTGGTTGGTGTGACCGATCACAAGCAATACCATGTGTATATGGTAACCGGTCCCGGTAATTGATGTAACCGATCCTGGTAACTGATGTAACAGGTCCTGGTAACTTGTGTGACCGATCACAAGTGTTCCATATTAGGGTATAACCGATCCCAGTGATTGGTAGAACCGATTGAACCCATAGTTGTCTTGGAATACTGATGAACCAATTCTAAACTTGTTTGGAAGTGTGGTATAATCGATTCCAAGATTGTAAATATGAAAGAGGATTTACAAAGAAAAGATGTCAACATACTTTGAACACAAACAATAGCTCTTATCTTTTATTGTTCAAAGATATTCCTCGATTACTCAAGGAGATCTTGTTAGAAATAAATTAAGAATCTTTTAATTAAGGTTCTTAGTTTTATATGCTTTAATTACCAGCAATTAAATGCATATCTCAGAGAATAAAAATTAGTAATGTGCATTTACTAATTGGAGATTTTCTGTTGAGAGATTTTGGGAAATATTGGACAAAGAATTTACTGGGATTATGAAAACCGAATGGGCATTTATTGCATATCTTGAGAATACTTTCGGTTTTAGAAATTCCTTGGTGTCCAAACATCCTTGGTCTATAAATACCCAAGTTTGCATTTTTAGCAAACCATCCTAAGAGCCATGCAAACTTCATCTTTTTGTTGTTTCTGGTGGAGCCGTCTATCCGGAGAGGAAAGTACCCTAATTAGGCGAAATCTCTTACGACTTCTGTGGGATCAAGAAGCTCTACGAGTATCGTTGGTGGGAAACTAGATAATTGCAGTTATATAAGTTTTCGTGTGATTTGATTGACTAACGGTTGTTGAAACTTTGATTGTACCTAGTTTGTTTATTCTTGAGAATCTTCTCTTCTGATATAAGATTCACTCAAACTAGATCGAAGTATCGACGAGATATTTAGAACTGTTTGTAGATCTAAAGACATCTTATGATAATCCATTGTTAACAAACTCCGTTCTGTGCGTGATTGATCATAAGAGATTCAAGTGGTGTTGTGCAGGTGTTTATTTAAGATTAAAGAAGATTTAAAGACAAAGAAGATTTCTTATTTGGTTTCTCATATCTTTGTGTTGCACAAACCTTGATCGCCTGGGATTCAACTCGAATCGGATTTATTCGATTGATTAGTTGTGTGAGATCGGCATCGCTTTATAGTTTCTTATAGGAATCTATATTGATTGATTGTGAATCTAAACTCTGCTACTTCGGTAGTTGGTTGATAGATTGATCTAACCAGGCAAGGTAGTTTATTAGATTAAACGGAAGAGCCTTTGCATATGACTTGAGATATCTTCATCTGAAAGAATCAATAGAGTTGTTACCAAACAGATTTGTTGTTCCTTTACTGTTTGGAATACGATGCAAAGGAATTATTCCAGTGCGTGCACTCATCAAAGTCGGAAGCGCAGGGATACTGAGGAAACTGAGTGAACTAGGGTTAGTTGCTTGGTCTCAACTATACGAAGTTGGTTAGATTTTGTATAGCGGCTTAATTCTGAGAGTATTCAATTCTGGACTTGGTCCCAGAGTTTTTCTACATTTGCAGTTTTCCTCGTTAACAAAATATTGTTGTGTCTTTTACTTTTCTATTTCCGCAGTTATAATTGTTTTATTATAATTAAAAGTAAAATACACAAACGTTAACTCCGTACATACTTGATAGTGATCCTATAAAGTTTGGTTAAGTCCGAACCTATTATCAAGTATCATACTTCGTTGTTGTATGGTGTCGATCTTGTATCCATAGTCAATCACACAAGTTATCTTGTTGTAATATTGTCTCGATCTCGTGTCCATAGACGATCACACGAAGTGTGAACCGATTTTTTGTATTATCTCGACTCAGTCTATAGACAATCACTTTCGGTAGAGGACTTATAGGTGGATAAGTAAAATATTGTGGTGTATTTGGGGAGCCTCGTCTTTTCAATTGGTATCAGAGGAGGCAAACACGAAAATATCTAACAATATGTGTTTGGTGCGATCCAACTTATAAGAATTGAATCTAATGACTTATTCTGTTAACGTAATACAAGATACCAAGAGTTCTGAATTAACTCTTGATGACGAGAAAAACATTGATTCTTCGAATATAGAAACATCTCAGTCAAAAGAATTATACGAAAAATTTCTTTCATGTTCAACAGAACTAAATCATGCATTAGAAAGAGAAGGAAAGCTTCTAGACAATAGAAGTTAATACGCAAGCCAAGAATGATCAACTTGTTATTGATCTTGCCTCCTCAAAGGTTGAAAATAATTCTCAACATATACGGAGAATCTTGGGACAAAGTAAGTGCTAGTCTTTCTCGAGCGGAAATTTTAGAGAAAAATTGTAATGCTGCTCTTGAAAAAGTCTATTTGTTGGAAAAGAAACTTGATGAATCTGAAGCAAGGATTAACTCTCAACAAGTAAGTTTTGAAGAGACAGAAGGTGTATATCTCTCTCGACAAAAACACCTTTAGGCCAATCTAACTGGAGCTCTTGATAAATTCAAGAAGCTAGAAGAAGAAAATTTTCATTTGAAAAAGCGCATTGATAGCTCAAACAATATAACCTCAATGTTAGAAGCAAGTATAACTCATCGTGATACACGAGGATTGGGATATAAGGAAATAGATAACTTCAAATATTAGCAAAGAGATAAAATTTGTTAAAGATACAAATTCTTCTCCACCAGAGGCTTCCACTAATGTCAATGATGCTCATATTTCTTGTAAAGAAGAAAATCTGTCATGCCTAAGAATTGTGTTCAAATGAGACTCGTCAAGTGCAACCATAAAAGAGAGCATACGCTAATGTCAAGAAAGCAACAATGTTGAACAAAGAAGAAGAAGAAGAAGAAGAAGAAGAAGAAGAAGAAGAAGAAGAAGAAAACTTGTCGAGCTCCAATGCAAGAGGATCCACAAAAAGTTTAACATTAAAACTCACACTTCGTATGTTACTAAGCATTGTTGTTATTGTGGTAATAAAGGGCATGTGGAATAGGGATGCAAGATTCGTAAGATAGAAGATACACTTTCTTTTGTATCAAACGAATTGGCTAAGATTTCTCCCCAAAGGAACTCAGATCGATATTATCCAAAGTTTAGGCAAAAGAATTATTATAATGATAGATCATATTTTTCCTATCGCTCAACAAGGACATCTCATAAAAGACCCTATTATAGAAAAATAGATGACTTTGCAAATGCAAAGACAAGGTCTGATGTTCCAAATTGGAGAAAGTTTGTTTCTCAAAATATCCAAAAGGACAATGGTCCTAATGGTATGAAGGACCAAAAGTCAGTCACAAGAATGACTCACAGCTAATTATTGTTGGTTACAATAATTACAAGAGTTTTCTTGAAATACTATAGAAAGACATCGTGTCTGAAATCTTTTGTACTAGTGAACGTTGTGATAATGACACTCTTCATCACAAGTCAAAGAAGAAAAACAAGAGATGGAACAAGAGTAAGCAAACCAAACAAGAGGTCAAGAGTGATTCCGTCTTAGTCCCTTGTGACAAAGATGACATGGCTCAAATGAACACAACCTAGTTGTGGTGGAATGAGCATGCTCACCTTAATGCTAAATATTATGAAGGGTGAGGAAGCACATGTAACTGAGCATATGACCTCTCGGTTATTATATGACTAATTAACAACTTTTGGGAGATTTCTTTTCTTCTATACTCGTACCTTCTCTATCTATATTTGAGCTTTTGATAGAAACGGTAATTTTGAGTTTATGATGTTTATTTCTACAGGTCATATATGTGTAGCTCTTGTTTTTACAGTTAAAACGAGCCAAAAATCACTGAATTCGGACATTGTATGCGAAAGTTATGTCTAAAACAGTTTCGTGTATGGATTCATGATGTGTAACCGGTCCTGGTGATTGGTTTGACCGGTCACAAGTAATCACCATAACCGGTCCTAGTGATTGGTGTGATTGGTCCATACAAAGGAGTGTAAAACTGTTTTTCCCATAACTTCTTCGTCCGAACTCGGAATGACCTCATTCTTTTTGTGTTATTTTTGTAATTCAATTTCCTACAAGATTGAGGTAATTGCAATACTTGATTTTCTGTTGAATATTGTTGGTGTATTGCATTTGAGTTTATGAGATAAACCATTGTGTTTCAGTCTCATATATTGGCTCACTTCCTTATGGTTAGTGACTTTTGAGTATAGCCCATCTTTGGATCATATCTTCGTGATTGCTATATCAAAATCATAAGAAAGTTGTGATGGTGGAGCTCATATGTAAGTCACATATACTAATGTTTGTTTTATGTTCTATAAACTAAATATTTGGTATACATATGAGTACTCTAGATATATGAGATAACTTTCGGTTTTCATTAACCTTAATATTCGATCTCATATGATGTGACCCTTATGGTTTGTGTGACTTTTTGATTTAGCGGGATTAAGTTCTAGCCCATGCAAAGGATCATCGGGTGTTCCGATTGAAACTCATATGTGAAAAGTCACAATATGTTGAATCAATTTGTGTTTACATGAGTTGTGTTTAGCATAAAACATATGTGTTTCGGGTTTTCAACTTTTGCTATTGGCACGCATTAGTTAAAAACCGATTCAACCTTTCTCTGGAAAAGGTTGCTCTTGTTGTTGTTCTTTTGTTCTTGCGAGAGGACGACAACATACCAGGGGAGAATTCTTATTTGAACTTGCGCTTGATGATATATCTTTCTGGGGAGAAGAGTATGCGGAATCTGAGGTAACAAATTTGTTAGTTAATCGTTTTCCTGTTTAAGAAAAGCCTATTTATATTGAATATATTTTGCTTTTGCTTAACAAAAATTTCAGTACAATTGATATATTCCATTATGTTGTGTATGGATGTGTGTCTGTGATTCAATTGTTTCCGGTTAGGAAAAACTGTGTCAATTTATTTGGCTTATTGTTTGATATCTTCTTTATTGTTTGGTATCAAGTGTTTTTGCTTAATGAAATTTCGGTGCAATTGCGGTACGATAATGTCTATATTTGTTTTAATTGCTTCCGGTTAAGAAAATAATTGTGCAAGTCAATTTATTTTGGTTTTTATGTATTGTTTATGGCTTAACAAAATACGGGATCATTTGTTTAGTCTAATTCGATTCCGGATAAGAGAAACTGTGTTAATTCTGATCTTAGTAATTAGACTTATCAAATTGAAGGATCCGGTTATTCAAGTTTAATCGAATGCCTTGACAAGAAATACTAGTTAACTAACCTAGTACTTATCTTGTCTAAAGAGAAAGGTCTAAGTTATTTTCTGAATAATTAGAACCTGATGAGAGTAATAAATTTAATTCTGATCTTTATTTTGGTCTTAAAGAAATAAGTGATTGTAGGTGTACAATCGGTTTAACAAGGGAACTAAGTTTCTTAGTCAATTTGTTAAACTATTAGGGAAAATTGCTTTGGGCAATAGTTTTCCTTGATAACATATTAAAATTAAATTGCTTATATTTTCGGTTTTAATATTAGTTATCTAAAGTGGTATGTGAAACCTTCGTGCTTAACTCTTATAGGTTGTTTACAAGTCTTTTAGATTTGTAAGATCCTTTCGGTTTGTCCTTTGTTTGCTCGAACCTTTGTCATTTTGTGACAAAAAGGGGGAGAAACATATCATACTGCTGTGTAGTTATTTGGACTACAAAAGTGGAATAACAAAGATGTTCGGATTGAATATCTACCTATCTTATCTTTAGGGGAGTATTAGCTTTGTTATTCAGATGTCAACATCGACATTTATTGTTTGAATATATGCAGGTTATTGTGTTGTTGAAACTTGGAATCAAGCGTATGTATACTGAATTCTTGTAATTTATTTATCCATATGTATTAAGAGTTTTGTCACTAAATATGACAAAGGGGGAGATTGTTAGAGCATAGCTCGGTTGAACCCACCAAGAGTTGGTATGTAAAGTTTGGTTGTCATATTTTAGTAAATCAAAACTCATTTAAGAGTCACTTGATTATGTACTAGAGACAACTTCGTATAGGTTAGACTAGAAAATCTAGGAATATTGAGACATACAAGTATTACTAGACCTGAAGAACGTGCAGAAGTAACGAGCTACAACGACGACATCATCCTTCTTCTTGAGGTTAGTAATATTAACTTGAACTGTTTCATTCCTAACGTATCTTTCAAGTCGTGCTATATTGAAAACATAACTGCGAAGATGTGAATGGATATATTACTCTAGTAGTGAGACATGATCATATGGTCGTAGTATTAAGGAATTAGACTACGAAGTATAACGCTTATCTTTTGAACTTCGTAGATATGACATCAACATAATCTTATGAATGTTGTTGTGATTATGTGAATGGATTAAAGTGAAGATTTCATCTTAGGAAACAATGTTTTACATTTGTTTAAAGGAAGTACATTCATGAACTTGTTTTTTGAATCGAAAGGGAAATCGCTAGGCTTATTGGTATGGTTATTCATTGCAAATCTTTGGATTACCAATATGTGTGAGATGGTAGAACCGATCGTAACTTTGTTATGTATCTTGGTACAAATAATCACAATGCCTGACTTATGATTTGGTATGACTAGTTTTGATTAGTGTAACCGATCCTAAGTAATCACCTGAGATGGTATGATCGATATTTGTAATTGGTGTGACCGATCATAAAAGAGTTGTGTAATCGAACCTTGTAATTGGTGAAACCGGTCCTAGTAATTGGTGTAACCGATCCTAGTGACTGGTGTGACTGATCACAAGCAATACCATGTGTATATGGTAACTGGTCACAGTAATTGATGTAACCGATCCCTGGTGGCGATGTAACCAGTCCTGGTAACTTGTGTGACCGATCACAAGTGTTCCATATTAGGGTATAACTGATCCCAGTGATTGGTAGAACCAATTGAACCCATAGTTGTCTTGGAATACAGATGAACCAATTATAAACTTGTTTGGAAGTGTGGAATAATCGATTCCAAGATTGTAAATATGAAAGAGGATTTACAAAGAAAAGATGTCAAAATACTTTGAACATGAACGGTAACTCTTATCTTTTATTGTTCAAAGATATTCCTTAGTACTCAAGGAGATCCTGTTCCGAAATAAATTAAGAGTCTTTTAATTTAGGTTCTTAGTTTTATATGCTTTAATTACCAGCAATTAAATGCATATCTCCAGAGAATAAAAATTAGTAATGTCCATTTACTAATTGGAGATTTTCTGTTGAGAGATTTCGGGAAATATTGGACAAAGCATTTACTGGGATTATGAAAATCGAATGGGCATTTATTGCATATCTTGTGAATACTTTCGGTTTTGGAAATTCCTTGGTGTCCAAAAATCCTTGGTCTATAAATACCCAAGTTTGCATTTCTAGCAAACCATCCTAAGAGCCAGGCAAACTTCATCTTTTTGTTGTTTCTGGTGGAGCCGTCTATCCGGAGAGGAAAATACCCTAATTAGGCGAAATCTCTTATGAATTCTGTGGGATCAAGAAGATCTACGAGTACCGTTGGTGGGAAACTAGATAATTACAGTGTTATCAGTTTTCGTGTGATTTGATTGACTAACGGTTGTTGAAACTTTGATTGGACCTAGTTTGTTTATTCTTGAGAATCTTCTCTTCTGATATAAGATTCACTCAAGCTAGATCGAAGTATCGACGGGATATTTAGAATTGTTCGTAGATCTAAAGACATCTTGTGATAATACATTGTTAACAGACTCCATTTTGTGTGTGATTGATCACAAGAGAATCAAGTGGTGTTGTGCAGGTGTTTATTGAAGATTAAAGAAGATTTGAAGATAGAGAAGATTTCTTATTTGGTTTCTCATATCTTTGTGTTGCTTAAACCTTGATCGACTGGGATCCAACTAGAATCGGATTTATTCGATTGATGAGTTGCGTGAGATCGGCGTTGCTTTATAGTTTCTTGTTGGAATCTATATTGATTGATTGCGAATCTAAATTCTGCTACTTCGGTAGTTGTTGGATAGATTGATCTAACCAGGCAAAGGAGTTTATTAGATTAAACGGAAGAGCCTTTGCATATGATTTGAGATATCTTCATCTGAAAGAATCAATAGAGTTGTTACCAAACAGATTTGTTGTTCCTTTACTGTTTGGAATATGATCCAATGGAATTGTTCTAGTGCGTGCACTCATCGAAGTCGGAAGCGCAGGGATACTGAGGAAACTGAGTGAAGTAGGATTAGTTTCTTGGTTTCAACTATACGAAGTTGGTTTAGATTTTGTATAGCGTCTTAATTCTGATAGTATTCAATTCTGGACTTGGTCCCGGGATTTTTCTGCATTTGTAGTTTTCCTCGTGTTTGTAGGTGAAAATGGTTTCTGCTGATTTCGGTAATTGCGGGTGTGCAGGTGAGAAACAATTTAAACCCTAAACAATGTACTGCAAGGGAGTACTTTAGATTCGAGAGATCAATATGTACAAGTCAGGCCTAAACCAAGAAATGGCCGTTCCAGACTTGATTCGGTCACAAAGTGGAGGAGAATGGGTTGGTTTTGGGGAGGGAAGCAAGGAAAGTGGTGAGACCAGAATAGTTGATTACGGAAGAGTAGTTGGGTTACTACGACTTGTTATCAGAAAAATGAGAGAGCTAACAAGGTGAGCTAGCAAGTAAGTATTTCTGAGTGTTGTATCTCCCGTATGAACTTTTTTTTCAATAGAAAATAGGTAAGACCTATTTATACAAGTCGGAGTAAAACGTGCCCTGGTCTCATTAAGGGGTGGGAAGTAAATGGGAGGAGGTGGCAACCGTATGCATGGAATTGATGTTCCATAAAGTGGTTAACGCATGAAACCGGTTTTCATGAAGCCGCTAACGTTATGGAATTGATGTCCCATAAAGTTGTTAACGCATGTGCTTTATGTCCCATGAGCGTTTCACACATAACTTCCCGTATTTACTAACCGCCTCACCCTTATGACACTTCCTTATGACGGGCGTAGTGTACGCGCCGCCTGTCGTAAACCGCCAAACCAATACCCAAAGAGGATCCCCGGTTTGTGTTGATGTCTCGAATGTTTTGGAAAACATGTAGCACATTGTTGTGGCTTGGTAAGTCAAGCTCGGGAAACTTTCCATCCTGGTGACCTTCGACGGTCGAGATTTTGCATCTTGAGAGGAGGGGCAACCGTTGATCGTTGCACGCCTTCATTTTGGTAGCCGCGTAGTGAGGGCCAACGTGATGGCGCGGCTAGGTTGGCATGCCATTGGCATGGCAAGGTTTGGCGCGGCTAGGTTGGCATGCCATTGGCATGGCAAGGTTTGGCGTGGCCAAACTTAGGATTTCGGGCCAAAGGTTACCATGTGTCGTATGGTAACCTTGGATGGCTAGGATTTTCTCCTGTGATTGAAGGGCAACCGTTGATTGTTACACGCCTTCGTTTTGGTAGCCGCGTAGTGAGGGCCAATGTGGTGGCGCGGCTAGGTTGGCATGCCGTTGGCATGGCAAGGTTTGGCGTGGCCAAACTTAGGTTTTCGGGCCAAAGGTTACCATGTGTCGTCTGGTAACCTTGGATGGCTAGGATTTGCTCCTGGGTTTGAAGGGAAACCGTTGAATGTTGCACGCCTTCGTTTTGGTGTCCACGTAGGGAATGCCAATAGGGTGGCGCGGCTAGGGTGTGGTTAGGCTTGGCATGTTGGGCAAAGGGTTCGCCTTGGGCGTGGCTAGCTTTGGCTAGGTGCGATTTTGGCTTGGCATGTGGGGCCAAAGGTTTGCCATGGGCATATGGCGTGGCTAGGGCCAAGGCAAGGGCGTTTGGCTTGGCATGAAGTGACTAACATGGCTAGGGCCAAGGCAATGTGCGTTTGGCATGGCGCGGCTAGCTTGGCTAGGCTTGGTTTGGCTTGGCATGTAGGGCCAATGGTTTGCCATGGGCGTATGGCGTGGCTAGGGCCAAGACAAGGGCGTTTGGCTTGGCATGATGTGACTAGCATGGCTAGGGCCAAGGCAAAGTGTGTTTGGCATGTCGCGGCTAGCTTGGCTAGGTTTGGTTTGGCTTGGCATGTAGGGCCAAGGGTTTGCCATGGGCGTATGGTGTGGCTAGGGCCAAGGCAAGGGCGTTTGGCTTGGCATGATGTGACTAGCATGGCCAGGGCCAAGGCAAAGTGTGTTTGGCATGGCGCGGCTGGCTTGGCTAGGTTTGTTTTGGCTTGGCATGTGGGGCCAAGGGTTTGTCATAGGCTCATGGCGTGACTAGCTTGGGCTAGGTGCGGTTTTGGATTGGCGTGTGGGGCCAAGGGTTTGCCATAAGCGCGTGGCGTGACTAGCTTGGGCTAGGTGCGGTTTTGGCTTGGCATGTGGGGCCAAGGGTTTGCCATAGGCGCATGGCGTGACTAGCTTGGGCTAGGTGCGGTTTTGGCTTAGCATGTGGGGCCAAGGGTTTGCCATAGGCGCATGGCGTGGCTAGCTTGGGCTAGGTGCGGTTTTGGCTTGGCATGTGGGGCCAAGGGTTTTCCATAGGCGCATGGCGTGGCTAGCTTGGGATAGGTTCGGTTTAGGCTTGGCATGTGGGGCCAAGGGTTTGCCATAGGCGCATGGCGTGACTAGCTTGGGCTAGGTGCGTGACCAAGCTATGGTTTTGGGGCAAAGGTCGTTTGGTAACCTTAGACGGCCAAGATTTGCTCTTGGGATTGAAGGGCAACCGTTGATTGTTGCACGCCTTCGTTTTGATAGCCGCGTAGTGAAGGCCAGTATGGTGGCGCGACATGGGGCCATGGTGAGGTGCATTTGGCATGGCGCAGTAGGTGTGGTTGGCATGATTTTCCATTGGCACGGAGGTGCGGCTAGCATGGCTGGCATGCTTTGGCACGGTCGGTGTGGCTGGCATGATTTTCCATTGGCACAGAGGTGCGGCTAGCATGGTTGGCATGCTTTTGGCGCGGTCGGTGTGGCTGGCATGATTTGCCATTGGCACAGAGGTGCGGCTAGCATGGTTGGCATGCTTTTGGCGCGGTCGGTGTGGCTGTCATGATTTGCCATTGGCCATTGGCACAGAGGTGCGGCTAGCATAGTTGGCATTCTTTGGCGCGGTCGGTGTGGCTGGCATGATTTGCCATTGGCACACGTGGGAATTAGGGTTTGGCTTGTCGTAACCCTAATTTGAAAAAGATACCCCGGTAATTATTTAGGGACACATTAAAGGTTTCAGTAAATGTGCCTAGTAAATGCCTATTACTTTAATGTTGTGACATCACTGTTTGCTAGGGTTTAGTGTTTTACGATTTTAACCTTAAGATAAAAACCACCATCAACACCTCGTTAACAAAATCTTGTTGTGTCTTTTACTTTTCTATTTCCGCAATTATAATTGTTTTATTATAATTAAAAGTAAAATACACAAACGTTAACTCCGTACATACTTGATAGTGATCATATAGAGTTTGGTTCAGTCTGAACCTATTATCAAGTATCATACTTCGTTGTTGTATTGTCTCGATCTTGTATCCATAGTCAATCACACAAGTTATCTTGTTGTCGTATTGTCTCGATCTCGTATCCATAGACGATCACACGAAGTGTGAACCTATTTTTTGTATTGTCTCGACTCAGTCTATAAAAAATCACTTTCGGTAGAGGACTTATAGGTGGATAAATAAAAGATTGTGGTGTATTTGGGTACCCTCGTTTTTTCAGTTGGGTATCAAGTGTTTTTTCTTAACGAAATTCGGTGCAATTGCGGTGCTGTAATGTTTATATTTTGTTCAATTGCTTCCGGTTAAGAAAATAATCGTGCAAGTCAATTTATTTTGGTTTGTATCTATTGTTTGTGTCTTAAAAAAATACGGGATCATTTGTTTAGTCTAATTGATTCCGGATAAGAGAAACTAAGTTAATTCTAGTATTAGTTAGACTTATCAAATGGGAGGATTCGGTTATTCAAGTCTAATCGAATGCCTTGACAAGAAAACTAGTTAACTAACCCAGTGTTTGTCTTGTCTAAAGAGAAAGGTCTAAGTTATTGTCTGAATAATTAGAGTCTGATGAGAAAAATAAAGTTAATTCTAATCTTTATTTCGGTCATATCGAAACAAGAGATTGTGCATACGCAATCAGTTTAACAAGGGAACTAAGTTTCTTAGTCGATTTGTTAGACTATTAGGAAAAATTGCTTCGGGAAATTGTTTCCTTGATAACATATTGAAACTAATTAGTTTCGGTTTTAATATTGGTTATCTAAAACGGTATGTGAAACCTTCGTGCTTAACTCTTATAGGTTGTTTACAAGTTTTTAAGATTTGTAAGATCCTTTCGGTTTGTCCTTTATTTCCTAGAACCTTTGTCATTTTGTGACAAAAGGGGGAGAAATATATGGAGTAAACAAGTGATTGTTAATCACTAGGAAAGTAAAATTGTGCTTAAACATTTATCTAAAGAAAGAGTAAAGCATTGACTAAGTGAGAGAAACATATCATATTTCTGTGTAGTATTAAGACTACAAAAGGGGAATAACAAACATGTTCGGATTGAATATTTACCTACCTTGCCTTTAGGGGGAGTAAAAGCTTTTGTTATTCAAATGTCAACAACGACATTTATTGATTGAATACATGCAGGTTATTATGCTGTTGAAACTTGGAATCAAGCGTATAAGGAATTATTTAGCTCCATATGTAATAAGAGTTTTGTCACTAAAATTGACAACATTACACTAACAAAAACTAACAAGAAAAATTAAAAATGAAGCTGATGTGACAATGGAAAAGAGCTGTGACATTTATCAATCCTGAAAGGGGGTTCTATAGGACTATGGCAATAAAAATATAGTCAAATAACGAGAGGCCAACTCGTATTTCTTAACAAGATATATAGCATAATTGTTAAACCCAATATTAAACCATTCAGGTTAAGCAATTACAAGCTGTCCTAGAAGTCATGTTGTTGTAGTGTTAAGAAACTTACCTCCGGTGCGCATCCGGGAGAAGACTATACCAAGCTCACAAGATGAATATTGTTATTTTCTTTGTAGCTTCGTAGTAGTTTCTTTATTTCGTTGGTCGATCGAAGTAGGCACAACAATGGTTTCTCTTCTCTTCCTTTGCCGCAACTTTATGAGCACCTGATAATTCTCAAGAGAAAACTTCAATATCCAAATGTGTATATACAAAGCAAGGAAACAAATGAGTTACACTAGCAATGACTGAAAACAAAAATTCCAGGCACATATATATAAGGCTAAACTGAAAATCAGTAAAGTAAAGATGGAAAACTTCAGCTGCACCGCTACCAAGTCCCCGGCAGCGGCGCCAAAAACTTGGTAGGATTGTAAACAGTACCTACGATGACAACCGCAAGTGCAAAATGTCGATATGCAACACAGGGCAAGCACTTGTCGATCCTCAGGAACAAGGTGGGTGTAGGGTTGAAGCTATGGTCTTACAACTACTGATTTCTAACAAGGAGTAACCAAAAAAGGGGGGTTTTGTGTCGATACGACAAAGGTTATGAATGACTAAACAAACAAGATTTAAACAAACACAAAGATAAATAAGGATACTAGGGCAGTCGAATCGACCACCTAATCTCAACTAAGTCAGTCCAGTTTCAATAATGTTCTTATCCCTTGTAATGGACACCGGTCAAGATGCAAGTCTGCCGTTTATCCAGGGTCTCAATGGATGGCTTAATGTCAACTAAGGCAACTAACTAACCCATAGTATTAGCTGTCTTCTCACAGTACAACTAATCACAGATCAAGTTCATCACTTAGATGATTAAACCTTTCTTTCGTAAGATGGATATTCTAATCGCAACTAAGGTATCTTTCCAAAGCATTAATAGTTAAAGCACAACTAATCTAAGGATCAATCACAGTCTGGTTAAGCTTGAGTTGCAGCACAATCAACACAGTGGTATTCTAACTACAATGGATACATGGCATACACTGTGAGAGCAAAATGTTGAAGTACTATGATTAAAATCTAGGGGGAATTAATAAAATGTCCATGTGGGGAAATGAAATTAATAAAATGCCCACGTTTTTTTCAAAATTAATTAAATGCTCATGCCTTGACCATTTCCATCCAGTTTTATTGAAAAAACGGATAACAGACGTTTGTGTAAACGTGGTATTAATTGAGCCACTCGAAAAGACTTTTAAGCTCCTGAATAGTCTGAATTCATTCCTAAATGAAAATTAGAAGAATGAGTTAGTACCGAGTAGAACTAGAACCCAGTACCGAATTGAACCTTAAATGTAACTTAAAAAAAAAAAGAAAATTGAATTTGAAATCTGATTCACACAAAATGAACAACGAACAGATCCCAGTAATTAGCGTCCTAGGTAGTATTCCATTTTCCTCACCAGCTCTACAAATCCCAGTAATTAGCGTCCACATGCAACCGCATTCGGCTTAACTCCTCATTGAATCATTTTAGCAAACAATTCACGAGCACACTGAACCTTCCCTTGCAAACCCAACCCCTTAATCAAACTATTAAACACAATTACACCCGTCTAATAACCCCTCTTAATAATACCACCAAACCAACAAAATCATAATCAATTTCCTTAGATTCACAGCATCAACTAATCAAAATGTTCAATGTAACATTAACATTCATCTTATTATACATTGCATCCGAATAGCTTCATTTTAGAAACTGAATTGAGTATATGAATTGAATGCAATACTGGATGGCAATGCAATTGTTTGCAGCACCATCTTTTCATCACCATCTCTTTACACCTCAACCATCAAACCCATCTTCTAAAATTAGATTAACTCCTAAAAGCCCTCTTACAGAACCACAATTCCATGGCTGTAATTAAGTTTCTTCAATTGATTTTTACTGCCAACAAATGCGTTTCCTTATTCCAATCTCACCTAAATCTCGGCCAAAAATCAATGGAAGCAAGCAACATTTCTCCTTGTTTCGTTTTTGATGTTCCAATTCAAACACAAACGGACCCATTCAAAATCATTGCAAAACCCACACTTCAAACTACGGCAATTTCAGTCTTTAATCTACTGCAATTTGTAAACATTTATTAGGGTTTTCAATCCGAGAGAAGTTAGATGGATATATTTCAAATATAATTTTGTAGATAACACCGGATGATGTTGTTGATGATGGTGGTGGTGGTGTGTTTAGATCGGATTTAAGAAAATAGAACTCATAGAAAAATTGAAGAACGACACACTTATTTTTTTCTTCGACAGAGAAAATGAAAGGGGAAACCCTAGACTTTTTGTTTCCAACAAATGGTAAGATGGGCATTTTTGTTGCACACGTGTAGCAATATTCTCAACTAAATCTTGAGCCGTCAATTAATCAAACATGTGGACGGTAAATGATGATAATCAAATTGAAAAGGCGAGGGTACCCAAATATATCTCAAGCTAAAACTTTTCCTACCTATAAGTCCTTTCTCCGAAAGTGATTGTCTATGGACTGAGTCGAGACAATACAACTAATCGGTTCACACTTCGTGTGATCGTTTATGGATACGAGATCGAGACAATACAACAACGAAGTATATTTAATTGATACAAAGGTTCGGACTTAACCAAACACAATAGGATTGCTTATCAAGTAAATAGGAATTAACGTTTGTGTGATTTACTTTAGTTATATTAATAAAATAATTATAATGTGGAAAATAAAAGTAAATGACACAACAAGATTTTGTTAACGAGGAAACCGCAAATACAGAAAAACCCCGGGACCTTGTCTAGAATTGAATACTCTCAGGATTAAGCCGCTACACAAAATTACACCTAACTTCGTATAGTTGAGACCAAGTAACTAACCCTATAGTTCACTTAGTTCCGTATGTATTCCCAGGCCTCCGACTTGTGAATAAGTCACGTACTTGGAACAATTCCTTTGGTTCGTATGCCAAACAGTAAAGGAACAACAAATTTGTTTGGTGTCAACTCTATTCAACCAAGTGATATGAGTCGGACAAAGGCTCTTCTGTTTATCATAACATAAACTCCTTCGTCGGGTCCTTAAATCTATCTTATGTTCAATCAACCAAAGTTAATCGTTTAAGATTAAGCCAATCAATACCTTTAATCACAAGGAAACGTATTGATGCCGATCTACTCAATTAATCAATCCAATCTACCATAAGGATAAACCGATTATTAATTGGATCCTCTTTTACCGAATCAAGTATTGTGCACACCAAAGATTATAAAACCCAAGTCAGATCTTCAATATCTTCTTTGTCTTCAAATCTTCTTAAATCTTCAATAAAAACCGCACACAATCACTTGAATCTCTTGTGATCAATCACCCGCAGGCTGAGTGCGTTAACAATGGATTATCACAAGATCGTCTTTAGAACTAACAACAAGTCTAAAGATCCTGTCGAAACTCGAACTAGTTTAAGTGAATCTTATATCAGAAGAGAAGATTCTCAAGAATAAACAAACTAGGTGAAATCAGATTTCAACCACCGTTAGTCAATCAAATCAATCGAAAACAAAGATAAACCGCTATTATCTAGTTTCCCACCAACGGGTCGCGCTAGATCTTCTCAATCCCAAAGAAGACTTTAAAGCGAGCGGACGTAAGAGATTTCGCCTAATTAGGTTACTCTCTCTCTCCGAATATGTGGATACACCAGTAACAACAACAAAAGAGTGAATCTGTTGTTACGAAGGATTAGTTTGCTAGAATGGCAAACTTCGTGTATTTATAGACAAGGAAGTTTTGCCACCAAGGAATTTCCAAAACCGAAAATATTCTCAAGATATTCATAAAAGCACAGATTCGGTTTTCATAATTCCTGTAAATGCTCTGTCCAAAAATAACGATCGAAATCTCACGGAAAATCTAATTAGTAAATGCACATTACTAATTTTGTAATTTCCCTACAAAATAAAATTAATAACCTTAATTAAAAGATTCTTAACTTACTTATGTTTCGATCCCGGGATTCTCTTCCCTTAGCCGTTAAGGAATATCTTTGAACAATTATAGAAATAAACATTCACAGCACGTGTTCAAAGTTTGTCGACATCTTAACTTTGTAAGTTCTCTTTCACACTTACAACCTTGAAACCGATTTGCCACACTTCCAAACAAGTTTAGAATTGGTTCATATGACTTTCAGAACTATGTGATTGATCAAACCAATATTCAATCACAATCATGGGTTTACGGTTCTACCAAAACAAGTTTCGGTTCTACCTCCATGTGAGTACTATGCATAGTCACACTAGCTTCCCAAAAGTTCGGTTGACTAGGTACTAGGATCGGTTCCCCTTTCTGCTATAAACCTTGATGCACCCCATACAAGGATCGGTTCCCTTTGATGTACTGCACCCCTTACTAGGATCGGTTCCCTTTCCCTTACAAGGATCGGTTCCCTTTCCCTTACAAGGTCATACATACAAAATCCAATCATACCACAGGTGATTACTTAAGATCGGTGTTACTAATAAAAGTTATACCAATACATAAGTCAGGCCTTTGTGAATAGTTCTACCAAGAACACAACAAGTTGTGAGCGGTTATACTTTATCACACATATTGGTTATTCATAAAATATGCAATGAATAACAAAACCAATAACACCTGGCAATTTCCTTTTCGGTTCACAAACAATTTTATGAACTTACTTCCTTAGAACACATGTAAACATTGTTCCCTATGATGAAATCCTCACCTCATACCCATACATAATCACAATAACATTCAAATGATTATGGCGATGTCTTATCTACAAAGTTTAATGGTTAAGCAATAAACCTCGTATAGTATTCCTTAATACTATGTCTATCTAGAGTTCAAATATGCTTCGCAGTTATGTTTTCAATATGCATGACTTGAAAGATACGTTAGGGAATGAAACAGTTCAAGTCAAATATCACTAACCTCAAGTGGAAGGATGATTGTTGTCGTTGTAGCTCCTTGCTTCTTCACATCTTCAAGTCTTCGCAATACTTGTAATGTCTCATATCCTAATACTTTCAAGCTAACCTATATGAAGTTTAACTCTAGTACATAATCAAGCGACTCTTAACATGAGTTTTGATTCACTAAAATATGACAACCAAACTTGACATACCAACGCCTGGTGGGTTCAACCGTGCCATGCTCTAACACAAATGTTTAGAGTAATGGGCAGTTTTGTAACTGCGCCCACCAAAATTTATCTCCTCTAATGAGAAATTGACTAAGTCTATGAGACTTTACTAAATTAACGAGGCTTAACGATTTTCCTAACGGCATGGGCATTTAATATATTATGAAAAAAATGTGGGCACTTTTTTAATTGCATTTCCCCACATGGTCATTTTATTAATTTTCCTAAAACAGTAAAGCACAACAAGAACAATACCAGAAACATGAATCAAACTAGCAATAGATTAAGGGTTTCATCTAAACCCTAGCTATTAAATTAGAACATGGTGATAATACTGAAAATAAATCTACTGCTTGGTGCACCGTCTAATCCGGGCATGAGTTTTACATCACAGTCTCCTCCCTATTTATACACAAATTTCTCCTCAATCACTAGAATTCGATAATTAGAGAATACCCACTTACTCAAAACACCTTTTCTGACAAACCCCTTCTATAATTCAGACCTGCAACTCTTGATTTGATGTTTGCTTTAGCTATTGAAGATAACCCTAACTCTATCTCTCTCAATCATAGCTTCTAGGGTTACTATTTTTGATAAGTGTTTATGGGTGAAAACTATTCCTGCCGGGTTTGGTAATTTGGGGTGTGTGGATGAGGAATGAATCTAAACCCTAAACAAATGCATGCAAGCGGTGAGTGCTTGTAGATTCGGAAATCAATCAGTGCAAGTCCGGCCTAAACCAAGAAATGGCCATTCCAGGACTTGTTTGGTCGCAAAGTGAAGGAGATGGGGTTGATCTAGGGAGGAAGAGAAGAAGGTGTTGAGATTGTGAAGGTGTTGGCTTGTTTATGACTTGTAATAGAAAGCTGAACCAGCTTACAGGATGCAAGCTATCAGTTCCGGTGTTTTGTATTAACACTTGGTTTCTGTTTTTTGTCTGGACTTGCTCTTGTTGGTGGAAATAGGGAGGAGAACCTATTTATACAAGTCATTGAGCCTTATTCACGTCTCTCGTGGGAAGTGGAGGAAGTGGAGTGATGGAGTAGTGGAGTTGTGTGTCGATGCTACACGATCAGTCTTGCCCACTTCTCCTGTCATCGCTAACCGTCCATAACTTCCTAACACGTTCTTGTGATGGCGCGTTGCACGTTGCGCGCACGTTGTAAACCGCCGACCAATACCCCGATATGTATCCCCAGTTTGTGACATGATTGATGTCTGGAATGTGTGAATCGTGGATCCACGAAAGGTAGCATGTAATCTTTGAATTGAATAATCGCGTTATTCGGGAAGTTGATACTTGTGAAGTATCATGTGTATTTTATGCGGGTCTTGCATCATGGTGTGGTAAAGTGATGGGTGGTGACGCCTCACCGACCAATTAACTCCGACCGGGGTTGTATAACCAAGCCGGTGAAGTTGGACGGACGAGATGATTTTTGAGACATTCATCTGCGGCCGTTGATGGAATCGGGGTTTTGAAGAGGTGCGCAGGCATCACTCTTGACTTGGTCGAAAACTAAGCATGGGAAAGGACCGACCAGGGCATACGTGTAAACAGCATGCCGGTGTACACATCCGTACCTCTCTGTCCCATAAAGGCGCAATCTAGGCCACTCGATTTGAACAGCAAAGAGGGGTGGTTGAGATCGGTTTTGCGGCAGAAATCCATTGCCGCAAAGGAATTGGAAACCGCGTGACATGCCTAGTTTGGACGCGCGTTCCAAGACGACCAATCTTGGTCGGTCTTGGCCGATCGGTCTGGGTGTGAAGGTGGTAGGCTGGTATTCACGCATATACCCGAATATCCCATGAAAACGTGATCCGAGCCATCCAAATCGTCCGTGAAGTTGAGCGGTCGAGATCAGTTTGCGATTTGGGAGGTGTGACCACGCTAGTTTGGGTGCGCGTCTTGGAATAACCAGGCATGATATGCCTTGGCCGATCGGGTGAGGGGATAGATGGGTCCACGGTGGTCATGCTGGTATGACCGGACTTGCTTAATCTAATATGGGACCCTCCATTCTTGTCGGAGAAGATGGACGCTCGTGATGCTCAAAACCCTAATTTTTGGGTTTTACGGCCGTGCGTCATGCTATGTTCGGGCGCACGAATTGGAATGACCAACCATGGTTGGTCTTGACCGATTGGTCAGGTATGTAGGCGGGCCCACGGTGATTGTGTTGATATGCTCTGGGCCCTTTGAATCTACATCTACACCCTCCATCTATACCTGCGAAGATGGATGGTTGAGACTGTTTTGCGACACATGTAATATGCCGCAAACCCTAATTTAGGGTTTTCCGCCCATACGCTCTGGTTTGGACGTTTTGGCAAGCTAGGCCAATCTTTGGGGAGGCCGACCATGCGGGATCCGCGTTGGTTCGGCAGTGGATATTCCATACCTTCTTGGGGGTGATGGAATTGATCTGGATCATCCAATCATGCTTGTGGAGTTGGATGACTGTTATCATATCACCGATACTGATCGGTCAGGATGCTCAATCGGGCTAGTATAACACACCGAGAGGGGCTCAATCGGGCTAGTATAACACACCGAGAGTCAGCCTGTACGGGTATTTCTTACATGGTTTCATTATAATGCTTGGAGGTTCGTGTTGCTCTGTAAGAGTAACACTTAGTCGTCATGCCGCACTGATAATGAGTACAGGAAATACAAGGCTGATTGCGCATTAATTAATAATGCTAGAAATTCACAGGGTATATGGGATTGTTGCTACATGCTCCAACTTGGATGAATTTCATGTATTCACAGAACGGGATTGTTGCCACATGCTCCATTCTAGGTGAATTAAGTGAGGGAGTATCCAACACTTATTAATGGCTTTATCTTTTACAAGATGTCGGCGCATAATTTTCTGGCTTTTATAATTTTAACCTTAAATGAAAATCCACCATCAACAATAAGAGAGAAGTTAAGATGGAGATAAATATAGATTAGAAGTTTGATTGATGGCCAGCTGGTAGGGTGGCTGTGCTCAGAGGTGGTCGGGGATGGAATTGATTGATGGAGGTGAAATAGTACTGGTTCTGTAAGAGAGAATATAAGAAATGGAGAAGATATTTCTTTCTGTTCGATTAGGGAAGAGAGGAAAGGTGGCTTGAGTGTTGAGCGGGCGTATCAGATTTTGATGTACCGAGTGGAGATGTTGTTGGATGATAAGCAGCTGTATCAAATCTGACGGCTTAGGTTAGAAACGGGTTTGGTTCTTGGATCTGGGTTTTTATCACTTCTAGGCCCATGTCTTCTTCAAAGCCAAAATCTCAAGCCCACTTCTAGTGTTGGGGAGTGCAAGCAACATTCTTCACTTATGGAAGCGGTACAAACAACATTCTTCACTGCCTTCTAGCGGGAGATTTGTTGTTTCTCTTTCGTATTCACCAAATCTCTCTCTTTTAGCTTCATCCAAGCTTTATTTAGTACCTAAAAACACAAAATTAATTAATACTAGTATTTATTCTTGAAAACAATGAAAATGCAGAATTTGGGATTATATATGATTTTAAAGCACAAAAGATGAGATAATTGCCAATAAAAAGGTGTAGAAATATGCAATATTTGGCGCTCATCAAATACCCTCAAACTTGAATTTTACTTGTCCTCAAGTGAAACAGAAATTAAGAAATCCTAACTATACCATTGTCGCTGGTCTTTCGAATGCATTTAGCGAATGCACTAAGCCTTTAAACCCCTAGGTGTCCCTAGTGGACGAGTTATAGTCTCGTGAGGGTTTACCAGAGGTGTACCCACAAAACCTTCTCCAACTTCAGAGCGTATCGGAGTCCTAAGCATCCAAGGATCTATGAGGACATAGAGTTTCTGCATAACCATACCATATGAAAGAATTCGGGTTTGAGAGTGATCACAAGCCTCGATTTCTGCCTCACCAATAGGGTTTTATGATAATTGCACTCAAAAAGACCGCTTTTTTAGTCTCTCATGTGTGCAGGCAGGAATAAAGAGATAAATCCTGCACACGCAAAATGGTGGGAAGGAGAACCTTCCGAAATAATTTATGGAAACTCCACAAAATTGTGGGAATAAGAATATTTTTCTGATGATATCTAAGAAAGGAAATCAATCATTAGCAAGGATGGGAGTACTCACTTACCTTCACATCCGATCGGCAATCAACACCACTCTCACAGCATCCATAGAAATGTCTTCAACCTTTGGTCTTCGGTCTTCAACTGTTGATGATGAACTTCTGAACTTCGTAGAACCTTGAAAATTTCTAATTCTTTTCTTTAATTTCTTGTTGCTTGAAATTTCCTCTTAAATTCTTCTTCTTTACCATGGTGTTATTAGACAAAACTACAAAAAATAAACTACGATTTTTTTTATTTTTTTTGAATCAACAAAATAAATGATGAAACTACTGAATCCATGGATGAAGGAATTTATCACTCAATTTTCCACAACTTGTATTGTCTTGATTTCATAAACTTTTCTAATTCTCATCTTATTTTCTTTTCTTTGCTCTTGTAAAATACGTCTTCAAATGTGTATAGAATTCTGCGCTTTGTACTGTATCTTCACTTTGAATAAGAATTTTACTTTTCCTTGTATTGTTGCATGTAAACCTTGTACAATTTCAATCTTTCTTCATAAAATCTAACGTTGCTCTGCTTGTTGACGATGATGTGTTTCTATGGATCTGTTGATGTTGTGGAGTGGGAGAGAATGGTGCTAATTGCAAATCAAACTACAAGAAGGAGTTTTCATCTTTAGACTTCATCATCATGATTGACGGAATTAGCACTCAAGATATCTAAAATAGTGCTGAAAGTGGTGTGAAGTTGGGTAGCTCACCATTCCTACCCGGAATTTACGTACGGTGACACACACTCTAAAAGGATTTTTTAGATAGTCGCAAAAATTGAAGTTTGGTGCCTCACTTGATGTAAAAATAGGTAGTCTCCACTGAAGGTGATCACAACTCTAATACCAAATATCTTTGATGCACCTAATTTGCCCACCGGCATGGTTAAATCCAACTTTAACGTTCTAACAACTAAGAAACCCGATTGTGTTCTTTAGTTCTTCCAAATTCAGTTATTTCGGTCAGACTCTCTATGTAAACATAGCTAGAAGCATGCTAATGACTCTAAAATCTCTACAAGTTGGAGGTTTTATGCAAGTGTTTACAAAGATTTGAAAAAAAATTTATGTTTTTTTTTTTAAAAAAAGGGCAAAAGACTAAAAACTCTATATGCAAAATACTCCCCCACACCTAAATCTAACATTGTCCTCAATGTTTCAAAAGATGATAAGAATTTAAATAAACTACTTGTATGGGCTGTCGTAGGCACAACAAATTAATAAATATATTTCCCACTAATTAACTGATAATATAACGGTAGTAAGAGATCGTTCCCACGGAGAGCTATGTAATTGATAGGTTATTTGATCAGCAAAATAAAGTAAATAACAAAAAGGGGGGTTTTGGTTGTAAGATAAATATAAAGACAATAAGAAGAAAGGTATGATTAAGGAATCCTTCGCCGTTACCAAGCGTTAACAGGATTAGAATACTTATCTATTGTTCGTAAGAACCATTCATCACCAACCGTAGAATAACGGCTAGAGCAAGCGTTATCCCCAAAGCTCCTTATGTAACTTGATACCGAAGCGCTCGCATATCAAGTTCTATCCAACTGAACCACCAAGTAGTAGCGCACTCAAGGTGTAACCCAATCGAAAGCCTTAAGTTATGTGAACTTAGGTTAATCCTAGCAGTTAGACTCTTAGAGCAAGGTCCACTTACTAGTGTTGTCTTCACACATGATTGCTCCACAGAATCCCTCTGAGAGGTCTCACGTTCTCTACTTGTGTATGGGTTATTCAACAATTACACGGATATCCTAACCATTAACTAGCAATAGAATGATCAATAGATTAATCTAGCGTGCACTCCAAACAATCTAATAAATCAATCATAAACCCTAGATATAGTGAAGACAAACGATGATGATAAAACTCTCAATAGGTTTGTATTAATAATAAAGCTTCATGCTTAGAACATTGAATTCATCCTTAATCAACAAAGGAATTAGCTACTCATGATTACACAATTACCGGTTTCCCTCTAAAGGGGTAAACCTAAAATATTAATGAAGAACAAAAGTATAATATATGAGATTCGATGATTTTACATGACCTAATACCTTTTTATAGGTTTACATTGCTTGGCCATCAAATATTTAGTTTGGTTCAAGAACCCGACCGAAAATATGAAATAACGAATCCAAACGTGCCCTTAGGCCTTCCAAGGTATTAATACACGTTTCCTACTTGCTAAGTTCGCGAACCCAGTCCGCGAACTTCAAAATCCAGCAGAAATTTTCGGAATTAAGTCTGCGAACTCGGTATCCGAACCTAGTTCACGGGCTTCACTGTCTTCGGTATTCAATAAAAACTGTTTTGGCCACAACTTCTTCATCCGAACTCGGAATGACCTAATTATTTTTGCATTATTTTTATCTTTCAATTATATTCAAGATGTTGATGAGAAATACTTGATTTGAATGAGTTAAGATCGGTCTTTGGCCCTTCTCTTGATTTTGAGCGTTTTGCTCCTTTTCGTCGCTTTTCTTCCACTTCTCTTGGAATTTGGCACTTGGAATACCTATCTTCCTAGATATTTTCATCACTTTGTATCTCCTTTTTAGATGATTCACCTATTGGAAGCAAATAAGAGAAAACAATAGTAATAATACGAATACATGCAAGAATAATAGCTTAAACAAGTATGGAATGCACTAAAATCATATGAATTATGCACTTATCAAATTCCCCCACACTTAGATTTTGCTAGTCCTCGAGAAAACTAAATAAAACTAATCC
Organism: Papaver armeniacum; assembly: GCA_023531295.1. Lineage (NCBI taxonomy): Eukaryota > Viridiplantae > Streptophyta > Magnoliopsida > Ranunculales > Papaveraceae > Papaver > Papaver armeniacum. The sequence goes on from JAJJWW010016139.1 coordinate 274,294, forward strand.
TAAATACAACAACTCCATCTCGCTGAGAATACGGTTACACTTAGCATGTATAACAAGCCTTTAAACCTCTAGGTGTCCCTAGTGGACGAGTTATAGTCTCGTGAGGGTTTACAAGAGGTATACCCACAAAACCTACTCCAATCTCTCGCCTTGGAAGAACCGTTAAGGATAGACACAAAGTAATAGCCAAAAAATTAGCTTGCATATGTTCTTTAGCTGCAAATATCCCACATACATTCCAATCATCACACATTAGCAATTACTTGCGTGTGACATTCAACTTGATTGCAAAAATCTACTAAGATAGTCATCGTACTTGTTGCAACGTTTGTCACAACACTCGCATACTGAAATCACATGGATAGATAAGAAAATGGAAATAGAAAAGTGAAGTGTGCAAATGTTGACTTAAGTGAAAGATGTTACCCACAATACTTGTATGAATGTCGTCAAAGGATATATATTTATAGCGCAATAGTTGAGAGAAGCACCCATTTAACTCGACCTCATGATTAGATACTCTAAGCGCATGTTACTTTTCAGCAAGTATGTGATAGTTGCCTTGGATCCTGCATTCCACGCTTGTTTAGGCGACGGAGACAAGGACAACGTTTCACACATATTGCTATCAAAGTGTCGAGAACCTCATCAATAGTCTTTTTGACTTGCTATATAATGATGAAATGGTTTTTATTTTCATCGACTATGATTAGTTCGCAATTCCGGACCTATCATTTATTAGTGTCGATAAATGAAGAGGAGCCTTATATATATATTCTCTTTTTTTTTCTTTTTCGGCTCACTCTTACGAGTGTAAGACAATTATCTTATGGGGCTTTATATATTCAACCAATGATGACCTTGCTACAACATCCACGACAGTATCTGGATCCCACCAAATCATTTTAGAGAAACATATAACTGCAAAAATAAAAAGAAAGTGATTCAGTAATGATTAATTGCGAGGATGAATCTTTCAAACAACTACCATAGCTGAGTTTCGCATTCAATTATGAACATAAATATTTAAGGATTGTGGCATGATAAAGTGGAACTCAATCTATAGCTGTAAAAACTATTTCAACCTGAAAAGGTTTAGAGTGTCATCCTAAATAGCTCATAATTAACTCCAAAAGATGAAGTCTCAAGTATGCAAGAAATCAAAGAGTATTACTATTATTATTATTTTATATGCAAACCAAACATGTTTAACTACTCCCCACACTTAAACTCAACATTGTCCTCAATGTTCAAAACGAAAAATTCGATTTACGAGATAACAGTCTGAAAAACTCGAAAACTATATCAATGGGTAGGGAACTAGGAAAAACATCCTAAACTAAAGTTGTTCGCCTATGACTTTTCTATAATATGTCAAAATTTCAAAGTGTTTCAATAAACGGTCTGACTTTATGGCCTCCGGACTGACTGACATGCAATCTGAAAAAGTTCTGGAAAAATACCGAAACTCAAATGTCCAGGCCTATCGCTCCAACTTAACATACTCTGACTTCAGATTTTTTTTTGGAAAAGAAATGTGAGTCTTTCCTCTTTAAAATTTAGGGTCAACCACTCAAATCGGACTCCGTATGAAGTCTCGAGAGCTATTTTCGTGACAAGTGCGCAGTACGAATTTTCTGACGAGAATTCGTCAAAACTTTCATTATAGATATAGGACTTTGTAAAATCTAAGATGAGAATCCAAGATATGACATGAAAAACTAAGAAAAAAAAAAAGGGATAGATATACAAAACCGATGGGTTGCCTCCCATGCAGCGCTTGGTTTAACATCGTCAGCCCGACGTTATTGTTATCGTCCATTACACCAACAACGGAAATTTGGTAATCCTTCCAAATAACAATCTGCAATTCAAATAATAGCTTCACAAAACCATTAGCACAAAATATAAATATTGAAGCTATCACTTTATTGAAGTTTCCCCACACTTAGTCCTTTCTACACTCGGAAGTGGATAAAGAACATATAATTTGGGAATTTTAAAAGGTTCCTCAGTTTGGGTGAACTGCACAATACTCGAATCAAACTCATCAAGTGGTGGATACTTAGAAGAAAAATAATCCTTTAAAACTTTTGAAGCACACAACTCCAATCCAAAGTGAGGTATTTTCTTAAAATTTGGGTTAACAACTCTTTGAGAAGCTACTTCAATTGGATGGAAAGGATCAATAGATATAGAATTAAGCAAAGGATTAGACAAACCTTGTACTAGGATCCTCATTCGCAATTAACAGTGAATTATTTACCTCAAGTATATCATGTTCCTCTATCGAACTATTATTGTCTAGCTCAATTGGGTCTTCCACGACTTCAATCAATTTGGTTTCATTCTCAATCTCCATCTCTTCAACAACCTCGTCATCGGAATCGGAATCTTCCCCTAAAATGTCTAGTTCATTGATGCAACTCCTAATTTCTTCGTTTGAGTACGTTACACCATTTATAACAATAGATATGTCATACCCAATCTCCTCCTTTTAAATGGGCGTAAGATCGTTATAAAGATCCGGAGTTGGAATAATCGTATCATTGTTGCAAGGACTTTCGAAAGGTTGCTCATCTTCATCTAATCTTCGTCATCCATAGGAATTTCAGAATTGTTTTGATTTTGAGGCCAAACTTCTTCCTCATTCCCACCTTTACTAAGTTGAGCAATTTGTATTTTTAAGCTCTCCGCACGCCTTTGAATATCCTGAAGTTGCTCATATTTTTCATCTTCAATTGTATGGAGCCCTAGTTGATGTTGTGCCATCGCTTGGAATTGGTCAAGACATTCATCAAAACCAACACCTTCACTCACCACATTATTTCCAGACCAAGTCTCCCCTTTTTGAATAGGTGAATGATCATAAAAATGATCAGGAGTTTGGTTAGATATATTGAAGTAAGATTCGGTTGACATATTGTTCTCCGCGCTTAGTTGCTCATTGAGTGACTACATGTGGAAATACTGGCCTTTAAATAATGCATAATCTGATCAAACTTCTGCTCATGTTCAGGAGATAAACTATTAGAAGTGTAACTATCCTCCCATCCTTGTGATTGTTCACTTACATGCATGTCATAAGGTTGTTGACATGTATGAGAATATTCGTAAGGTTCCATGGGATATTAATCATAACCAAAAGATTGGTTTTGATTATACCCATAGAATGGTTGGTAGTTGTCATATGAATAAGACTGAAAACCATATTGATTACCACAATTATATGTCTGATCTTGTTCTCCGTACATGTTATTTCCGTAAAGAAACATGACGACTCACAAGAAAAAGAAAATCAAAACAAAAATTTAAGAACAAAAACGAAAATAAAAACAAGCTGAACAAATAACAAATCAATTAACAACCGCTTCCCGGCAGCGGCGCCAAAATTTGTATGGGCTGTCGTAGGCACAACAAATTAATAAATATATTTCCCACTAATTAACTGATAATATAGCGGTAGTAAGATATCGTTCCCATAGAGAGCTGTGTAATTGATAGGTTATTTGATCAGCAAAATAAAGTAAATAACAAAAAGGGGGGTTTTCGTTGTAAGATAAATATAAAGACAATAAGAAGAAAGGGATGATTAAGGAATCCTTCGCCGTTACCAAGCGTTAACAATATTAGAATACTTATCTATTGTTCGTAAGAACCATTCATCACCAACCGTAGAATAACGGCTAGAGCAATGTTATCCCCAAAGCTCCTTATGTAACTTGATACCGAAGCACTCGCATATCAAGTTCTATCCAGTGAACCACCAAGTAGTAGCGCACTCAAGGTGTAACCCAATCGAAAGCCTTAAGTTATGTGAACTTAGGTTAATCCTAGCAGTTAGACTCTTAGCGCAAGGTCCACTTACTAGTGTTGTCTTCACACATGATTGCTCCACAGAATCCCTCTGAGAGGTCTCACGTTCTCTACTTGTGTATGGGTTATTCAACGATTACACGGATATCCTAACCATTTACTAGCAATATAACGATCAATAGATTAATCTAGCGTCCGCTCCAAACAATCTAATAAATCAATCATAAACCCTAGATATAGTGAAGACAAACGATGATGATAAAAACTCTCAATAGGTTTGTATTAATAATAAAGCTTCACGCTTAGAACATTGAATTCATCCTTAATCAACAAAGGATTTAGCTACTCATGATTACACAATTAATGGTTTCCCTGTAAAGGGGTAAACCCTAAAATATTAATAAAGAACAAAAAGTATAATATATGAGATTCGATTATTTTACATGACCTAATACCTTTTTATAGGTTTACATTGCTTGGCCATCAAATATTTAGTTTGGTTCAAGAACCCGACCCGAAAATATGAAATAACAAATCCAAACGTGCCCTTAGGCCTTCCAAGGTATTAATACACGTTTCCTACTTGCTAAGTTCGCGAACCCAGTCCGCGAACTTCAAAATCCAGCAGAAATTTTCGGAATTAAGTCTGCGAACCCGGTATGCGAACCCAGTTCACGGACTTCATTGTCTTCGGTATTCAATAAAACTGTTTTGGCCACAACTTCTTCATCCGAACTCGGAATGACCTCATTATTTTTGCATTATTTTTATATTTCAATTATATTAAAGATGGTGATGATAAATACTTGATTTGAATGAGTTAAGATCGATCTTTGGCCCTTCTCTTGATTTTGAGCGTTTTGCTCATTTTCGTCGCTTTTCTTCCACTTCTCTTGGACTTTGGCACTTGGAATACCTATCTTCCTAGCTATTTTCATCACTTTATAGATCCTTTTTAGATGATTCACCTAGTGGAAGCAAATAAGAGAAAACAATAGTAATAATACGAATACATGCAAGAATAATAGCTTAAACAAGTATGGAATGCATTAAAATCATATGAATTATGCACTTATCAAATTCCCCCACACTTAGATTTTGCTAGTCTTCGAGAAAACTAAATAAAACTAATCCTAAATACAACAACTCCATCTCGCTGAGAATACGGTTACACTTAGCATGTATAACAAGCCTTTAAACCTCTAGGTGTCCCTAGTGGACGAGTTATAGTCTCGTGAGGGTTTACAAGAGGTATACCCACAAAACCTACTCCAATCTCTCGCCTTGGAAGAACCGTTAAGGATAGACACAAAGTAATAGCCAAAAAATTAGCTTGCATATGTTCTTTAGCTGCAAACATCCCACATACATTCCAATCATCACACATTAGCAATTACTTGCGTGTGACATTCAACCTGATTGCAAAAATCTACTAAGATAGTCATCGTACTTGTTGCAACGTTTGTCACAACACTCGCATACTGAAATCACATGGATAGATAAGAAAATAGAAATAGAAAAGTGAAGTGTGCAAATGTTGACTTAAGTGAAAGATGTTACCCACAATACTTGTATGAATGTCGTCAAAGGATATATATTTATAGCACAATAGTTGAGAGAAGCACCCATTTAACTCGACCACATGATTAGATACTTCTAAGCGCATGTTATTTTTCGGCAAGTATGTGATAGTTGCCTTGGATCCTGCATTCCACGCTTGTTTAGGCGACGGAGACAGGGGACAACGTTTCACATACTGCTATCAAAGTGTCGAGAACCTCATCAATAGTCTTTTTGACTTGCTATATAATGATGAAATGGTTTTTACTTTCATCGACTATGATTAGTCCGCAATTCCGGACCTATCATTTATTAGTGTCGATAAATGAAGAGGAGCCTTATATATATATATATATATATTTTTATTTTGGCTCACTCTTATAAGTGTAAGACAATTGTCTTATGGGGCTTTATATATTCAACCAATGATTACCTTGCTACAACATCCACGGCAGTATCAGGATCCCACCAAATCATTTTAGAGAAACATATAACTGCAAAAATAAAAAGAAAGTGATTCAGTAATGATTAATTGCGAGGATGAATCTTTCAAACAACTACCATAGCTGAGTTTAGCATTCGATTATGAACATAAATATTTAAGGATTGTGGAATGATAAAGTGGAACTCAATCTATAGTTGTAAGAACTGTTTCAACCTGAAAAGGTTTAGAGTGTTATCCTAAATAGCTCATAATTAACTCCAAAATATGAAGTCTCAAGTATGCAAGAAATCAAAGAGTATTACCATTATTATTATTTTATATGCAAACCAAACATGCTTAACTACTACCCCACACTTAAACTCAACATTGTCCTCAATGTTCAAAACCGAAAATTCTGATTTCTGAGATAACAGTCCTGAAAAACTCGAAAACTGTATCAATAGGTAGGGAACTAGGAAAAACATCCTAAACTAAAGTTGTTCGCCTATAACTTTTCTATAAGATGTCAAAATTTCATAGTACACAGTCTGACTTTATGGCCTCCGGACTGACAGACATGCAATCTGAAAAAGTTCTGGAAAAATACCGAAACTCAAATGTCCAGGCCTATCGCTCCAACTTAACATACTCTGAATTCAGATTTTCTTTTTGGAAAATAAAGGTGAGTCTGTCCTCTTTAAAATTTAGGGTCAACCACTCAAATCGGACTCCTTATGAAGTCTCGAGAGCTATTTTCGTGACAAGTGCGCAGTCAGAATTTTCTGAAGAGAATTCGTCAAAACTTTCATTATAGATATAGGACTTTGTAAAATCTAATATGGGAATGCAAGATATGATATGAAAAACTAAGAAAAAAGAAAAACAAAGGGATAGATATACAAAACCGATGGGTTTCGTCCCATGCAGTGCTTGGTTTAACATCGTCAGCCCGACGTTATTGTTATCGTCCGTACACCAACAATCTGGAAATTTGGTAATCCTTCCAAATAACAATCTACAATTCAAATAATAGCTTCACAAAACCATTAGCACAAAATATAAATATTGAAGCTATCACTTTATTGAAGTTTCCCCACACTTAGTCCTTTCTACACTCGGAAGTGGATAAAGAACATAGAATTTGGGAATTTTAAAAGGTTCCTCAGCTGGGTGAACCTGCACAATACTCGAATCAAACACATCAAGTGGTGGATACTTAGAAGAAAAATAATCCTTTAAAACTTTTGAAGCACACAACTCCAATCCAAAGTGAGGTATTTTCTTAAAATTTGGGTTAACAACTCTTTGAGAAGCTACTTCAATTGGATGGAAAGGATCAATAGATATAGAATTAAGCAAAGGATTAGACAAACCTTGTACCGGATCCTCATTCGTAATTAACAGTGAATTATTTACCTCAAGTATATCGTGGTCCTCTATCGAACTATTATTGTCTAGCTCAATTGGGTCTTCCATGACTTCAATCAATTTGGTTTCATTCTCAATCTCCATCACTTCAACAACCTCGTCATCGGAATCGGAATCTTCCCTTAAAACATCTAGTTCATTGATGCAACTCATAATTTCTTCGTTTGAGTACGTTACACCATTTATAAAAATAGATATGTCATACCCAATCTCCTCCTTTTGAATGGGCGAAAGATAGTTATAAAGATCCAGAGTTGGAATAATCGTATCATTGTTGCAAGGATTTTCGAAAGGTTGCTCATCTTCATCGGAATCTTCGTCATCCATAGGAATTTCAGAATTGTTTTGATTTTGAGGCCAAACTTCTTCCTCATTCCCACCTTCACTAAGTTGAGCAATTTGTATTTTTAAGTTCTCTTCACGCCTTTGAATTTCCTAAAGTTGCTCATATTTTTCATCTTCAATTGTATGGAGCCCTAGTTGATGTTGTGCCATCGCTTGGAATTGGTCAAGACATTTATCAAAACCAACACCTTCACTCACCACATTATTTCCAGACCAAGTCTCCCCTTTTTGAATAGGTGAATGATCATAAAAACGATCAGGAGTTTGGTTAGATATATTGAAGTAAGATTCGGTTGACATATTGTTCTCCGCGCTTAGTTGCTCATTGAGTGACTCCACTGTGGAAATACTGGCCTTTAAATAATGCATAATCTGATCAAACTTCTGCTCAAGTTCAGGAGATAAACTATTAGAAGTGTAACTATCCTCCCATCCTTGTGATTGTTCACTTACATGCCCGTCATAAGGTTGTTGACATGTATGAGAATATCCATAAGGTTCCATGGGATATTGATCATAGCCAAAAGATTGGTTTTGATTATACCCATAGTATGGTTGGTAGTTTTCATATGAATGAGATTGAAAACCATATTGATTACCATAATTATATGTCGATCTTGTGCTACGTACATGTTATTTCCGTAAGGAAACATGACGACTCACAAGAAAAAGAAAATCAAAACAAAAATTTAAGAACAAAAAAAAATAAAGACAAGCTAAACAAATAAAAAATCAATTAACAACCGCTTCCCAGCAGCGCGCCAAAATTTGTATGGGCTGTCGTAGGCACAAAAAATTAATAAATATACTTCCCACTAATTAACTGATAATATAGCGGTAGTAAGAGATCGTTCCCATAGAGAGCTATGTACTTGATAGGTTATTTGATCAGCAAAATAAAGTAAATAACAAAAAGGGGGGTTTTGGTTGTAAGATAAATATAAAGACAATAAGAAGAAAGGGATGATTAAGGAATCCTTCGCCGTTACCAAGCGTTAACAGATTAGAATACTTATCTATTGTTCGTAAGAACCATTCATCACCAACCGTAGAATAACGGCTAGAATGTTATCCCCAAAGCTCCTATGTAACTTGATACCGAAGCACTCGCATATCAAGTTCTATCCAACTGAACCACCAAGTAGTAGCGCACTCAAGGTGTAACCCAATCGAAAGCCTTAAGTTATGTGAACTTAGGTTAATCCTAGCAGTTAGACTCTTAGCGCAAGGTCCACTTACTAGTTTTGTCTTCACACATGATTGCTCCACAGAATCCCTCTGAGATGTCTCACGTTCTCTACTAGTGTATGGGTTATTCAATAATTACACGGATATCCTAACCCTTTACTAGCAATAGAACGATCAATAGATTAATCTAGCGTCCACTCCAAATAATCTAATAAATCAATCATAAACCCTAGATATAGTGAAGACAAACGATGATGATAAAAACTCTCAATAGGTTTGTATTAATAATAAAGCTTCACGCTTAGAACATTGAATTCATCCTTAATCAACAATGGATTTAGCTACTCATGATTACACAATTACCCGGTTTCCCTGTAAAGGGGTAAACCCTAAAATATTAATGAAAAACAAAAGTATAATATATGATATTCGATTATTTTACATGACCTAATACCTTTTTATAGGTTTACATTGCTTGGCCATCAAATATTTAGTTTGGTTCAAGAACCCGACCCGAAAATATGAAATAACAAATCCAAACGTGCCCTTAGGCCTTCCAAGGTATTAATACACGTTTCCTACTTGCTAAGTTCGCGAACCCAGTCCGCGAACTTCAAAATCCAGCAGAAATTTTCGGAATTAAGTCTGCGAACCCGGTATGCGAACCTAGTTCACGGACTTCATTGTCTTCGGTATTCAATAAAAACTGTTTTGGCCACAACTTCTTCATCCGAACTCGGAATGACCTCATTATTTTTGCATTATTTTTATATTTCAATTATATTAAAGATGGTGATGAGAAATACTTGATTTGAATGAGTTAAGATCGGTCTTTGGCCCTTCTCTTGATTTTGAGCGTTTTGCTCCTTTTCGTCGCTTTTCTTCCACTTCTCTTGGACTTTGGCACTTGGATACTTGGAATACTTCTCTTACTAGGTATTTTCAGAACTTTGTAGCTCCTTTTTAGATGATTCACCTATTGGAAGAAAATAAGAGAAAACAATAGTAATAATACGAATACATGCAAGAATAATAGCTTAAACAAGTATGGAATGGACACTAAAATCATATGAATTATGCACTTATCAAATTCTCCCACCCTTAGCTTTTGCTAGTCCTCGAGCAAACTAAATAAAACGAATCCTAAATACAACATCTCTATCTCGCTGAGAATACGGTTACACTTAGCATGTATAACAAGCCTTTAAACCCCTAGGTGTCCCTAGTGGACGAGTTATAGTCTCGTGAGGGTTTACAAGAGGTATATCCACAAAACCTACTCCAATCTCTCGCCTTGGAAGAACCGTTAAGGATAGACACAAAGTAATAGCCAAAACATCAGCTTGCATATGTTCTTTAGCTGCAAACATCCCACATACATTCCAATCATCACACATTAGCAATTACTTGCGTGTGACATTCAACCTGATTGCAAAAATCTTCTAAGATAGTCATCGTACTTGTTGCAACGTTTATCACAACACTCGCATACTGAAATCACATGGATAGATAAGAAAATGAAAATAGATAAGTGAAGTGTGCAAATGTTGACTTAAGTGAAAGATGTTACCCACAATACTTGTATGAATGTCGTCAAAGGATATATATTTATAGCGCAATAGTTGAGAGAAGCACCCATTTAACTCGACCTCATGATTAGATACTCTAAGCGCATGTTATTTTTCAGCAAGTATGTGATAGTTGCCTTGGATCCTGCATTCCACGCTTGTTTAGGCGACGGAGACAGGGACAACGTTTCACACATACTGCTATCAAAGTGTCGAGAACCTCATCAATAGTCTTTTTGACTTGCTATATAATGATGAAATGGTTTTTATTTTCATCGACTATGATTAGTCCGCAATTCCGGACCTATCATTTATTAGTGTCGATAAATGAAGAGGAGCCTTATATATATATATATATATTTTTTCGGCTCACTCTTACGAGTGTAAGACAATTGTCTTATGGGGCTTTATATATTCAACCAATGATTACCTTGCTACAAAATCCACGGCAGTATCAGGATCCCACCAAATCATTTTAGAGAAACATATAACTGCAAAAATAAAAAGAAAGTGATTCAGTAATGATTAATTGCGAGGATGAATCTTTCAAACAACTACCATAGCTGAGTTTCGCATTCGATTATGAACATAAATATTTAAGGATTGTGGAATGATAAAGTGGAACTCAATCTATAGTTGTAAGAACTCATTTCAACTTTGAAAAGGTTTAGAGTGTTATCCTAAATAGCTCATAATTAACTCCAAAATATGAAGTCTCAAGTATGCAAGAAATCAAAGAGTATTACCATTATTATTATTTTATATGCAAACCAAACATGCTTAACTACTACCCCACACTTAAACTCAATATTGTCCTCAATGTTCAAAACCGAAAATTCTGATTTCTGAGATAACAGTCCTGAAAAACTCGAAAACTGTATCAATGGGTAGGGAACTAGTAAAAACATCCTAAACCAAAGTTGTTCGCCTATGACTTTTCTATAAGATGTCAAAATTTAATAGTACACGGTCTGACTTTATGGCCTCCGGACTGACTGACATGCAATCTGAAAAAGTTCTGGAAAAATACTGAAACTCAAATGTCCAGGCCTATCGCTCCAACTTAACATACTCTGAATTCAGATTTTCTTTTTGGAAAATAAAGGTGAGTCTGTCCTCTTTAAAATTTAGGGTCAACCACTCAAATCGGACTCCGTATGAAGTCTCGAGAGCTATTTTCGTGACAAGTGCGCAGTCAGAATTTTCTGACGAGAATTCGTCAAAACTTTCATTATAGATATAGGACTTTGTAAAATCTAAGATGGGAATGCAAGATATGATATGAAAAACTAAGAAAAAATAAAAACAAAGGGATAGATATACAAAACCGATGGGTTTCCTCCCATGTAGCGCTTGGTTTAACATCGTCAGCTCGACGTTATTGTTATCGTCCGTACACCAACAATCTGGAAATTTGGTAATCCTTCCAAATAACAATCTGCAATTCAAATAATAACTTCACAAAACCATTAGCACAAAATATAAATATTGAGGCTATCACTTTATTGAAGTTTCCCCCACACTTAGTCCTTTCTACACTCGGAAGTGGATAAAGAACATAGAATTTGGGAATTTTAAAAGGTTCCTCAGCTGGGTGAACCTGCACAATACTCGAATCAAACACATCAAGTGGTGGATACTTAGAAGCAAAATAATTCTTTAAAACTTTTGAAGCACACAACTCCAATCCAAAGTGAGGTATTTTCTTAAAAGTTGGGTTAACAACTCTTTGAGAAGCTACTTCAATTGGATGGAAAGGATCAATAGATATAGAATTAAGCAAAGGATTAGACAAACCTTGTACCGGATCCTCATTCGTAATTAATTGAATTATTTACCTCAAGTATATCGTGGTCCTCTATCGAACTATTATTGTCTAGCTCAATTGGGTCTTCCACGACTTCAATCAATTTGGTTTCATTCTCAATCTCCATCACTTCAACAACCTCGTCATCGGAATCGGAATCTTCCCTTAAAACATCTAGTTCATTGATGCAACTCATAATTTCTTCGTTTGAGTACGTTACACCATTTATAAAAATAGATATGTCATACCCAATTTCCTCCTTTTGAATGGGCGAAAGATAGTTATAAAGATCGAGTTGGAATAATCGTATCATTGTTGCAAGGATTTTGAAAGGTTGCTCATCATCGGAATCTTCGTCATCCATAGGAATTTTTAATTGTTTTGATTTTGAGGCCAAACTTCTTCCTCATTCCCACCTTCACTAAGTTGAGCAATTTGTATTTTTAAGTTCTCTGCACGCCTTTGAATTTCCTAAAGTTGCTCATATTTTTCATCTTCAATTGTATGGAGGCCTAGTTGATGTTGTGCCATCGCTTGGAATTGGTCAAGACATTCATCAAAACCAACACCTTCACTCACCACATTATTTCCAGACCAAGTCTCCCCTTTTTGAATAGGTGAATGATCATAAAAACGATCAGGAGTTTGGTTAGATATATTGAAGTAAGATTCGGTTGACATATTGTTCTCCGCTCTTAGTTGCTCATTGAGTGACTCCTTTGTGGAAATACTTGGCCTTTAAATAATGCATAATCTGATCAAACTTCTGCTCAAGTTCGGGAGATAAACTATTAGAAGTGTAACTATCCTCCCATCCTTGTGATTGTTCACTTACATGCTGTCATAAGGTTGTTGACATGTATGAGAATTCAGAAGTAAGGTTCCATGGGATATTGATCATAGCCAAAAGATTGGTTTTGATTATACCCATAGAATGGTTGGTAGTTGTCATATGAATGAGATTGAAAACCATATTGATTACCATAATTATATGTCATATCGATCTTGTGCTACGTACATGTTATTTCCGTAAGGAAACATGACGACTCACAAGAAAAAGAAAATCAAAACAAAAATTTAAGAACAAAAACGAAAATAAAGACAAGCTAAACAAATAACAAATCAATTAACAACCGCTTCCGGCAAGCGGCGCCAAAATTTGTATGGGCTGTCGTAGGCACAACAAATTAATAAATATACTTCCCACTAATTAACTGATAATATAGCGGTAGTAAGAGATCGTTCCCATAGAGAGCTGTGTACTTGATAGGTTATTTGATCAGCAAAATAAAGTAAATAACAAAAAGGGGGGTTTTGGTTGTAAGATAAATATAAAGACAATAAGAAGAAAGGGATGATTAAGGAATCCTTCGCCGTTACCAAGCGTTAACAGGATTAGAATACTTATCTATTGTTCGTAAGAACCATTCATCACCAACCGTAGAATAACGGCTAGAGCAGTGTTATCCCCAAAGCTCCTTATGTAACTTGATACCGAAGCACTCGCATATCAAGTTCTATCCAACTGAACCACCAAGTAGTAGCGCACTCAAGGTGTAACCCAATCGAAAGCCTTAAGTTATGTGAACTTAGGTTAATCCTAGCAGTTAGACTCTTAGCGCAAGGTCCACTTACTAGTTTTGTCTTCACACATGATTGCTCCACAGAATCCCTCTGAGAGGTCTCACGTTCTCTACTTGTGTATGGGTTATTCAACAATTACACGGATATCCTAACCCTTTACTAACAATAGAATGATCAATAGATTAATCTAGTGTGCACTCCAAACAATCTAATAAATCAATCATAAACCCTAGATATAGTGAAGACTAACGATGATGATAAAAACTCTCAATAGGTTTGTATTAATAATAAAGTTTCACGCTTAGAACATTGAATTCATCCTTAATCAACAATGGATTTAGCTACTCATGATTACACAATTACCCGGTTTCCCTCTAAAGGGGTAAACCCTAAAATATTAATGAAGAACAAAAGTATAATATATGAGATTCGATGATTTTACATGACCTAATACCTTTTTATAGGTTTACATTACTTGGCCATCAAGTATTTAGTTTGGTTCAAGAACCCGACCCGGAAATATGAAATAACGAATCCAAATGTGCCCTTAGGCCTTCCAAGGTATTAATACACATTTCCTACTTTCTAAGTTCGCGAACCCAGTCCGCGAACTTCAAAATCCAGCTAAATTTTTCGGATGCGAACCTAGTTCGTGGACTTCACTGTCTTCGGTATTCAATAAAAATTGTTTTGGCCACAACTTCTTCATCCGAACTCGGAATGACCTCATTATTTTTGCATTCTTTTTATCTTTCAATTCTATTCAAGATGGTGATGAGAAATACTTAATTTGAATGAGTTAAGATTGGTTGTTGGGCCTTCTATTGATTTTGAGCGTTTTGCTCCTTTCGTCGCTTTTCTTCCACTTCTCTTGGACTTTGGCACTTGGATACTTGGAATACTTATCTTCCTAGCTCTTTTCAGCACTTTGTAGCTCCTTTTTGGATGATTCACCTATTGGAAGCAAATAAGAGAAAACAATAGTAATAATACGAATACATGCAAGAATAATAGCTTAAACAAGTATGGAATGGACACTAAAATCATATGAATTATGCACTTATAGCTACATACCATGAGAACTATGCTAAGTAAAGAAAAGGGGAGAGATTACCAGATGTCGGCCAAAGCAAGATTAGAACTGCATTATTCAAGACTAGAATCCAACAGGAAATCAGTAGTCATCACACTGGATTAGCACACATATATACAAGATAAATCTAGAAAATAAAATTACCTACTGGATTATATACAAGAAAAATTCACCATAAACCAACAGCCTAAAAAGTTGAGGATCAACCCAAAAGATAGCATGCAGATATTTTAGCAACCTCACACATATACAAAAACAGAGAACAGCCAGAAACTCATTCAAAGTGACCAAGCTACCCCCAAACCTAGATTTTTCAACACATACTTTTGGGCACATAATCTAACAATTTCAGGAGTGCATCATGCACAAAATCTAGTTCAAAGTGAACTGGTTTAGGGACAGGCAGAGATACACATGTCAAATGTGGCTCCTTAAAGGTATTATACTTGGATGCAAAATAGTCCAAGAGGACTTGGGAGGCACACAGTTCCAATCCTAGATTAGGTCCTCTTAGAAAAGTTGGTTTTACAATTTTGTTACAAACCAAATCTAGGTTGGGTGGAAAAGTCTCAGTTTGTGACATGGGCATGGATCTAGATACGTCCAATTTATATTCATTTTTGAGCTCAAAAATATCACTATGCAGTCATGTCAGAAACAAGTAATGCAATATCATGCTCACAGTCATTGAACAAATTAACAAGACCCAAATCAGAATAATGATCGTCATCTAAAACCTTTGTTTCATGCATAAGAGAATCAGAGGGAGCAACATACTATGTTCTAGGCAGGGAATTAGACACATCAAATTTATTTTCATGCATAAGAACATTAGTGTCAATAGAAGATTCAACCTTACCTAAGTCAGACACAAGTTGTATCATCATGTTTTCGTTCACAAAACAATTGCACAAGACCCAAAAAGCAGCATCAACATCACATGTATATGCATATGGAATACTAGAAGAAACATCATTCATGAAGGTCGAGGCGGAGAATCCTAATGTCTTTGTACCCAAAGGTTCCACAATATTTCCAGAATAAAACATGTTCTTCTAACATAACATCATCATCATCATCATAACAGGAATGTAATGCCATATTCACGATCATAGTATCTCTAGTCCACTCATTTACCTCCAGATTAGGTTCATGTTCATTATTAGTAGCCTGAGTAGGAACATAGACACTATTTTCAAAATTTATTTCAGGACTAACAATCATTTCACCCCGAAATTCCTCTCTTCCTTCATTTTGTAAACAAATCGATTCATTTTTAGGAATGTATTGAGTTGATCAATGGGGGAGAGTCTTCAACAGATGGGTATCCTCATTTCATATGGATATTCAATACATGGTTGATCATGAGGGTCACTACTGAGAAAGGAAATTGGAAGCATTGCTATATGGTTTATCATGTAATAAATTCAATTCAAACCTAGCACTATTTTGTTCGATGAGTATGAGATTTTCCTCCAAAGATTGCCTACAAGAGGTCGGGGAAGTACAAAATTGTTCGACTTCCCACTGTGGTGAATGATACATGTGTGCATGGTCGTTAGGGTCTATAAAATGTGGATCACGACCTTCGAAAGGTTGATAATAGTCCCAATGACTACCAAGTATCATAATCTGTTGGCATTTCATATTTTGGATTTTCATGGCCTTCTCTAGATTGCCTAAAAGCGTGCATTTTCAGGCAAGGCTCAGTTAAATGATTTGTGCAGCCATAAAAGACGCAAACGGAAAGTTTAACTTGTCTAGATGACATAGTTGTGACAAATTTCTCATATTCATGCAATTCTAAAGCTGTAATTCGAGCTTCTAACTGATCCAAAAGTGATGAGTGTGTGAGTTGGGCATTATGAAAATGTTCATTTTCTCCTTGTGGCGAATGATACATGTGCGAATAATAACTAGGGTCTGTATATTCAAGCTCAGGACCCTGAAGAGGTCCGTAATAATCCCTAAAATTATTAACATCATGGTTTATGGGATGCTCACAATGTGAAGCATGCTCGTAAGCAAGTTCTCTAATTGATTTTTGCGATGCTTTCTCATCCCTAACATCATTCCAAAATCTAGACATTTTTTTTTCCGAAACAAAAATGAAACAAATCTATTCTAAATGCTACTAACAAGTCCTAAACAGAATGATGCATGCAAAAACTATATATAAGCTACTTGGGATAAACACAACACACAGTACAACATTACACTAACAAAAACTAACAAGAAAAATTAAAAATGAAGCTGATGTGACAATGGCAAAGAGCTGTGACGTTTATCCATACTGAAATGGGTTTCTATAGGACTATGGAAATAAAAATATAGTCAAATAACGAGAGGCCAACTCGTATTTATTAACAAGATATATAGCATAATTGTTAAACCCATTAGTAAACCATTCAGGCTAAGCAATTACAAGCAGTCCTAGACGTCATGCTGTTGTAGTGTTAAGAAACTTACCTCCGGTGCGCATCCGGGAGATGACTATACCAAGCTCACAAGCTGAATATTGCTATTTTCTTTGTAGCTTTTGTAGTAGTTTCTTTATTTCGTTGGTACAAGATCAAGTAGGCACAACAACAATTCGCTTCTCTTCCTTTGCAACAACTTTATGAGCACCGATAATGCTCAAGAGAAAACTTCAATACCCAAATGTGTATATACAAAGCAAGGAAACAAATGAGTTATACTAGCAATGACTGAAAACAAAAATTCCAGGAACATATATACAAGGCTAAACTGAAAATCAGTAATGTAAACATAGAAAACTTCAGCTACACCGCTACCGAGTCCCCGACAACGACGCCAAAAACTTGGTAGGCTTATAAACAATACCTACAATGACAACTGCAAGTGCACAGTGTCGATATGCAACACAGGACAAGAACAGGTCGATCCTATGGTCTTACAACTACTGATTTCTAACAAGGAGTAACCAAAAAAGGGGGTTTTGTGTCGATACGACAAAGGTTATGAATGACTAAACAAACAAGATTTAAACAAACACAAAGATAATAAAGGATACTAGGGAAGTCGAATCCACCACCTAATCTCAGCTAAGTCAGTCCAGTTTCAATAATGTTCTTGTCCCTTGTAATGGACACCGATCAAGATGCAAGTCTGTCGTTTATCCAGGGTCTCAATGGATGGTTTAATGTCAACTAAGGCAACTAACTAACCCCTAGTATTAGATGTCTTTTCACAGTACAACTAATCACAGATCAATTTCATCACTTAGATGATTAAAACTTTCTTTCCTAAGATGGATATTATAATCGCAACTAAGGTATCTTTCCAAAGCATTAACTGTCTAGTTAAAGCACAACTAATTTAAGGATCAATCACAGTCTGGTTAAGCTTGGGTTGCAGCACAATCAACACAGTGGTATTCTAACTATAATGGATACATGGCATACATTGTGAGAGCAAAATGTTGAAGTACTATGATTAAAATCTATCATAAAACAGTAAAGCACAACAAGAACAATACTTCAAAGATGAATCAAACAAGCAATAGATTAAGGGTTTCATTTAAAAGTAATTAAATTAGAACATGGTGATATGACGTAAATAAATCTGACGTAATAGCTAACTGGGCATGAGTTTTACATCACAATCTCCTCCCTATTTATACACAAATTTCTCCTCAATCACTAGAATTAGAGAATACCCACTTACTCAAAACACGGAAAAACCCAGCAATTTCCAACTCTTGATTTGATGTTTCGCTATTGAAGGATAACCTAACTCTATCTCTCTCAATCGAGAGGTTTTTTGTTTTTGATAAGAGAGAAGCTAAGATGGAGATAGATAGAGATTAGAAGTTTGATTGATGGCCAACTGGTAGGGTGGTTGTGCTCAGAGGTGGTCGGGGATGGAATTGATTGATGGAGGTGAAATGCTACTGGTTCTGTAAGAGATAAGAGAAGAAATGGAGAAGATATTTCTTTCTATTCGATTAGGGAAGAGAGGAAAAGTATCTTGAGTATTGAGCGGGCGTATCAGATTTTGATGTACCGAGTGGAGATGTTGTTGGATGATAAGAAAGTAAAAGATGGCTTATGTTAGAAATTTGTTTAGTTCTTGGATTGGGTTTTTATCACTTTAGGAAATGTCTTTCAAAGCCAAAATCTCAATTAGTTTTGGGATAAAACACATCATTTTCATCTTCAAACAATGGATTGATTAAGCGGGAGCTTTGTTGTTTCTCTTTCGTATTCACCAAATCTCTCTCTTTTAGCTTCTCCATTCATCCAAAATCTATCCTAAAATAATAAAGCACAACAAGAACAATACCAAAAACATGAATCAAACTAGCAAAAGATTAAGGGTTTCATTTAAACCCTAGCTATTAAATTAGAACATGGTGATAATACCGAAAATAAATCTACTGCTTGGTGCACCGGCTAATCTGGGCATGAGTTTTACATCACAATATCCTCCCTATTTATACACAAATTTTTCCTCAATCACTAGAATTCGATAATTAGAGAATACCCACTTACTCAAAACACGTTTTCTGAAAAACCCCTTTTGCAATTCAGACCCGCAACTCTTGATTTGATGTTTGCTTTAGCTATTGAAGATAACCCTAACTCTATCTCTCTCAATCATAGCTTCTAGGGTTACTGTTTTTGATAAGAGAGAAGCTAAGATGGAGATAGATAGAGATTAGAAGTTTGATTGATGGCCAGCTGGTAGGGTGGCTGTGCTCAGAGGTGGTCGGGGATGGAATTAATTGATGGAGGTGAAATGATACTAGTTATGTAAGAGAGAAGAGAAGATATTGAGAAGATATTTCTTTTTGTTCGATTAGGGAAGAGAGGAAAGGTGGCTTGAGTGTTGAGCGGGCGTATCAGATTTTGATGTACCGAGTGGAGATGCTGTTGAATGATAAGCAGCTGTATCAAATCTGACGGAATGGGTTTGGTTCTTGGATCTGGGTTTTTATCACTTCTAGGCCCATGTCTTCGTCAAAGCCAAAATCTCAAGCCCTGCAAGCAACATTCTTCACTTATGGAAGCGGTGCAAACAACATTCTTCACTGCCTTCTAGCGGGAGCTTTATTGTTTCTCTTTCGTATTCACCGAATCTCTCTCTTTTAGCTTCTCCATTCATCCAAGCTTTATTTAGTACCTAAAAACACAAAATTAATTAGTACAAGTATTTATTCTTGAAAACAATGATAATACAGAATTTGGGATAGTATATGATTTTAAAGCACAAAAGATTAGATAATTGTCAATAAAAAGGCGTAGAAATATGCAATATTTGGCGCTCATCAGTATCAAAACTCATTTAGAGTCGCTTGATTATATACTAGAGACAACTTCGTTTAGGTTACACTAGAAAGTTTTAGAGCATAGCTCGGTTGAACCCACCAAGCGTTGGTATGTCAAGTTTGGTTGTCATATTTTAGTGAACCAAAACTCATTTAAAGAGTCGTTTGATTATGTACTAGAGTCAACTTCGTATAGGTTAGCTTGAAAGTATTAGGATATGAGACATTACAAGTATTACGAAGACTTGAAGAAGTGAAGAAGTAAGGAGCTACAACGACAACATCATCCTTCCACTTGAGGTTAGTGATATTTGACTTGAACTATCTCATTCCCTAACGTATCTTTCAAGTCGTGCATATTGAAAACATAACTGCGAAGCATGAATGATTACACTCTAGTTAGACGTAGTATTAAGGAATACAATACGAAGTATAACGTTTATCTTTTGAACTTCGTATATAAAACATCGACATAATCGTTTTAATGCTATTGTGATTATTTATGGGGTGAATATTTAATCCTAGGAAACAATGTTTTACATTCGTTTAAAGGAAGTAAATTCATGAACTTGTTTTGTGAATCGAAAGGGAAATCGCTAAGCTTATTGGTACTGTTATTCATTGCATATCTTTTGAACTACCAATATGTGTGGTTAGTATAACCGTTCATGACTTGTTTATGTTCTTGGTAAAACTATTCACAAGGCCTGACTTTTGTATTGGTATGACTTTTATTAGTGAAAGCGATCTTAAGTAATCACCTGAGATGGTATGATCGATTTAGTGTTATTGGTATGACCAACTCTAGGCAAAGGGGAACCGATCCTAGTAAGAGGTGCAACCGATCACAAGAGGGGAATCGATCCTTGTAAGAGGTGCAACACGTTTCTAGATACTGGGAACTGATCCTATGAACATGTGCAACACGTTTCTAGACATTGGGAACCGATCCTATGGACATGTGCAACAAATACAAGTTAGATACCATATATATGTGGGAACCAATCCTAGTACCTAGTCAACCGAATTTTTGTAAAGCTAGTGTGACTAAATCCAGTACTCACATGGAGGTAGAACCGAAACTTGTTTTGGTAGAACTGTGAAACCCATGATTGGTGATTGAGTGTTCTTAATCAATCACATAGTTCTTGAAAGTCAGATGAACCAATTCTAAACTTGTTTGGAAGTGTGGCAAATTGGTTTCAAGATTGTAAGTATGAAAGAGGACTTACAAGTAAAGATGTCGACATACTTTGAACATGTGCAGTAACGCTTATCTTTTATTGATCAAAGATATTCCTTAATAGCTAAAGGAAAAAATCCTTGATCGAAAAATAAGTTGAGAATCTTTTAATTAAGGTTTTTAATTTTATTTTTGGAAAATGAAAATTAGTAATGTGCATTTACTAGTTGGAGATTTTCTAAGAAATTTTCGGTCAATGTTTGGACAAAGCATTTCCAGGAATTATGGAAACCGAATTTGGAATATATTGCATATCTTGAGAATATTTTGTGTTTTGGAAATTCCTTGGTGTCCAAACTTCCTTGGTCTATAAATATCAAAGTTTGCATTTCGAGCAGACTAATTCTCAGAGCCAGCAAAACTACCTAGTTGTGTTGTTACTGGTAGAGCCGCCTATTCAGAGAGGAAAGTAACCTAATTAGGAGAAATCTCTTACGGCCGCTCAGTTTAAAGACTTCTTTGGGATTGAGAAGCTATATTAGTATCGTTGGTGGGAAACTAGATAATTGCGGTTTATTATTAGTTTCGATTGATTTGATTGACTAACGGTTGTTGAACTTTGATTGTACCTAGTTTGTTTATGCTTGAGAATCTTCTCTTCAGATATAAGATTCACTCAAACTAGATCGAAGTTTCGACAGGGATCTTTAGACTGTTTGTAGATCTAAAGACGTCTTGTGATAATCCATTATTAACAGACTCCGTTTTGTGCTTGATTGATCACAAGAGATTCAAGTTGATTGAGCGCAGGTGTTTATTGAAGATCTAAGAAGATTTGAAGACATAGAAGACTTTGAAGATTTCTGATTTGAGTTCATAATCTTTGGTGTGCACAATACTTGTTTCGGTTAAAGAGGATCCAACTATAATCGGTTTATCCTTGTGGTAGATTGGATTAATTAGTTGAGTAGATCGGCATCAATACAATTCTTTGTGATTCAAAGTATTGATTGCAAAATCTAGACAATTACTTTGGTAGTCGTTATTAGATAGATCTAAGGACCTGACAAAGGAGTTTATTGGGATAAACGGAAGAGCCTTTTGTCGAAATCACATCACTTGGTTGAAAAGAGTTGTTACCAAACAGATTTGTTGTTCCTTTACTGTTTGGAATACGAACCAAAGGAATTGTTCCAAGTACGTGACTTATTACAAGTTGGAGGCGTGGGAATACATACGGAACTAGGTGAACTATAGGTTTAGTTGCTTGGTCTCAACTATACTAAGTTGGTTTGATTTTGTATAGCGGCTTAATCCTGAGAGTATTCAAGTCTGGAAAGGTCCCGGGGTTTTTCTGCATTTGCGGTTTCCTCGTTAACAAAATCTTGTTGTGTCTTTTACTTTTCTATTTCCGCAATTATAAAATTTGGGATAATGGAAAGGATGTCTGTATGTATGTTACAGGTGTCTCGTCATTCACTGGTGAAGGTGTTCGCTCATTTTTCCCTGGAAAAGATATTGCTAATACGGTTTCGCGAAAACGTACTAAATATTTGGACAAATGTGTTTCGCATGGCTATGGTCTGGGTGTCCTAGCTTTCTCCACTTTGGGGGAACTCGGCGATGACACTTTGAGTTTCTTAAAGCGTCTGAAGAATTGTCTTGTCAGCAATGACGCTAGTAGCGGTTTGGGTTGTTTTATTTTTTATAGATTAGGCATTGCTATTCAGAGGGTAGTTGGAGCTCAGCTTGTTGTTAGGTTACCAACCAAAAGCTTTGCATGATCTATTTACTAAAATTGAATTAAAAATTATTATTAATTGTTTTTATTATAATTAGAAGTAAAATACACAAACGTTAATTCCTATTTACTTGATAGTAATCCTATTGTGTTTGGTTAAGTATGAACCTTTATCAAGTAAACATACTTCGTTGTTGTATTGTCTCGATCTCATATCCATAGATGATCACACGAAGTGTGAACCGATTAGTTGTATTGTCTCGACTCAGTCCATAGACAATCACTTTTCGGAGAAAGGACTTATAGGTGAAAAAAGTTTTAGAATGAGGTATATTTGGGTACCCTCGTCTTTTCAATTGGTATCATAGCATGCAAACACGAAAAGATCTAACAATCTGTGTTTGGTGCGATCCAACCTATAAGAACTTGAATCTATGTCTGATTCAGTTAACGTTATGCAAGAGTTTGAATACTCAAAAGTTGAAGACGTTACCACTTCGTTAACTCATGATACAGGAGTTGCGAAAACATCTATGTCGTTCTTTGATGGAAAAGAGGATGCCGATAAAGAGTTGGTAAAACTCCTAAAGCCTATAAAATCTCTATCTTTAAAGGTGTTGATATTAAAGACAGAGTCAAATCTTCTTAAACATGAGATCAGAGATAATTACATTCAAATGCATAGTCTATCCAAAGAGAATATGGATTTCACTGTCAAATTAGAAGCTCTTGGTAAAACTCTTACTCAAGAAAAAGAGGCACGTCCTATGACTCTGACTAATGATGTTGTTGTGATTTCTTCTGATGTTGGGGAAACTAAAAGTCCTTGATCGACTTTTACAGATTGTGATAAAACCGGTTTAGTCACATCTGAAACAGATCAAAATGATGGTAGTTTTCCTAACTACATCAAGTCAGAAGAGGATGAAAAACCAGCTTCTAGATCTACTGATGATCAAACGAAATCTTGTGCAAAGGAAACTTTGAACCGATTCCGTGTAAGTGATCTTAAGGAATACAACTTTTAGTCACTTGACAGGAAACTTATACTTCTTCAACATACGGTGGTAAAAATATTGAAAGAAGTTTCTTGTCTTAAAAAATTGAAAGACCATTCCTCAGTAGAAAGATAGATTATACCACTACCCGATAAGATCAATTCAAAAGAATCAAAGGAAAGAGTTGATAATCGCTTCTGGAAAAAGGTTCCTCCTTACCCAATCTCGTTAAGTAATTCATTTGGGATAATTTAGTTATGTTCGTTTTGATAATTCTATCGCAGCGGAAACTTAGAAATTCATTTAGAAAAATCTAACCGTTGATTTAACCTGACTTTAAAGCCACCAAATACGAAACACATTTTGGTTCACAAATAAAAATATTAATACCGTTCAAGTCTTAAGATTTAATTAATAAGTAACTATTTCAACACCAAATTGTAAAACTGAAAACAGACCTAGCTATATTCTTAGAATTTTACAGGCTTTAAAATTAAGATTAATTACATCTTAAAATAGAATTTTAGGCATATACGACAATATTAAGCATCAGAAAATTTTAATATTTGTATTCACTTAAATATTTAGAACAACAATGGTTTCGTTACGATAATAAGTGCTGAACCGACATGCGGCTGCCTACGTACCCAAAGGGATCAAGCACGACCGTAGTTCGTCAAACAATTTACTGAATAAAACATGGTCAAAACCATTATAGCCACCCTTACCTGATTATCTTGTACAAATCATTACAATATTGCTCGCCCTCCGGGAGCCTACTAAGAATTTGGAAACCTGTTTGAAATAAACACAAACTCGCTCACCCTGGGAGCCTGTTAAACACAAAAATCCGCTCGCCCCAAGGGAGCCCATGGGTTTAGAAATTAAATAGGAGGCAACCATCAACTCCTAATGAGACCCATGTTGTTTTAGGGAGGCAACCTTCAACTCCCAAGGATATCTCGTATCCCGTCAAAAGGCAAGTCTTTTGGGAAGCAACCATCAATTCCCAAAGACCGTAATTTATCAAGAATATACATACATCTCACAACTTCAATATCATCAAGAAATCAATAAATCTGATACTATCAGTCACACGTCACCATAATAAAAATTAAAACTAATAAATATGAACTTAAATAATTTTAACTCAAATAAAATCAAGATTTAGTTAGTATTGCGCCTACCTTTAATCGCAATCCAAAACAATTATATAAGACACCGTAGCTCCATCAATAATTTTAAACCTCTATATTATGCCACTTTAGGTCACCGGAACCTCCTGGCTGTTCCTCTTTATTAACTTTTCCAATCTATTAACTTTTCAATTTTTCTTTATATCTTGCACAGGCGAGAGAAAATAATACATGGGATCAAAAAGAATTCCTGCTCCTATTGCCTTCTCTTTTCTTTTTATTCCTTTTTCTTTTTACTGTAACGCAAGCCGCACGAGAAGAAGTTTTCCTCTTCTTAATATATAGCCGAATTTCATTGAAACCCTAAATAATTATTAACTAATGGTGTCACGACACATGGTACCAAAGATATACTTATTTCGATCTTTGACTAGTTTGGCCGCGTCCAAATTTGGTCTATAACCCACGAACACTAACAATACCAGAATGTTGATTCACGAGAAGGATTTTCTTTTATAGTTAACTAGATGGTAACCCATGCTTCGCACCGTGTTGGTATTTTTTTCATTTCTTTGTTAGTTGGACACTATAACATAGTTTCATCTGCGCACCAGGTGATGACTTGCATATTTCAGCAAGAATAGTTTTATGGAACAACTACGAATAGATATACTATAGACCGCTTGAATAGATATACAAATATAGATGGTTCCGTACACAAAGGATTGAAAAAATATGTTGGTAGAGCAACTATGATTGCGCCATTTAGTTTGCAGCCTCCTTACTATCATGTCATGAAAATTGATTTATGTATATGTAATTTCTCAATAACCGTTTATGCACTAACTTAAACAATCAAAAAGAACACCAAAAACGAATGATTCATCCAATGTTTTATTGGCTATTTCATCAGTTATTTACATATTACAGTAAATGGGAGCCGGAGAACGTATGAAACAACACAATAAGACCTAGAATACCTTAATTGCAAAGCAGAGCTAAAAAAATCACTTTTGTCTTTTCTTTATTTTAGTCTTCAAATCTCGGTCTCATGTTAGAAAACAATGGAAACCCTCAGATGGATGGACTTTGGCGATCTGCAAACTACAGAAACACAAATCAATGTAAACTATAATATTTTATGAAGTATGTTATTGTACGTAAGTGACGACTCAATCGATAGCATGAAATCTTGAAGGACTACCTCTTATTTGGGTGAAGAGTAAGAATATCATCTAAAGGAACCATTGTTCATAGTATACAGGAATGATAAATACTGCAAAATTGTATCTTTATGTGTCTTCTTAATTAGTTCTTACTCTGAGTGAATGAATACCTTATCAAAAAAGCAAGTACTTGTCGGCCTAGTAGCTGCAGTTATCACCCTGTTAAGCAGCAAGTAACCAAAAAAAAAAAAACAATTTAGGAATTTTGTCAAAAAACTCACTACTCAATAAGTGCTCAAGTAAAGAATTTTGGAAAACAAAATCACGATAGTTTAATTACCATGATATCTTGATGAACAAATTCCTGAAAACCCCAAAATAAGTTCTAAGAATTGATAAATTCCATGAACCACTGTACTACTTAAAAGCCAATTTACAATTCATAAACTTCTCCAAAATATGACTTAGAAATTTTCTAAGCACCATCAAAGATATTCTTTAGGAAGGGAAAAGATATGTATACACACATCTGATACTTGATCACTGTAAATTTTGAGTTATGACAGCTATTTTTTTGTAGCAGCAAATGAATGTTGCTGCTGATAATTTATTGGGATTACATTACACTTAACAAATGGACAATGGTTGTCATCCGCTACATAACTCATTACATGCTCAGTCCTGGTTCTTGTGAAAGAAAAATTTAGGAACTTTATTAACTTTATTATGCACTCTTCTTTCAACTCATTACATGCTCAATAAAGAACATCATGATAGTGCTAGAGTAAAGAATTTTGGACTAAAACTATACAGTAAGTGACAACATAATCAGTAGCATGAAATCTTGACCTCTTATGGAATTTTTGGATTAAAAGTTCCTTCTTTTCAAGTATATTAATTGGTGCGAGCAAGGAATAAAGTTTAAGGCTACATATACTGAATTTGATGTTGTCGCTCAAATCCAATGCCTTTAAATTTGATAACTTTAAGAGCTTTTTGATGTACAAATTTGACCATGTTCCCTCTTATCAAAGCTTAACTAATAGCCTACACATTTCAAAAGGAAGTACATTTTAACACCGACCAAAAACCCAAGCTTCACTAATAGCCCATTAACTGATTGTTTCTTGAAAGGAATGGACTCAGGATTACTCACAACCTAGGTATTAGCAGCAAAGAAACGAAAATCACCAAATCAACCTTGCAACTGAAAATCATAAATCAAAACAGAAA
This sequence comes from Papaver armeniacum, assembly GCA_023531295.1. Taxonomy (NCBI): domain Eukaryota; kingdom Viridiplantae; phylum Streptophyta; class Magnoliopsida; order Ranunculales; family Papaveraceae; genus Papaver; species Papaver armeniacum. Next base: position 301,854 of record JAJJWW010016139.1, read on the forward strand.
AGAAATAAACAAAAAATAAAAAAAATTACCTTTATCTTAGCCTCAACGTTATCCACGGTATCACAAAATGTTGAAGATCAAATTTTGTGATGAATTTCAGTTTGGCGTTTCTACAAACAGTTAACGCACGTTACGTTTGCTCTCTGAAACTAAGCAACAAATGCTTTGAGAATTCTATTTGAAAGAGAATGAATGAAGAGGCATATGTCCCTTCAGTATATCAGATGTTGTAAGAAAAACAATTCATCCTACCTAGTGCCAATCCTGAAAATAACCATCTGAAGCACTAACCCTGTAACAATGACAATTAAGCTTTAAACTTTCAGTTAATGAATTTTATACAACGTTTTACAAAGATGGGTTTTATTTAGTTCAATTCATAGATAAGAAATTAGACAATTACCACTTGTACATCTTGTAAAAAGTTAACACAGGGTAAATTTTATAATAGAAGTGGAGAACTCATCTTCCTGCAAATCAACCAAAACCACCAAAACCTTATATCCAAAACCAAAACACGACAGAATCATTAAAACAAAGAAAAAGGAAGAATTGAGATTTGCCAATACCCTTTCAAATGGAAAGATCCCCGTTACATATTGTTAGTTTCTAAAAAAGAAGGGAACACCGGATAGACGTAGTGAGATTAGTTTTGATCAGAGGTTTCTTCTTTGTACGGGTCAGAAATGGTGATTAGTTTTGATCGTCGTCTCTATAAAGTGGGAAGTGGATCAAGTATTGGGGGTTAACTTGGAAGCGAGATAAGTGGAAAGTGTATGTAACTGCTATGTTGGGCGAGAATGACTGAGAGAGTTGTATTTACCAATACTCTCACCAGAATTATCCACCTCAGTTTTTTGTGGGGTCAGAATGAATGAGAATTGAGTATTGAGTTTCAATTATCATTTTGTTGGATTAAAAGTCTAACTACCACTAACAAAATGCCACGTACACAAAACAAATAATTAAGTAAACCACAAGGTGCCAAGTGTTAAATTATTTTGTTTAAAGTTATAATTTTCTTATTGGCTAACTCTTAGCCCTAATATTAAGGGAAATATCCATATCAAAAATATTACCGCCAATAGTAAGTTGACAAGTGTCCGGACTTCATAACCAACATCAACTTTACCAAAACTAGCCGGTCCTAGTTTCATTTTCAACTGACCCAACGAGGTTAAATTCCTTATCCTTATATAATTTATGGTCAAATCTAATTTTCTTAATTGATGCTAAACAAGCATATTTAAGCTAAACATCCATAAATCTAAAAATTATCAAGATCAAGATATCTAACCGTGGAATTTTCTAAGGAACCATGTTTGGTTCCTCTCTCTTTTAGAAACCCATTAATAAGATAGTATATATCTGTAGCCCAAAATACAAGATGTACGGTTGAGATTAGCAGTTATAGATTGCATTTAGAATTTCATATTTTATATCGGAATAAATTAACCTTTATCCTCTCTATTTATTAACATAATTAGAATATATTTACCGTCCATTTAATTTGTTACCATAATTTTCGGTAACAGGTGAAAAGATATTAACATTACCATTCAGATAGTCAATAACTAAAAACTCCACATTTTACTCGGCCTCTTAAAAGCTTTTCCATGTTTAACTCTCTCTCTATCAAAAACTTTCTACGTTTCTCTCTGAAAATATATTTCTGTATTATTTCTTCATTATCAGATTTAGATTTTTTGTCCCAAATCAAACATTTGAACCCTTAATCGATTTGAAGCAAGATGGTGGACGCCTAGATGGGAAACAAGGCTTAATTTGTTAATAAAAGTTACAAACTTTGACCGTCAGTAGAGATAACTATACCATTCCAAGAGGTGGAGTATGGTCGAGTAGTATACAAAGCAAATGGAACGTGCAATGAAGAAGGCTTAACTTGTTAATTACATATCATTAGGCTTGTAAACAACGAAGGCGTGATGCACTGGAACGTGCTAAGAAGAAGCTTTATCTTGATTCTGTTTAGCCTTTACTTTGTAAAGTTCTCACACAAGCACATTTTTAGAGAAAAGTTTAATTTTCACTAAGGCTTGCAAAGAACAAGTTTATTTTTCACAATACATTTGGATCTTATAAAAGAAACTCTGAAAATTTGTATTTCCCATGTGTACTTTAGGGTGAAAAATTTAATTGTCACCTTTTTTCACTAAGGTTTTGAGTGAAAATGTCACTTTTCACCCTAATTTAATTTGTGAAAATTTAGAATTTCACCAATCCCACGGGTGAAAACTTCGTCGCTGGAATTCTAACCAATTTTGATAATTGGAGTAATTTCTTTTTTACCAATTTGTGAAAATTGTAACCAATTTCATACGGGATAATTGGAGTTATTTTATGGGTGATAATTGAAGTTTTTATTTTTATATATACTAGTGATAATTTGAGTTTTTTTTTGGGAATAATTAAGAAGAGGTCTTTTTTTTTTGAGCTATCCTCATTGAAATCTAGACGTTTGGATTGTGCCTTGTATAAGGACAACTTTTAAGTCAACCTAAGTTGACGGACGAAATCGGTTGTCCGTCTATTTTTCTTAAGTTTCATTTTTTTTCTTCCAAATTTATCCCCAATCATAGTTAATATATGCCAACCCTAGTTACTCCCTAAAATCGGTTTGGAATATGAATAATTTTTATTACCCGAATCCAAATCGAGAGAGGGAGAGCGAAACCTGTGAAATAAGAGATGAAGAAATTATGTTTCCTTGGAAACAAATATTGTATCTGAGACATGGTAAAAGCTTCCCAATGAGAAAGGCCTCATCATGTCTTCGTTGGTTTGTTTTCTTCTCTCCAACTTTGTTGGTTTATTTTGTGAACTTGTTTATGATCTCTTTATGTAAACCTTAAATTTTGATGAATTAGTTTGATCTCTTACTAAAAGAACTAGTAATTTTCATCAATCAGGAAAATGGGGTTCTTTTGGAATATCAATTAGTTGATGAAGGATTTAACCGGGCAAGAATAGCAGGTGAATCATTCCAAGGTAAGCTTTTTTTTCTGTTGAATTTCATTGTATGATTGTAAATAATCCTAAACATTATACCAATTTAGGGTTAGTAGTAACCAATTTTACCTTTATCACATTAGAAGTTCATTATTATTCACCGTGTGTTAGTTAATTAGGTGAAATCCATGCCAAATGGCATAGGAAACATCGCAATTTACTGTCGGTTCGACAATCAGATGTAATTTTGTTTTCATTAGACTTCATGCTGACATTTGATAGCAATCGTAAAATCATTGCCAGCTATTTGATAGATGAGGAGGATATTTGGACACCCTTTGAGCATATCAGCTACATTTGGATTTAGGGATCACATGATGATAGCCATTAGCTAGAGGCTTAATATTATCCATAGGATAAAGAGAAATGGGAGTGTATAGTTAGCGACACATGATGTGGCAAAGGAAACAGCTCAAATGACTTAGATATTTTGTCTATGAACCAATTTCATGTGAGTCTATGACTTAGTGTATCAGTTTCATATGATTAAAGGATTTCTTCGTTTACCACTATGTGCAACAATATGCCAATTGAAAATGTTAGAACTTGCTACTCTCCATTTTTTTTTAAAAAGACACGTTGTTGCAGTTTCTGTTCTCAATGTTTCGCTCGAACGTCCTCAGTGTAAGTTAAATGATTATGTATGAAAGAATAAAAAAAAATTTCCAACAAAAGCATGTTTAGCCTAGGTATTTCCCCCTACTGAGCAGCAACAAATCACCGATTTCCACATTAATTCAATTATTTGGTGTTAAATTACTGCATCTTAAATTGTTGAAATTGTTGGTTTTGGCCATTGAGTTGGATGTGTTAATGGGAAAATTTTGATAGAGTGTAATGGTCAACTTGTAGAATATAATGGTCAAGTGGTATAGTGATTCCTTAATGTTTAGCAAGTGATAGTACCCATGGAGGTACGCTAGTGTACATAATATTGGCATCTGATTTAAATAACAAAACCCCTGTGTTTTTGGTGGGATCTGAAGATATACTAGTGCATAGAGTTTGGCCTTTAAAAAAAATAATTATACTACTGTTGAGATGGTTGATGGGGACAAAGCTTGCTTACACTTTCTTTTTGGAAAATAAATTCATCTTTGTGAAAGATATAAGTCCTACATATTGGCTTAATATCTGATTAGTGCTTTTATCTGACAAGATTTTTAGATTTTCTGGTCCGGCAATGAATGTTTCATTTTTTTGGTCATCTATATTGGCTATCTTTCTCCAGAATACACAACGACGGGCTATGTTTTCTCTACATTGAAAGACGATGACATTGTTTTCTCTTCTAATTATCGTGAATGAAGATGTAATAGAGGAATTTTGTAATAGATATGTTGTACATTATCGTGTACTTCTAATTAATTTCAATTTAGCTTGTATAACAAAAATGGGATCCTTCATTCTGCTCAACTTACACCTTGATGCAAAGCCCTGCTTCTTTTGATTGCGCTGTAAACTAGATCACTGCACCTGCTGCTCTTCACTTGGCATGAAAAAATAAACATATATCTCATAGTGAATAGTGAATAGGCAGCAGTTTGCTCTTGGTTTTGGACTTTTTTTTCTTTCTTTCTTTAGTTATATTGTTGTGGGTGGTTGGTATTGATACTAAGTCATCATTCCAACATTTATAGTGTTGTCTTTTCTGCTAAAGTGTTGTATCTCAATGAGATCCACCTGGTCTCTTTGTATCTTTTCTCTATTAATAAATTTTGTTGTTGTATTGATCAGAAAAAAATATCCGTGACATGAAACATATGAAAGTATAAGGATCTACTGAATTGGTTTTTGAACTGAAGGTAAACCTAGGAATACGGGTGCCATATAATTAGAATATGTGTGCATGGTATTCAGTCGGTCCTAAATATATTGGGTACCTCTTTTAACAAGGTCGCATTATATAAATTGGGTACCTTTTTGACACAATCACATAATATAAGTTGGGTAGATTTTATCACTGACGAATAATATTATCTGGGTTGTACCTTATATCTGAAGGTACTAAAATATTACGGGTAAAACAGTTCGAGGGTAGTACAAAATTTACTAGGTATCTTGACAATCTTGTAGGATAAAAACAATTGAGTAAGGCGTTTTAAACAATCCTGTAGCATAAGCCTAAGTAAATCTTAAATTTTATTTATGTGGAAATACACATTTGAAAGAGCTAAACTTTGAAAGAGCGCTAACTCTTGCGAAGACCTGCAGGCTCTGATTGAGAGAATTCGTAGTTTAAACCTTGAGAAATTGGTAGCCTCTGATCCAGAAAATGAGTACAACTTAACTGCAAAATTTGGTAGTCTAAGGTTTGTGCTTTTGTGAAAGAACAGCCGTACACCAACCAGTCTGTATAAATTTGAACGAGTACCTAATTTTTCAAGGTAGTAAATTTTTTGATGGGTCACTAGTCAAAGGGTAGTATAAATATAATTAGGTACGCCAACCAGTCTGTAGTATTAAAAACATCAGGTTAAGCCATTAAGAAAAAAATTAGATTAAGCCGTGGCCTCAATAGTGGCTTCAACATGAACTTCTATTTACATTGATCCACTGACAGTTGAACCAAAGATAAATGACAAATAATGTTAAGCCATTAAGAAAAAAATTGTATAAGCAGCAGACAGTCAACAATTACTCACAATTATTAGCAGCAAACTGCCAACATTAAATTTTTTTATAATTCAAGCGAAGTTAAACGGTAAAGTTGCAAAATCTAAAGAAGATTTCACTTTTTAGCACCTCCTACGTTACATGTTTTCAAACACGCGGACCATCTTTCAAATATTATTATCTTTAAAGAAATAAGCTTTAGGATACTTTTAACTCCAGGGACTGAGCTATCCTAGTAACATCTAAATTTGAGAAGATTGCAACTGTATATACAAAAACTCAAATACCAGTTTCCGATAACAAGAAATATAACCACTCAGGAGTTCTTGTCGAGCTTCAATTCCTCCCGGTAGTCTTAATGGATGAAAAAGCGGCGCATGTTGAAAAGCAAAGCTGTTGCTGCATCAGCAGAAATACCAGCTCGCATGAACATTGCGGTCCGTTTGTTGGGAGCTACAGTATGAAACCAGTGGAGATTATAAGTAGCAATCGGTCGAAACTCATTAAGAAACATATTCTTCTGCCATCAAGTTACAATCATAGCATGAGTTATGGATACCGGTAACAAAAAAATAATCACAAAAGCAGAGAATGTAGGAGAAACTAAGACATGATTTGATGGAAAAACACAACTTCAACATAACATAACATAACATAACATACAAAAATTAAGAAATAATAAGCTGCAGAGTTATTGTCATGATCCAACTTACCCTCATGCCAGTTGCATATTCTTCGGCTGCCCTTAGTAGTTCCAAAAGCTGTACCGCATCATCCAATGCATCTGGAGTCCAAAACGGTGGTGCTTCCAATAGTCCAAGCAAAAGTATTTGTATGGCACTTGTATAGCAATTGCATAGTACCCGAATTGGAAGAATGAGATCCTTAGTATAATAGGAAAGGAAACTGTTCAAAAATATGGATAAGTTTAAATTCTCACCCGATGAAATAAGCGTGCATATGGCTCAAGAGCAGGCATGCTCATCTAAAGCGGTAGTCGAAAGAGGAAGTAGGAGTGAAGGAACAACAAACTGCCGTTAAAGTGGCGGTTTCGTAGCGCGCAACTTCATACTAAGGATAACACTTGCACCATTAGCAACTGCCCATCTTGGAGTTGATGGCATAAGATGTGGATGCTTTACAGATCCAAGGGCACAAGCTAACACCATAAAATTAAATGGAATCTTCGGATATCAAAGAAAAGTAATGTATGAAAACCAGATTATAGATAATGGGGTTGGAGACTTGACTAACCAGCAGTAGGGGCCTTAAGTTCTCCACCGGTTGCATATTTACCCATGACACGCCGCTTCGATGAAAAATAAACATTATCGAGATGCTTATTTGAGAAGAACATATACACCCGAAACTCTTCACATTATTCTCAAACTACAAAGTAAACTAAAGAGAAGGTGAACAAATAAACTAGTACATTAACAACATCCAACAAAGCTTTTCTAAAGCGCGTCTACACTGTTCTTATTATCTCGAAGTTGAGACTAAAAAAGTAAATGTAATATTCATAACTTAAATCAAATTGAACCAACCACATGGCATGGGTAGATACGTAGAAGAACATATACCAAATAAAGTAGTCACTTGAATACCGGTGGTGTGCGCAAGCAACAAATCTTTAATCCAAGATGTTTTCTCTCCTGCTGGTCCAAAGGTAGATGGCAAGCTTCTCCTTCACTTGAGCTACTTGTTGTAGCATGGCTACCACTATTGCCTCTCTCTTGTTCAATGTTCTGATGCTCCACCTTATAAATTGGGCGGTTGTAGTATGTTAATACCCTTAACATTTCCATTGTTCAGAATAATCATTTTGCAACAAAAAAAGAAGGATTACTCACTCAGATCATAAATTAAGCATGCATGCCCCAACTGTGAACCGTGAAGCATGGTATAATGAGAAGAAAAAAATCTAAAATATAGCATAAAGTATCCAAGATGAACTTGTTCTGAAGGTTTCTTACCTCACTGCTTGGGCAGACTAAAGAAAGGAAAGAAGCAAAGGGAGGATTGTTATTATCGTACGCCACTGAACCTATAGGTATACATGACATAATTGGAAGAATAACAACATGCCCATATTGAAGAACAAATATTACTGCAGATTAAGTAAAACATATTTAAGATTACCGCGGAACGTCAACCCAAATAGTCTGTAACAACATAAAGTCTATAGGGATCTAATTTTGATTACTCAATACTTCATCCAATGGGTGCTTTTCAGTAGATGGATAACGACTCGAATTAGCTGCAGAAGAAGTGAACCGAACATATATGAAATTCAAATTCCACATAGACCTTATTAGTTACCTCGACAATATCATATGGGAACTGCTCTGATGTGAACATGCAGAACAATGATATACTATTCCATTGGAACGTTACCCAATTATTTTTATACTACAGATTGGTACTGGTACCTACTTAAATTCATACGACTATGAATGATATACTATTCCATTAGAACATTACCCAGTTATTTTTATACTACGTGACCGGGTACGGTACCTAGTAAAATTTATACGAACCTCAAAGTCACTTACATGTGAAGCATACTTCCATTGATGCTTTGTAATGAATATGTGACATTTTGCTGGACACCAAAAATATTACCATGAAAGATGTAAGAGATGGTTAATGTTTTAGCTTTTTAGAACAAATATACCAGCTTACAACAAACTTTCAATTCATAAGCAATGCACCAATATGAAATTGAGACCAACTATGTATCCAATTTCTAAGGTTTAACATCAATTACAAGCCTCAAATACCTCACTACGTAATCAGAATAAATTCATAATTGATTAAAATTAGGGTTTTTATCCAATCATAAATTAAGGTTTCAAAAACATTATCAAATCAGAGCCAAACTATCCACACATTAAAATTAGAAAAGAATCGAGATAAAATTATCAACATAACACAAATCCACACATTTTCAAGGTTAGTTGCCGATTCACTAATAAGTAGTCATTTACCACTATCTCATTAAACCCAAATTAGGATTCAATTAGAAAATAAGTAGCTTCATGACGTAAACCATCCACACACTTAATAGAAATATAATCACAATTGAAAGAAGAAAAATAATTTTAGATCAGATTCCCGTCCATCTCCGCTACTACCCACCGGAGAAGAATAAAGGCAAAGAGTAAAGGGAGAGGGAGAACATGGAGAACACAGGAAGATCGAAATATAAAAGAGGAGGAAGAAAACAGTTGCGATTGGGTTTTGATGTATGGGTATGTACTCTACTTGTATCAGCTGTGGTTGAGTTAACCACTCAGAGGGCTAAACCGTATTTTTCATATGATTCTGTGTCAACCAGCCTTGACCGATTTTACCCAGTCCATCAATATATGTTGACTGATACCTTGTCCGTCCATAAGGTTTGACTCAAAACTTTGGATTTGGGTGAGGATTGCTCTTTTTTTTTTCGCTAAGAAAATTAAGAAGATGTCTTGGAGGTTATTTATAAGAGAAACGAAAAATGAGAAAAGAGAAAAATTATTTTTTTAGGGATTATGGGGAGATATTTTAGGGATTATCCTTTATCGCATTAAATAATAACGATTTTTGAAATAAATACAGTAATTTGATTTAGGAAATGGACGTTAATTTAGGGATTTCCTTAAGATTTTTTGACTTTTCAAAACCGTAATTTTCTATTTTTTCCTAAATTCGGTATTATTTTCCTATTTTAGATAAAGGTTATTTATGTAAGTTTACTAATACTATAACTAATTATGGGCTCTACATATATATCATCTTAATGGTGGATTTATCATATATAAAAAAAATAAAATGGGCTAGAAATAATTTACCCCATATCTAATTATTATTCTTACCAAGACTAATTAAATATTGATCATAAATATTTTCATCAAATGCATAATGAGGCTTGAAAAGGGAAAATCCAAATCAAAATAGTAAATTACTAAAATACCCTTTTTTGGAAAAAGACAAAAATGTCCTTAAAATTGGGACGGATATTACAACCTCACACACTTCAAGAAATTTAGTCCCTAAATTTGAGGTAACACAGTGACAATAAAAAGAATTCAAACTAAAATCAAAAATACACAACCAATTTTATACAAGCACAATTAACATTTATTATTGTTTGCGCAACAACTTGCTCTGAAAGGATCGAATTGCTGCTATGATACCAAACTGTAACACCCCGATTTTCGGGCCCGGATCCCATGCCCGAAAACCCGAAGTACTACTTCGATACCATACCCAAGCCTGGCTACTAAGCCCAATCTCGTTAAGTAACTCATTTGGGATAATTTAGTTATGTTCGTTTTGATAATTCTATCGTAGCGGAAACTTAGAAATTCATTTAGAAAAATCTAACCGTTGATTTAACCTAACTTTAAAGCCACCAGATACGAAACACATTTTTGTTCACAAATAAAAATATTAATACCGTTCAAGTCTTAAGATTTAATTAATAAGTAACTATTTCAACACCAAATTGTAAAACTAAAAACAGACGTAGTTATATTCTTAGAATTTTGCAGGCTTTAAAATTAAGATTAATTACATCTTAAAATAGAATTTTAGGCATATACGACAATTTTAAGCATAAAAAAATTTTAATATTTGTATTCACTTAAATATTTAGAACAACACTGGTTTCGTTACGATAATAAGTGCTGAACCGACATGTGGTTGCCTACGTACCCAAAGGGAGCAAGCACGACCGTAGTTCGTCAAACAATTCACTGAATAAAACATGGTCAAAACCATTATAGCCACCCTTACCTAATTAGCTTGTACAAATCATTACAATATTGCTCTCCCTCCGGGAGCCTACTAACAATTTGGAAACCTGTTTGAAATAAACACAAAAACTCGCTCGCCCCTGGGAGCCTGTTAAACACAAAAATCCACTCGCCCCAAGGGAGCCCATGGGATTATCAATCAAATAGGAGACAACCATCAACTCCTAATGAGCCCCATGTTGTTTTAGGGAGGCAACCTTCAACTCCCAAGGATATCTCATATCCCGTCAAAAGGCAAGTCTTTTGGGAAGCAACCATCAATTCCCAAAGACCGTAATTTATCAAGAATATACATACATCTCACAACTTCAATATCATCAAGAAATCAATAAATCTGATACTATCAGTCACACGTCACCATAATAATTAAAACTAATAAATATGAACTTAAATAATTTTAACTCAAATAAAATCAAGATTTAGTTAGTATTGTGCCTACCTTTAATCACAATCCAAAACAATTATATAAGACACCGTAGCTCCACCAATAATTTTAAACCTCTATATTATGCCGCTCTAGGTCATCGGAACCTCCTGGCAGTTCTTCTTTATTAACTTTTCCAATCTATTAACTTTTCAATTTTTCTTTATATCTTGCACAGACGGGAGAAAATAATACATGGGATCAAAAAGAATTCCTACTCCTATTGCCTTCTATTTTCTTTTTATTTCTTTTTCTTTTTACTGTAACGCAAGCCGACCGATAAGAAATTTTCCTCTTCTTAATATATAGCCGAATTTCATTGAAACCCTAAATAATTATTAACTAATGGTGTCACGACACATGGCACCAAAGATATACTTATTTCGATCTTTGACTAGTTTGGCGAGTCCAAATTTGGTCTATAACCCACGAACACATTGGAGAAAAGGATGCGAAATTTTAGGTAACGACTTTGTTAGTTAATCGTTTTCCTGTTTAAGAAAAGCCTGAGTTTATTAAGTATATTTATTGCTTTTGCTTAACAAAATTTCGGTACAATTGATGTTTTATTCCATTATTTGTGTATGGATGTGTGTGAGATTCAATTGTTTCCGGTTAAGAAAAACTATTGTTATCTTGCTTTATTGTTTGGTATCAATCGTTTAGGCTTACAAAATTTCGGTGCAATTGCGGTGCTTTAATGTCTATGTTGTTTCAATTGCTTCCGGTTGAGGTGAATAATTATGCAAGTTGATTTATTTGGTTTGTATGAATTGTTTATGGCTTAACGAAAGAAAAAGTTTTTGGGATGAATTGTTTAGTCCAATTCGATTCCGGATAAGAGAAACTAAGTTAATTCTGATCTTAGTTAGACTTATCAAAGTGGAGGTTTCGGTTATTCAAGTCTAATCGAATGCCTTAACAAGAAATGCTAGTTAACCAACCTAGTACTTGTCTTGTTTAAAAGTGAAAGGTCTAAGTTATATGGATAATCAGAACCTGATGAGAAAAATAGAGTTATCTTTATTTTGGTCTTATCGAACAAGTGATTGTATTTGTACAATCGGTTTAGCAAAGGAACTAAGGTGCTTAGTCGATTTTTGGTTTGCTAAACTATAAGCAGGGCCGTTCCTGAGAAAAATTTGTCCTGAAGTGAATAATTTTTTTTTTGCCCCCATCAAAAGAAAAAAAAAAACTAGGCTCAAACTTAATTATATTCACATCACTTGAAGCGTGGGATCATTATCCTTTTCGCATTTTCACATTTTCTTCAAGAGATTTGAAATGAGTTTTTTCTAAGTGGAGGAAGGCAGAACTTCACTACACATATACAATGTTGGTACCTAAATGAATAGGCGGTCAAAGGCTAACTAGGCTTTTTCCTTTTTGTTGTTGACAACACGTATTAATTACATCCTGTTTGGTAATATTATATTTCAGAAGCACAAAAATTTAACTAATTGTGAAACAAAACTAAATTAGAAAAACTCACCGAAACGTCATTTGTACTAACAAAAAATACCCTAAATCAATATATTTTTCTGGACAAGAAATAAGAATGTATATGTTATTTTCTAAATAAACTCAATTCAATCATCAGTAAAGTAAAACATTGATTCCTTAACATCAATCATCATAATAGGAAAAAAAATATATGCAAGGAGTTAAGGGGTTAACAAAAAAACAATATAGTGATGATGAAAATGCTTATAACTTCTCCTAATCTAATACCATTATACTTCAATCCTTATATTTTATATAAATTATGTATAGGTCCTTGAGAATTACTTATTAAACGTAAACCCCAAAATGTATAGTACGTATTTTTGTTGCCCCCACCCCTTGTTGCCCCAAAGTGGGGCTTATCCTGCTTACCCCTCAGGACCGTCCCTGCTATAAGGGAAAATTGCTTCGGGCAATTGTTTCCTTGGTAACATATCAAAACAAAATTACTTTGTAGTTTCGGTTTTGATATTGGTTATCAAAAATGGTGTGTGGAACCCTCGTGCTTAACTCTATAGGTTGCAATTCTTGTGAGATTTGTAAGATCCTTTCGGTTTGTCCTTTATTTGCTCGTACCTTTGTCATTTGTGACAAAAAGGGGGATAAATATATGGAGTAAACAAGTGATACTGGTATTGATTTATATTGATTGGTATCACTAAGGGAAAGGACATTGGTGCTTAAACGTTTTATCTAACGAAAGAGTAAAGCATAGACTAAGGGGGAGTAGCATATCATATGATACTTGTAGTTATATGGACTACAAAGGAATAAAAAAGACGTGCGGATTGATAAAATCTACCTAACTTACCTTTGTAGGATCAGAATATCGCAACACCAAGACCCTTGCGAAATCCATAAACGACACATTGCGAAGATATCGCAGATTGGTAATAAAAATGACGCGGATGACGACAGCCTGAACACGAGAAAGATGTGAAGACCTAGCGAGATTTAGGAGTGTTGCGAGATTTTACATTTGAATACTTGCGAGAGTGTCGCAAGTCAGATCCGAAAATAAAGGACAACTTAGCTGTCATCCACTATGTAATGTCCTATATAAAGAGCAGAACATGCTTAAGAAAGAGAGCGAGATCTTTTTAGAGTGGAGAGAAAGTTTAAAGGAGAGAGAAAGTCTTGAGTAGCAATTATATTCTTGATTTCATTTCCTTCTTGTAAAATTTCTAACTCGATTAATAAAAAGATTGATTGTTGATCTTAAATACGTGTTGAATATTACAAATTCTTGTGAGGTGTGTATTGCAGGATTTCGTGCAATTACATATGGCGCTAGAAACAAGGACTGAAGATTAAAGATTAGAGATTGTTATTAAGATTGTTCAAATCAAGAAGACGATGAAACAAATTGATGATAAATCAGTTAAAGTAGAGGAAGTTAAAATCAAGGAATGTAATAGAAAGTTGGAATGTAGCTTGATTACAAAAACAATGATTAATGAATTCCATGAAAATATCAGAGGGAGAATACATAAACGAGATTTTGAAGGAAAGAAAATCATGACAATGGAGAAGGCGTCACCCTTGAAAGATTGGGAAAAACAGAAGATTACATTCACAGCAGCAGAGATACCAAGAGAAAATTTAAACCACACATCTCCTTTGGTAATCACGGTAACCACACGGAAAGAAAAGGAAAAATCAGCAAAAACTGGGCGGTAAATAGGACTCTAATTGATACTGGGAGTTCGGCGAATATAATATTTTACCATGCATACAGAGGAATGGGATACGAAGATGAAGAGATGTCTCCTTCAACTTATCATATTCATGGCTTTGGCAAATCTACAACAAAACCAAAAGGAGAAATAGAGGTGCGAATTTTGCTGGGAGAAATTGAAACACAAGTGGCACTATGCGTAGTGGATATGGAATCACCGTACAACATGTTGTTGGGAAGGCCATGGATACATGCAATTAAAGCCGTAGCATCAACATTACATCAATACATCAAATTTCCTATGCCAAGTGGGATTGGTGAAATTAGAGGGGAAGCTGATAAAGCGAGATTATGTTATCAAATTGAAGTGAAACAATATGAAGGACGGGCAAAGAATCGAAAAAATCGCAGAAAAATGGCGAAGGAGGCAAAGAAAGAAGAGGAATTTAGAGCTTATATGATAAGAGCAAAGGAAGGGAAAGGGATACCCAGCGAAATTTCGGGAGAAGGAACTGAGCCTGCGAAGGAGATAAAAGAACCTACACCTATGGGAGAACCTAAGTCCGGTTACAATCGCGTAAGGAACAAAAAGGAAGTGAATGTTGGAACCGAAGAAGAACCCAAAATACTAAAAATTGGGACTAAGATGGAGGCAGATGAAGAAGAAAGAACTATTGGTCTGTTGCGAGAATTTAAAGATATTTTCGCATGGAACATGGATGAGGTGCCTGGAATAGACCCGTCTGTGGCATGTCATAGGTTGGAAATTGACAAGAATGTAAGGCCATTCAAACAAAGAATCAAAAAAATCGCAAAAACATATCATCCTCAAATAGAAGAAGAGTTGCAGAAAATGCTTGATGTAGGAATCATAATACAAGCAAAATATCCGGAGTGGATAGCAAATATGGTCGTAGTTCCAAAGAAGAAAAAGGGGATAAGAATTTGTATAGATTTTACTGACCTAAATAAAGCCTGTCCGAAGGATAGTTTTCCGTTGCCAGATATTCCACAAATGGTCGAATCAGCAGCAGGAAATGATAGAATATCTTCTCTAGACGGATATAAAGGATATAATAAAATCTCTCTCACTGAAGAAGATCAGGAGCATACTACTTTTTTCGCTCCAAGAGGGTTATATTGTTATACAAAAATGCCATTTGGTTTGCGAAATGATGGAGCAACATACCAAAGGATGGTAGAAAAGGTGTTTGTGAAATGGATACACAAAACATTGGAAGTGTATGTGGATGATATGTTAATAAAAAGTAAAGAAGCAAAAAATCATGTCCAAGATCTGAGGGAAATTTTTAAACAAATGAGACATTTTAACATCAAAGTAAATCCAGAAAAATGTATCTTTGGGGTTGCATCGGGAAATTTTTTAGGTTACATCGTATCAAAAGAAGGAATACAAGTTGAACCAGAGAAAGTGCAAGCAGTTCGCGACATGCCAACACCAAATGACGGTAAAAGATGTACTGAAGTTAAATGGACTCTTAGCTTACTGGGAAGGTTCATTTCGCGATCATCGACAAATGTAAACATTTTTTCAATATACTCAAAAAGGGGGCGAAGTTTAGATGGACAGACGATTGCGAGAAAGCTTTTCAAGGAATAAAAGAACATCTGACGAATATATCTATTTCGCAAAAGGCAGAACCAGGGGAAGAATTATTAATCTATCTTGCGACAACTTTGCATGTGTTAAGTGCTGTGTTATTGCGAATCACGCAGGAGTTGAAAAACCAATCTATTACATCAGCAAAACCTTCAATGTTGCAGAGAAAAATTATTCAAAGATTGAAAAACTAATTTTGGCATTAGTTTATGCAGCATTTAAACTTCGAATATATTTTCAGGCACATGAAATAAGGGTACTGACAAAAATACCAATCGAGTCAGTAATGAAAAATTCAAAAATATCAGGCACAGTTGAGAGATGGAATGCACAGATAGGACACTTCAAAATCAAGTATGAAATATTATCTTCACCAAAATCGCAAGTTGTCGCATATTTCTTAGTAGAATTTCCTTTAGAAGATGATGAAGCTGTGGAAGAGATGATGGATGTAGAAGAAGAACATGGAAATCCGGGAGATTTATTAACAGAGCCAAATAGATGGGAAATATTGGTAGATGGATCATTAAATGGAGAAGGTAACGGAGTTGGAATTGTTTTGATTTCGCCAGAGGGCAACAAAATGGCTTTTTCCTTCAGATTGGAATTTGAATCTACAAATAATGAGACAGAATATGAAGCTGTGATACATGCCTTGAAATTCGCAATAGAAATGAAGTTGGAAAATGTGAGAATTACCAGTGATTCGCAATTGGTCATTCATCTAATAAAAGGAGAATACACTACAAATGAATCATCCATGAAGAAATACAAAAGACTTGTTGAGGAATTGTCAGCGAGAATCCCAAAAATTAAATGGAGACACATATCAAGAAGAGATAATAGACTCGCAGATGCTTTTGCTTATATCTCAAGTATGATGACAGACCCAACTACGAGATGCATAAAAATACAGACACTTTTATCACCATCAATCAATAAAGAATAAGAAGAAGAGGTAGACGTAATGATAATAGAAGGTGGAGAACAAACACCTAATATCGAAGATTGGAGAGTAGAACTTCATGCATACCTAATGAGAGGAGAAGCACCAAGGAATAGATTGGAGGTGCACAAATTAAAAAGTTGTGTGACAAATTATGAACTAAGGGATGTAATACTCTACCGGAGATCCTTTAACGGACCTTCACTCAGATGCTTAACACGAAAAGAATGAGAAGAAGTGTTAAAGATGTTACATTGTGGGGATGCTGGCAATCACAGCGGCGGAAGATCTTTGGCATACAAAGCGAAGATGCAAGGTTATTATTGGCCATATATGCATGAAGATGCGAAGCAAATATCAAGGCGTTGCGAAGATTGCCAAAGGCACGGAATACATGCACCTGGATCACCATTAACGTCTTCAACAAGTGTATGGCCTTTTGGAAAATGGGGTTTAGATATAGTGGGACCATTTTTGCCGGGGTCTGGGCAAAGAAGATATCTGATTGTCGCTACAGACTATTTCACAAAATGGGCAGAAGTAAAGGCAGTACAACACATTCGCGACAAAGATATTTTTACATTCATATTTGAGAATATCATATGCAGATTTGGAATCCCCGCACAGTTGGTATCTGACAATGGGAAACAGTTTGAGGGACAGAATATAGAACTGTTAGTTAATGCATTTAAGATAAAATGTGGGAAGTCAACTCCTTTATACCCTCAGGCCAACGGACAGGCAGAAGCAACAAATAAAACAATCGCAGATATATTGAAGAAGAAATTAGAAGGGCATAATAGAGCATGGTGTGAACAGGTGCATAATGCAGTATGGGCTTACAACACAACTAGGCGAGAAGCTACGGGAATGTCACCTTTCTGTTTAACATATGGAGTTGAGACTGTGCTACCAACAGAAGTTATTATTCCAACAACAAAGAGAGAAGCTTGGGAGAAAAATCTTAGTGCGGGTAATATTTTAACCAAGCTAGATGAATTAGAAGAAAAAAGAGAAAGAGCTCTACAGCATATGGAAAATTACCAGAGAAGATTAGCCCGAGAATATAATAAACGTGTTAAAACACGCGAATTTCAACCAGGTGATTTGGTGCTGCTAGAAACACCGATATATCAACGAGAAAGTGGGGGAAATGTAGGACCAGAATATCGCGACAGCAATACATTGTGAGAGTAATAAATGATAACATTGCGAAGGTGTCGCAAGGAAATAATTTAAATGACGCATCAGATGACGACAGCCAGAGCATGAGAAAAGTGTGAAAGCTTGGCGAGATTTAGGAGTGTTGCGAAGTCTAACACTTATATACTTGCGACGCCGTGAAGGATTCCGAAAATAAAGGACACTTTAGTTGTCATCCACTATGTAATACCCTATATAAAGGGTCGAGTAAGTCTGTTGTAGGGGAGATCTTTTTGAATTGTTAAGCAAGTCATTAAGAGAGAGAAAATAGAGAGTAATTGTAATTGCTTTGGTTTTGTTCTAATTGCATTTGTAAATAGTTCAAGAAGATAATCAATAAAGTTCAAAGTTAATCATCTTTCAAAGAGTTAATTACGTTGAATCTAATGAGGGGTGTAGTGTGGGATTTCCCGCAACTACATATGCGCTAGAAACAGGAGAATTTGGAGTAAGAAAAGAGAAATTTGATACAATTTTTAACAGATTTACCAAAAGAAAGAAATGGCTAGAAGGAGAAATGTACCGAAGGACCAACAATCGTGAGAAGAAGCGGGAGACTTAGGTGAAAGGAGAAATGAAAGGGGAGAATCATCAAGGATGAACATAAGAAATGATGAAGAAAATCAAATTCAATCGCCAATTCAACCGATTGCAAACACAACTACAGATTATGATAGAGTAAGTGTACACACATGGAGATCAGATTCTATGGAGGAAAGAGAGGAAGAGAAACAACAGATAAACAATGGACGAGGAGAAAGAAATCGAGAAGAGATGGGAGAAACAATTCGTGGAAATGAAGAAATTGCAGCATTAGAAACATTGAGACAAACAATGTATGAAGAAAGGCGGTTAGAAGCAGAGGAACGTGCAAATTTAACAAGGCAAAATCATGAGTTGAGAATGGAAAATCTGAGGCTGCAAAATAGAAGATCGAGAAGTAGTAACAGGTCAAGATCAGGATCGGTCAGAGAAGATAGGAGGAGAACATTACCTGTAGAAACTATTAATGAAGAAAATTTGGAAAGAGAACCAAATTTTGGTGAAGGATATCGCGAGAGAAGAGAAATAGAAGGAGATCGTCATGTTCCACGACCTGAGACTGTACAAAATGGCCAAAATAATGGAAATCAAGGAGATAGGCAACCTCAAGAGCAGAATAATCCAACTGACGAAGAAAATCGAATAGAAGGAAGAAGAATATTGCATGGGAGAGAGGCACGAAGGAAACAAAAGGAGATCGAAGATGACATTGAAAAACACTATGTTGAGCAAGCACGTTTAGCTTGCGAAAGGGAAAGATTGAGGGCAGAAATAGAAGAACGTGAATTTGAAGAGGCAATTCGGCAGAATAATCATGACAACCGAGAAAGAAGGCGCGAGCAAAATCGCAACAATGGAAATATCAATGAAGAATATGAAAGAGTGCAAAGGAGAGTCGATAGACAACCGAGAAGAGAAATTGATAGATATAATGGTGTACAAATTCGCGAAAGAGATGAGGGAGAAAGCCGCAGAGAAAGGAGAGAAGAAAGTGATGAGCCAGAACATATAAGTAGACATGAGCGCAGAAGAAGAGAGGCGGAATTAAAAAGACCAATAGATTCAAATTCTCGAGGCAAATGAACAAATCTTGAGAGAATTGGCGAGAGATGAGAGGAATATTGAACAGCGAAGAGAAGGAGGAAGAAGACAGTTAGATGAAGCCATCGCAGAAGTCATGCAAAAATCCCTTTACATTAGAGGTGATTAGGAGGAATACCCCCAAAATGTAACTTACCAAAGATTAACCAAACATTTTTGATGGGACAACTTGTGCAATACAACACATCAAGGCATATGTAAGATGTATGTTACAATGGGAGAATCACGATGCCATATTGTGTAAATACTTTGCATCAAGTTTGTTTGAGGGTTTACCAAGAGTCATTTAACCATTTGCGCTATATTTTTGAAATGGTTTGAGAAAGGTTTAGTTTATGCTTTTGCTATTTCTTTGTAAATTATGTATTTTAAGAAACACTATCACGTCATTTAACCATTTGCAAGCTATATTTTGACCCACGCCCGAACCCGGATCCAAAAGTACCAATATTCCGGGCGTGTGGAAGGAATTGATGAAGGAATTGATGGATTCAACGAGATAGAGAAGAAGAAGATGACGATTTGAGGATAAGTCACTGGAAGATTATGAATCACATCGAGTACAATGTTGTGAGAAATTATGAGATTGATGAATTCAACTCCTCGATTGAGAAATTTGGTTAATTGATATGAGTTCAAAGAATTTGGCAGAGAAGTGCCAGAACAATGGTGGTTGGTTGCACTGGACTGACAAGATGAATGGTGAAGTTCTTTTGTCGTTCTTGTTGGTTGAAGATGTACGTCTGCTTCTATTGTTGCAGAATTTTGGAATGAATGCCCGAGTTACAATGAATGAATTCGGATTGAAACAAAGAGTTGGAGAAAGTTTGAAAAGGATTCTACCTCTTAAGATTTGGAGAATAAGCATAAATAGAGAAGTTTTCTACATCTTCTACACATCTTCTACACACTCTCTACACACACATCACTTGTGTTTTTGCTTGATTTTCTAAGATTTTTCTTTTAATTACTTTTGTGAATTTGAAAATTCTTCTTTTTAATTATTATTATTTGTGTGAATTTCAAAAACATGAGTAGACATCTAGTGGACCTTGAGCTAAGAGTCTAACTACTAATATCAACCTAACAAATTCACAAAACTTAATGCTGAGCCAAGTTACATCTAGGTTGAGCTAATTCTAGGTGGCTTGCGATTAGAAGATGGAAGACAACGGATGATTTGTAAGTGGACAAAGCTAGCATATTACAACAATCAATACGGTTTTCAACCTCAACATTATGACAACTTCCAACCATCCTAGGATACAATCAAAACCAATCTTTGGCTATGATCAATTTCTGAGATCGTGTTTTTCCTTCACTTTTTCCAAAAAGAGGAGAAGTCTAGAAACTCTATCAACGGTGGCCAGCGTGCTAACGAGAAACTTGCATAAATTATACAAATTGGAGGATGATGGAGACTCGGAAAGAGCTTGTCGCATAAAATTAGTAGGACTATTCATATGGAACTTTAAACGACGTCGGGATAAAGGTTATGAAACCGATGAAGATTCTTATTATGGTGAGTCCGAAAATGAAGATGATTGTGTTGAAAAGGACCAACCTTTAGAGACTTTTTGATGACACTAGTGTAGATTATGGGAGCCTTGATCTTAATAATGGATCTTACAATCTATACCGATGAAAATCATTTTAGTGAATGGCCCGATTCGGATGATGAGAATGTTCAAGAGATGATACTAGAGGATGAAACCACATTCATTGATTTTGTGGAAGACCCAATTGAACTTGCAAATGATTTTAATGATGCCGAGACTTTGGTTAAGGTAGAAAAACGAAGAATGGTTAAAGGTTTAAAGAGACCACGATATACAAGAGGTAAGTATTTCACTTGAATTTTTTAAGGATGAAGAGGATTCTATAATACAAGAGATTGTGAAGGTTTGTCTAACCCTTTGCCTATTAATTCTTCTCCTTTACCTCTTATTGGTTTGAAATGTATGTGCTTCAAAGTATTTTTGGATGATTTTGTTTCTAGATATCCACCATTGGAAACACTTGATGCTAACACTATGCAGGTTTGCCAAGAGGAATACATGGAAATTCCCAAATTCTATGTTCTTTATACACTTCCGAGTGTGGACGAGAATAAGTGTGGGGGAAATTTCTATCGAACGATATTTCATTATTATTTTCTTGTGCTAATATTTGTATGGAGTTAAGTTTTGTATTTCTATCTTTTGCTTTTTGTTATTTCTTTTTCTTGTTTCTTATCATGTTAAAATTTCCCACCTTGACTTTACTAGGAGGATTCAATTACAAGACGTAAGTAAATTCCGGTAGAATGGTGAGCTACCCAACCTCCCACCAATAGAAGCACTACTCTTTGATCTCTTGAGTGCTAATTTTGTCAATCATGAGGGTGACGTCCATGGATGAAAGCTTCCTTCTTGTAGTTCGATTTGCAGTTAGCA
This sequence comes from Papaver armeniacum, assembly GCA_023531295.1. Taxonomy (NCBI): domain Eukaryota; kingdom Viridiplantae; phylum Streptophyta; class Magnoliopsida; order Ranunculales; family Papaveraceae; genus Papaver; species Papaver armeniacum. The sequence goes on from JAJJWW010016139.1 coordinate 323,756, forward strand.
CCATTCTCTCTCTCGACAACAACGGATCCATAGAAACATTCTCATCATCAACAAGGAGCGACATCAAAATCTACAAGGAAAGTTGGAAAAGTTTAAGGTTTATGGAACGAGAAAAAGAGCAAATTTCAAATACAAGTAAAGCAACATACAAATGAGCGGATTTCACATATATGTTGAAGACTTACAATACAATGAGGTAATTTTATATTTAAGTATGAAGACTTATTCATAAAAGCGAAGAAAATTAAAAGGTGAGAATTTTTGGAAAGTTTATGATTTCAAGACGATACAAGTTGTGAAGAATCAAGCGGAAAATACTTCTTCCACGGCCATGGTTTATTTTGTATTTAATTTCTCTTGTTTCAAAAAAAAAAAAAAAAGAAAAGAAAAGAAAAAAAAAAAAAAAAAGAGAGAAAAACAAGAGAAATATTTGTTCTTATTTTTATTTAATGAGCCGTGGGAAAGGAAAATTTATAAGGAAGTTTCAAGCGACAAGGATTTCAAGGTAAAGAGTTACAAATTGTTAAGGATTTATGAAATCAAGGGTTTATCATCAATAGTTGAAACCGAAGACGAAGACGAAGAAGATAAAGACGAGGAACGGAAGACGTTTCTATTGGATGCCGTGAGAGTGGTGTTATCATAATTGGCGATCGGATGTGAAGGTGAGTAAGTAATCTCATCCTCAATAATAATGGTTGATTTACTTTCTTAGAGATCGTCAGAAAAATGGTTTTTCAAAATATTAAAAGATGTGGGTTTTTCAAAATTTCTAAGTTATCCTTCCCACCATTCAACGTGTTACGCAGAATTCTCTCTTCATTCCTACCTGCACACATGTGAGAACCATAAAAAAGCTGTCTTTTTGAGTGCAATTATCATAAAATCCTTTTGGTGAGGTAGAAGTCGAGGCGAAATGCTTATTGATCGTTTCTCAAACACGCATTCTTTCATTATGGTGTGGTTATTTCTCACTCAACATTTAAGAACGAGAATATGTTCTTTAGTATTTCTAACTTCTTATTACTAGCATGCAGAAATTCTATGTCCTCATAACTCTTTGATGCTTGGGATGCTTGAACGCTTTGAAGTTGTGAGTTTTTAGTTTGATTTGCTCGAGGACTAGCAAAGTCTAAGTGTGGGAATTTGATAGGTGTAGAATACACCTAATTTACTATCTAGTAGTTTATGCTTTCTTTCTTATTTCTTTTTTTTTTGTAAATTATGTATTTTACGCTTGTTTTGAGTTTTATAGCTACTATGGAGTCACACGGAGGAAAAGAAGAAGAAATCACCCAATTTGAGCCAAAAAGGGCAAAAAGGTCATTTTTCAGGCGATTGATATATGGAGCCCAGTTGAAGTTAGGGGCAACCCAATTTGAGGAGTGTTAAACATGCATCACCTAAGGTTAAGGGCTACTCTCTTGAGGAGCACTAGAGAAAGGACAAGGTAAACATAGTGTTGTTATCGGTTGGTAAAGGGAGGGTTATGTTGAAACCCAAACCCATTGACCCACGCCCGAACCCGGATCCAAACCCGAGTACAAATATTCGACCCATTTATAACCTACCCTAAATTCGAGAAGATTTATCTTCTCAATCATTTTTTGCAAACTGGAAATCGCGTGAAGTTGTGGAAGGAATTGATGAAGGAATTGATGGATTCAACGAGATAGAGAAGAAGAAGATGACGATTTGAGGAGTATGAAGTCGAGCTGAGAAAGGGATCGAGAGCTCGTAGAATGAAGTCATTGGAAAGATTTGAGAAATCAGAGATGGGTCGTGGCTTTAGTGATGAGACGAATCGACATCGAGTACAATCGCTGTGAGAAATTATGAGATTGATGAATTCAAGCTAGGGTTCGAATGGGTTTTTGATGGCGATCTCAGATGGTGTTGGAAAATGGGTTGCTTGAGTTCTGAGGAGCGGGACACGAAGTTGATTGAAAGTTAAGAAATGGGTTAGTGGAACGGTGTGGTGGCGAGGTGTTGAAATCGATTTGATATGAATTGAAGAAAGGGTTTGAGTTCAAAGAATTTTGAACAATGGTGGTTGGTTGTAATCGACCGACAAGATGAATGGTGAAGTTCTTTTGCCATTGCCGTTGGTTTTGAGAATTATTTAACAAGTTCAGTGGTGTTAAAGGTGGGGCATTGAATTGGTTCTTGGGTTTATGGTGAGCCGAGAAATTGACAGTGGGTTCAAAGGTGGAGGTGAACTGAGTAAACTGATGCCGTTTCTATTACAGAGAATTCTTACAATGAATGATTAGATGAATGATAGGCTTGTAAGATAATGGCTCGAAAATTTAGCCGGAAAAGAACAATAACGGCCCGGTTTTTCTATACCGGCGAGTCAAATCGGTACCGGCGATGACCGATCCAGAACGAGTTCGAAGAGCCGATCCGACCAATGATCACCTGGGTTAGACCAAGAAAAGAAGACTTTCCTCCCCTTGACTGACCTAACCGTTGACCTGACGGTTGACCACTTTGAAGTCGGAATATTCCGTCGAATATTCTCTCGATGAGAAATTCTCAGGTGGCCGACGACGACAATTCCTACTGGATTCCGCCACAATCCAGCTTCCAGTGACCAAAATTCCTGCACTTTCTATGGACTTCTCTCATGGGTGTGAAGACTTGGGCTAGGAATTGATGGAGAAATTGACTAAAGGAAAAGGATTACTCTTAGAAGATTTGGAGAATATTGAAGCCTATAAATAGAGAAGTTTTCTACATCTCTACACATCTTCTACACACCTCTCTACACACACATCACTTGTGTTTTTGCTTGCTTTTTAAGATTTTTCTTTTTAATTACTTTTTGTGAATTTGAAAATTCTTCTTTAATTATTATTATTTGTGTGAATTCCCCAAAAACATGAGTAGCTAAATTTCTTATCGATTGAGGATGAATTCCTAGTTCTAATATGATTTGAGTTTTGTTTTCAAATTCTATCTTCAAGTTTTTCACATAATTATCGTTTGTTTTTACTAATAGGAATGATCTTAGAGACATTCATGATTGATTGATAGATTGTTTTAGAATGCATGCTAAATTGATTTGTTAGTTTAATCTAAAGCTAGTGAAAGTTAGGAGATAAGTAATCGTTTCTTGACTCTTTACATAAGTAGCAAACACGAGACTCGGAGGGATTCCGTGGAGCAATTGTGTGTAGAAACAACGTTAGCAAGTGGACCTTGAGCTAAGAGTCTAACTACTAATATCAACCTAAGAAATTCACAAAACTTAATGCATGAGCCAAGTTACATCTAGGTTGATAAGTGGCTTGGTGATTAGAATAGTCGAGAACTTCCTGTCCTGGTGATACAAGGATTTAAGCACTGAGCTAGCTGCTTTACCTACGGTTGGTGATAATTTGTAATGAGATAACAAGTAGAAAAGAACATAACTTTAATCATTGTTTCGTAAAGGCATGATTCACTTGATCTTGTCTCTCTTATTGCTTTCATCTTTTAACTTTCGATTTCAATTGCTTTGTTTATTTTTAACGTGACAAAGTGGGAACGAAGGGTTTGACTTCACCATTATGCAATTATTATTTTTTAATTGAGTGGAAATATTGAATTAATTTGATTGGATCCTTCATATCAACTGTCATTCATAAATGCTATGTTCGCAACCAATCAGGTTTTTAGAGTCAAGAATACGATTACAATGACTTGGATGATTTTGTTTCTAGAATTACGAGAACTCCAGAGGAATATATTGCTTTAAGAAAGACATTAACTTGTGAGATGGAATCTACGTCATTTGGCGAACACAAATTTAGTGTCGCTTAGAAGAAGGGTAATGGAAGTCATTCATTATTACCAATCAACTTATACGAGAACGGGAGGAATATATTGCTTTAGAAGAAAGAGAACGAGATGGAATCTTACCCAGAACACAAATTCTAGTGTCGCAATGGAAGTTTATTACCTCAACTTATACACACGGTGGCGAGCACACAGGTCAACAAGAAAGAAAGGCAAGTAAGAAAGAAAGCAAGGGAAGTGATATAGAACCAAAGTTAGTAGCCATGGGAAGTCGAGATCGGGGAGGAATTTGAGAAAGAAAGGAACTACTACAATCGTGGTGGGAATAATAAGATCCAAAGGCTCGATCATCCGCAGGAAACTTACGAAGGTTGAAGGCGAGAATTATAACTATCATGGAGGGCAGCGAAGTCACGAGTAGTGTGGGAGGAAATTAAAATGCCGCCATTGAATGCCAGTGTGGAAAAAATATGGGAAGCAATACTCTTGATGGAAAACATACCTGCACCATGGAACATGGGAAGTGAACCACCACCTGGAGATAGAAGTCACGAGTTCTGCTCTTACCACCGCTTTCATGGGCACCTAACAAATGACTGCAGAAACATCAAGAGAATTATCCTAAGAATGATTGATCAAGGAAAGTTGAATCACTTTTTAAAAGAAGAAGAGAAAGTTCAACATTTACCACCACCACCAAAGAAAAGGAAAAGAAACATTTGTTATAGAAGTTGGGGCAAAGGCTAAAAATTTGTTTTGCAATTCCATTGTGCATTCATACCGCACAATCGAAGATTTTCATGACAGTGTACTTAGTAGAGTTTTTGCGAGGGATGCTGATGATAAAGAAGTGATGAATGTTGCGAAGACATCGCAGCTTAAAAGAGTGGCAATCGCAGATTATTTCTTTCTAGTCAAGAAGTACCCAAAGGAAGAGAAATACATGATAGCCCATTGGTTGTAAAGCTGGAAATTAATCCAAAACCTATTGATGGCGAATATGATGAAGCGGAAAATTGTTGGGCAATCAATAGAATATTGATTGATATTTGGCGATTCGATCAACATTCTTTTCTACCATACTTACAAAACTATGGGAGGAAAAGATGAAGATTTGATCCCTTCAACATACAAAATATATGGTTTCAATGGTACCGCAAACAAGCCCAAAGGAGAAGTGCACATGAGGATACCCTTGCGGGGGTTGTCAACCGATATTTTGTTCTCGTGTGGTTGATGTGGAATCTCCCTACAATGCCTTGATTGGAAGACCATGGTTGCATGAAATTTGGGGTAGCATCAACATACCATCGGTGTATAAAGTTTCCACATCCTAGCGGTGTCGGAATTATAAAAGGAGATTGGATGGAGGGGCAAAAATGTTATGAGGTCGATGTAGAGAGTGCGAAGAGAGAACGGCAAAAAGGAAAGGTTGGAGGAAGAATGTAAAGGATGAGCAAAGAAAAGAAAGGCTAATGGTGGATACTATAGAAACAAAGGAAGAAGAGATGTTGCGAAGTGAATGCACGAAAACAATTGAATATCATGATGAAAAGGAGACATTGAAAAGTTTGACCGACGGAGGCGAAAGGAAGTAGGAGTAAAAGGTGTAAAAAATGAATAGTTGCGAGAAAAGATACCAATTTAGTGATGAAAACATGATAAGGATAAGAAGCGAGAGATGATGGTTGCAGAAAAGTTGTGCGAAAATATCGCCGTGAAGAATGTATAAAAATCTATTGAATAGTTGAAATGAGATTGTGTGATAGCTTCGCAGACAAATTAATAAAAGTCAAAAATGAATGATTGAATAAATTGATAAAATGAATGAGTGAGTGAATGGGACGAACCTTTATGGCGTACACCCTAGTTCGCGAATGATATTTCGTAAGAGGCAAATGTAAGACCTAAAGTACGTCATATAAGGGGGTATCTCTTGACATGGCTCGAGAGAAAAGGTTACACCGCTCCCGGAACCTGAGTCATGGAGATTTGGGGCCCATGAAAGCCTATCCCAGGAGAGATACCTTGGATTCCCAACTATATATATAAGGTTATACCCTGGTTGGGCGACCGAGGGTCTCTTCCAAGGAGTCGAGTGTATGACCAAGGCGCCGAGGTACACGGTTGAGTCAAGAGTGCGGGAGCATGGAACTTCCTTACCACTCTTGACAAGTCTTGGCACATGCTTCACTCCTACTCGGCCCGAAGAAAACTCCACTTAGGGTGCAGTCTCGTAACCATAAGCCCTATAGGTATAAGGGATAAGAGGTGCGAAAACAACCGCTTGTGTTAAGACCGGATGGGAGGAGCTAGTCTTGTATGGCCGATGTACGCCTCCTTGAAGGGGCAACCGGGGGGGGAGAAGATAAGGGCGGCACCTCCATTAGGGAGCCGATAAGTGTCAAAAGACGCAAATGTCATGAGGCTTTATTTTCGCAAGAGAATTTAGGCTTGTCATATTTGTGCAATGATCTGCAGAGGCAATAATACTAACGCGAGGGTAAGACGAGATCAATGGGTTTTTACATAAAAGTGTAAGAACGTCCTGCGATTTCGTCGCAAAGACGACAATGTCACGGGATTTTATGGTCGCAAGAACATTTAAACTGTCATATTGTCGCAAATATAAATCTCTGCAGAGGCAAAAATACTTAAGAAATGATAAGACAAGGTCAATGGGTCATTACATGAAAATGTAAAGACGGCCTGCGATCTTGTCGCAATGAGGGGTGGCAAAATAAGACCTTTACTTAGGAAGGCAAAATAAGACCACACAAATAATGATAAGGCAAGATCAATAGATTTCTTAATCCATGAAGATATCTTGCGATCTTGTCGCAATGATAAAATGCAAAGTTTCAAAAAAAAAAAAAAAAAAAAATATCTCGCAAGAGTGATTAATTCACAAAGTTGATTATATCTTATGTAACTCGCAAAGTTGATTATATCTTATGGATAGAGGCAAATGTGAAGTTATAATTACAAAGAAGGGTTGTTTGATTGATATATCCGAACAAAGGAAGCAAAAGTTGAATTCACATTCAATAATCAAAGAAATTTATAATAAGGAGTTACAGGAATGGAAGATTAACAAAGATATATGTATACAGATACTATAAGAAATGAAAGAAGAAAAAGAAATTATTTCTTTGTTGGTTCTTCTTCTTTATCTGATTCTTTGGTTCCATCACTCTCGTCGCCAGATTCTTCTTCTTCATTAGCTTCACTATCAGAAACATCTGAGAGACAGCAAGTTCTCGGGAACTTCTTCAAGAAGAAAAGGATATGAATGAAGAGGAATGTTGTGATCGTTACAAACTATTTCCATAGCTTGATTGCGAAAACGAACAGCATCATTATTAAAATTCGCCACTGTAGTTTGGAATTGCTGCTTCAATTTAGAATATCTATTCTCGCGAAGAGAGAGATCCATTGCGAGTCGTTATTTTTCGGTTTCAAGCTCTCCAATCCTTGTTGAAATCTCTTTTCGATTCTCAAAACATGAGAAAATGAATTAATGATAATAGTACAAAAAGAAAAAGAGTAGAAAAGTAAAGAAGTATAACAAACAACCTTCTCTTTCAAAGATCATATCCTTGATCAAGGTAGTTTGCTCTGCGCAAGACTAACATCGACACCTAAGTTATTTCTAGCATTATCTAGAACCTTCGCAGCCCAGGCAAACTCATCATCATTATTTATGACAAAAAGTGAACGAATTTGGTCTTCTCGCTCGCTAAGTATGGTATTCTGACGAAGGAGTTCATCTCGATCAACTTGCACATCAAGGAGAGATTTTTGAAATTTTGCTAATGCCTGTGCACCTCTGTTAGTAATGCGATCTTTCTCATCTATGAGATCACTAACTTTCTTCCTTAAGGTTTTGGCTTTCTTCTTGGAATCAAGGTACATTCGTTTAAATTGATTAGCTAAACTTAAACTAGCCCTATGCTCGATCTCTAAGAGATGATATTTGGATTGAAGATCCTTTAATGAAAGAAGGTTAGTCTTATTTGAAGAACTACTTAGAGACTCATTGAGATGAGTAAGAAGGACATCATCATCCATGGGCTCAGGAAATGAATGGAGAAGAATGGATTCTTCAGAGAGATTATATATGTCTGCGAAAATAGTAAGTCAGGCAAAGAAAAGCAAATGATAAAATAAAAAGGATTTGAGGAGTAAAGATTGCTATACCATAAAGCTGCTGATTTGCACTTTCAAGAGTAGATACTCTATTCTGTTGAGAAGTAAGCTCAGCTTCCAGTTGTTTAATTCGTTCATCCTTCTTGCGAGATGTCGCAGCTTCACCCTCTAGTTCTCGGATCTTATTTTTAAGTTGCAAATTTCTCTTTTCAAGATTGCTGTGTCTTTTCTCAAGGTCAGAGGCGACAACAAAAGAAGCTCTCCCAGACTACAAAGAAAAATATGGGAATGATTAAGATAGAGTTTATAATTGAAGTCACAAAGAAATAAAAGGATACAAACATACCAAAGCATTAAGAGCGTTTAAGAAGCTAGAAGTCACTATTCGGGAAACCCCGCGAAATGATTCATTATCCTCCAGCAGTGGGGCATCGCAAATCTTAGCGAGAGCTTCGCAAGTAGCAGTTAAATGCTCGTCTCCCAATCCTTGCATGGAATCGGAGAAGATGCTAGACAATTGCGCCATAGCAGAGGTGGTTGAGTGATTCTCCCTCGCAGAAGAAGTACCAACCTCATTTTCATTTTCGTCAGAGTTCTCGCCTGTTTGAGAACTACAATGAGAAGAGAGATGGGTTTTCCGTTTTTAGAAAACGGAGCAGAAGACTTGTCCTTGTGCAAAGAAGCTTTATCCTTGCCTTTAGCCTTAGCAGCCTTGACCTCTTCAACTTCAACCTTCGCATACGCATGAAGATAAGAAACAGAGGCAACAATATTGTTTAAAATAACAAAAGAAAATGTTTCTTACTTCATCCGTGAGCGATCGAAGTATCGCCAGGGTACTCGGCTTTGGATTTTCTTTATACTTCTTCCTCATTCGCGATCTAAATTTTTTTGAAAGTTAATAGATAAAAGAGGAAGAAGATGTCGCAAAAGCAAAATTGAAAAAGGAAATATACCTCATTTGACTCCTCGTGCCACTTAAACTCCCAAGGATGATAGTTCGCGAGGTGTGCAGGGAGAATATATGAACCCGCGATGTAAGGTCCACTCAAAAGTAAAGGAACAACCCACCATTTCTCATCTTTGGAATGACGGGGAGTACTATTGTTGCCCGAATGCCAATCAATATCTTGCATAAGCAATTTGTCAGCATCAACGTTATCATTCTTTTTCAGGCGAGCACCCCCAGCGAGACTTATCATTTCTCATATTTATAACAGAGTAATTCGCAAAGAAATTGTCCACGGTATACTTCTCAGTAGCTATTTGTAAATCTACAAATTTAGGATCCCTAACATTATCAGGATATAAAGATCCTTTACCAGCGCCACGATGGGCGAATTCAAGCATTAAACGGATGCAGTCGCCAATTAATTGATAGACAGCTCATGAGAATTTCTCATGAGCAAGAATTTCATAGAATAATGGCAACTCGGATTGTACAAAGGAATGGGGAGTCCTGCGAGGAGTTGACCAATGAGATTATGATTTTATGATCATTACATTGATGATCGAGAAAACAATTTTGCGAAAGAATAGATGAAGATCCTTGATCGGGAATAGTTGATAAAGTGAAACCCTTTTCCTGTAATTTCTTTTGAACATCAATAAAAGGAGGAGTGTATGAACGACCAAGTGAAGCCATTTCTAGAAGTATGGGAATGGATAATTGCAGATCAAAAGAATGAGAAAGAAGTAGAAGAATTATGGTAGCAGAAGCGCAAATTGCGGAAGGAGAGAGAGAGTTAAAGAAAATTTGCAGAAGGAAAGTAAAAAAAGAAGAAAAAAGGAGTGGGGAAACTATTTATAGAGAGAAAGAATCTTCGGGAAAATAAACGCATTTAATGCGAGATGGGACGTGAATGGTCAAGAATAAGTAGTTGAAAGAGACGTGTCAAGAAAAGAGTGGAAGAAGAAACACCTGTAATAAATCCCGTACATGAATAAATCGAGCAAAAATGAACAATGGCGAGGTAAAAATGAGCGGTTGCGGCATTCTAAAATATTGTTCTCATGACATTCTCTTCTTCGCGGAGAATACATGAGAAGAGGCAAGATGTAGGACCAGAATATCGCGACAGCAATACATTCATGAGAGTAATAAATGATAACATTGCGAAGGTGTCGCAAGGAAATAATTTAAATGACGCATCGAGATGACGACGACAAGAGAGCATGAGAAAAGTGTGAAAGCTTGGCGAGATTTAGGAGTGTTGCGAAGTCTAACACTTATATACTTGCGACGCTTCGTGAAGGATTCTAGAAAATAAAGGACAGACTTTTTGTCATCCACTATGTAATACCCTATATAAAGGGTCGAGTAAGTCTGTTGTAGGGGAGATCTTTTTGAATTGTTAAGCAAGTCATTAAGAGAGAGAAAACAGAGAGTAATTGTAATTGCTTTGGTTTTGTTCTAATTGCATTTGTAAATAGTTCAAGAAGATAATCAATAAAGTTCAAAGTTAATCATCTTTCAAAGAGTTAATTACGTTGAATCTAATGAGGGGTGTAGTATGGGATTTCCTGCAACTACAGGAAAACTTGCGAAAAAATGGGATGGACCTTATATCATTAAGGATATAGTTGGAACAGGGGCATATAGCCCTGAGGGTAAAGATGTGGGCCACAGACTCGATAGACCATGGAACAGGTTATACTTGAAGAGATATTACCCGTAAAAGATTGTGGAGAAAAATCAGACTACGAAATGATGTATGATTGAAGCAAAATGAATTTATATGAAAATCTTGTGAAAGAATTATTGCGAGATTATACAAAACAAGGAAAAAACATGCGAAAATTTCGCACATATAACGACAAGAGATAATCAAAGATCAATGACATATCAGAAAGGGGCGAACCTGCTATGGCGTACACCCTAGTTCGCGAAATCAAAATTTCGCAAGAGGCAAATGTAAGACTTAAAGTACGTCATAAAAGGGGGTACTGTTGACATGGCTCGGTGGAAAAGGTTACACCGCCCGGGAACCTAAGTAATGGAGATTTAGGGTCAATAAAGCCCATCCAGGGAGAGGTACCTTGGATTTTCAATCTAAGCTTATGACTTAGATTGGACGACCGAGTGTCTCTTCTAAGGAGTCAGCATTCGATCAAGGCGCCGAGGTACACGGTTGAGCCAAGAGTGCCTGGGGCATTTGAAGTGTCTCGGCCATTCTTAGCAAGTCTTGGCTTATGCTGCACTGGCCCCGAAGAAAACTCCACTTAGGGTGCAGTCTCGTAACCATAAGCCCTATAGGCAAAAGGGATAAGAGTCTGCAAAAATAACTGGTTGTTGTTAAGACCGGATGGGAGGAGCTAGCCTTGTATGGAAGAAGTACGCCTCCTTGAAGGGGAAAACAGGGGGAAGATAAGGGCGGCACCCTCCATTAGGGAGCTGATAAGTGTCTTAAGACGCAAATGTCATGAGGCTTTTTACTCACGGGAGTATCAAGGCTTGTCATATTTGTGCAACAATCCTGAAGAGGTAATAATACAAAAGAGAAGATAAGACGAGATCAATGGGTCATTACATGCAAATGTAAAGACGTCCTGCGATTTCGTCGCAAGACGGCAATGTCATGGGGCTTTATTTTCGCAAGAATTTTCAGGCCTGTCATATTGTCGCAACAAAAAATTCAAAGAGAAGGTTAAGGCAAGATCAATGGGTTTTTGCATGCAAGTGCAAAGACGTCCTGCGATTTTGTCGCAATGACAAGAGGTGGCACAATAAGACCTTTAACTAGGAAGGCAAAATAAGACCACATGATGAAACAAAAGATTTATAAGAACTAACTATTACTTATGCAGGTCATCCATCACAAGAAAGATAATGAGAGGCAGTATGGGAATTATTAAACAATGAACATTATCTTTCTCGCTAGTAAGAACAATAATAAAAGAGTAAATGCATCTCAAAGATGACTAAAGTACACCATATGCAAGAAGTTATACAGATGAAATAGTTCAAAGAAATAAAATTACAAAAGAAGTTCAAGCCTCAACATCGACTTTTTTGCTAAAAGGAGATAATGGACGTCCTTCACTAATTTTATCATTCTCACCAGCTTTCTCGATTTCGCTGGCTTTTTCAGCTTCGCCAGTCCTTTCTTCATTTTGGTTTATTCCAACTTCTTCTTCATCTGGATTATTATTGACACTTTCATCATTTGGAGGAACCTCCTCTTCATTTGCGAAATCTTCGCCACTTTCATAATGATAATCGCTATCAGGAGAACCAGGAACTTCATCATCATATACTTCCAAAGGTTCGACAGATACAGGGGAAAGAGATTTGTATAATAAAATACCATTCACAAGAACTTCAGCCCTGAGTTGAACTTGGCGAAGAAGTGCCTTATGGTGATTCCTACTTTGGATATATTTGGAGTAAGAGAGATAATCAAATCTTCTTTCTGCTCGATCGCGAGAACGAGCAAGAGCAGCGGCAAGTAATGCATTTTCCTTGCGAATCTTGGCATAGTTAGATTCCAAAGTAGAAAGGGAGGAGCGAAGATTCTTCTCAGATTCTGCAAAAACAAAGAATAAAGAAAATCATTCAGGCGAAGGGTTCGCAAGGAAGACATAATAAAAAGACTTAACAAAGAAAAAATAGTTGAGGCAGTCAAATTTTATGACTACCTTCCTTTTGCGAGATAAGATATTGAGTTAAAGCCAAGCAACTATTCTCCAAGTGGTCCATGGCATTGTCAAACTTATCACCAACCAAGCCTTTCAATCGAGATCGCAAACTCTTTTCATTAGAAATGAGTAAGGTGTTTTGCTTCGCAAGAGAAGTGTAGGATTCTTCTAGCTTGGAGTATTGATCTATGAGTTGACTTGCCTTTATGCTTAGAGTTATTCTACCTTGAATAAGTTTATCTCTCTCAGCAGAGGATGATTATGTTACTTCTTTGAGTTTATTTCTCAATAAGCAGAGGGACCGTTCTTGATCATTACATACTTTTTGGCAAATATTAAGTTCTTGCGAAGAGATCGCCACCTTATTTAAAAGGATTAGCTTCTCTTGAGATAGGGTTTCATTCTCATCTAATAAAGTTTCCAACTCCAAATTAGCTTTAGTCAAAAAGTAAGAGAGGCGAGATAATTCACTACTTAATAAGTTTTGCTTCTGGACTAATTGAGCATTCTCCTTGGTAAGATTATCTATTTGATCAACAGAGTACGTATGAAGATTATCTAATTGGTTATATTGATCCATCCAAGCATCTCTATCCATTCGGGATTCTTCGGCGACGGATTCAAACTGATATATCTCCATTTTTCGTTTCTGGTTTAGAGCTTAAAGGGCGAACAATGATTTAAAAAAAAAAATTTACCTTTTAGTTCCTCATTCTTCTTGTGAAGATTATCACGATCCAGCGAAACATTCTGAAGTTTTTGATTTTCAAGATGAAGAGTGTCACATTTCAAGGTCATAGCTTGGAGGTTATTTTTCAAAGCTTCAACTTCCTTTTCTAAGGATGTTTGCGAAACCAATCTGTCAGAGCCAAAATATTTACTTAAAATCTCGCAAACACCAAATCTGATAGGATCAGTGGAAGCTTTCTTGACATCATCCAGAATATCTGATAAAACCTTAAAAGCAATATCCATCCCTTCCAAATTTTCTTTAGTAAAAGGGAGAGATTCGGAAGAAGAAGAGATGATGGCAGAATGTGGGAGAGTTGAATTATCTTTCGCCATAGATATGTCATCTGAAGATGAAATTTGATGAGGGTTAACGATTGGGGCTGAGGCAGTGTCCAAAGAAGAGGCATTAACAGTAGAAGAAGAGAAGGGTTCATTCGCAATAGGGTTATCGCGAGGAATTTCATTTATAGAAAGGTTAGTTACAGGGGAGAAATCTGCAGCGACGTTTTCGCAAATGAGAAGAGGAGACTCAGCTTGCGAATATATCACAGGAGGTGTTGAAAGCTTAAACAGAGGAAATGGAACAGAAGTTTCAACATTTTTAGGGTGGCGAGGTCTCTTGGGGGGCCTGTCGAAATTTGCATCACCCTGCGAATCACAAGTCAAATAAGAAACAGAGGCAACAATATTGTTTTTAAAAGAATAAGTGTTTCTTAATACCTTGCTATTCGCAGGCTTTCTTTTGTTCACAACGAGTTTTTGCTGCGAACTCTTAGGAACATTAGGGTTTTAGATCGTGAACTTGGTGCTAGAAGTGTTTTTGCTGAAACAGAAACAATATGGGAATTATTCAAAGATGAGCAATATCAAATAAAACAATTTCAATAGAAGAGATCAATCCTAAGAAGATCAGTTTCAGCAAAATCAACAAACCTTGATGGCTCCATAAGAACAGTAGCAGAAAGATGGAGAGGATTTATGGAAAGATGAACAATAGAAAAAAGTTGCAGACGACAAAAAGAAAATTCACAGAGAATGTAGAGATGAAGAAGACGAAGTAAAAGAAAGAATATATTCTTATGATGGATCTCTTCTTAAATAGACAAAAGATGATGACCGTATAGCATTTAATGTGCCGGTAAATAGGGGAATATTTAACACGTGTAAACGGTTATGCTTAATTCATGGAATCCTGTCGGCAGAAAATTTAGGGAAAAAATGAACAGCTGCGGCATTTTGAAAGTACTAGTTCTCATGACATTCTCTCCTTCGCAGAGAAGACATGAGAAGAGGCAAGATGTAGGATCAGAATATCGCAACACCAAGACCCTTGCGAAATCCATAAACGACACATTGCGAAGATATCGCAGATTGGTAATAAAAATGACGCAACGGATGACGACAGCCTGAACACGAGAAAGATGTGAAGACCTAGCGAGATTTAGGAGTGTTGCGAGATTTTACATTTGAATTCTTGCGAGAGTGTCGCAAGTCAGATCCGAAAATAAAGGACATCTTAGTTGTCATCCACTATGTAATGTCCTATATAAAGAGCCGAACAGGCTTAAGAAAGAGAGAGAGATCTTTTTAGAGTGGAGAGAAAGTTTAGAGGAGAGAGAAAGTCTAGAGTAGCAATTATATTCTTGATTTCATTTCCTTCTTGTAAAATTTCTAACTCGATTAATAAAAAGATTGATTGTTGATCTTAAATATGTGTTGAATATTACGAATTCTTGTGAGGTGTGTATTGTAGGATTTCCTGCAATTACAATCTTTAGGGGGAGTATTAGCTTTGTTATTATAATTTCAACAGCGACATTTATGGATTGAATGTATACAGGTTACTGTGTTGTTTAATTCGGGAATCAAGCGTATGTGTAATGAATTCTTGTAATTTGTTTATCCATATGATGTAAGAGTTTTGTCACTAAAATTGACAAATGGGGAGATTGTTAGAGTATAGCTCGGTTGAACCCACCAAGCGTTGGTATGTCAAGTTTGGTTGTCATATTTTAGTGAACCAAAACTCATTTAAAGAGTCGCTTGATTATGTACTAGAGTCAACTTCGTATAGGTTAGCTTGAAAGTATTAGGATATGAGACGTTACAAGTATTACGAAGACTTGAAGAAGTGAAGAAGTAAGGAGCTACAACGACAAAATCATCCTTCCACTTGAGGTTAGTGATATTTGACTTAAACTGTTTCATTCCCTAACGTATCTTTCAAGTCGTGCATATTGAAAACATAACTGCGAAGCATGAATGATTACACTCTAGTTAGACGTAGTATTAAGGAATACAATACGAAGTATAACGTTTATCTTTTGAATTTCGTATATAAGACATCGACATAATCGTTTGAATGCTATTATGATTATGTATGGGTATGAGGTGAAGATTTCATCTTAGGAAACAATGTTTACATTCGTTTAAATGAAGTAAATTCATGAACTTGTTTTGTGAATCGAAAGGGAAATCGCTAGGCTTATTGGTATTGTTATTCATTGCATATCTTTTGAACTACCAATATGTGTGATTAGTATAACCGCTCATGACTTGTTTATGTTCTTGGTAAAAATATTCACAAGGCCTGCTTTTGTATTGGTATGACTTTTATTAGTGAAACCGATCTTAAGTAATCACCTGAGATGTTATGATCGATTTAGTTTTATTGGTATGACCAACTCTAGGCAAAGGGGAACCGATCCTAGTAAGAGGTGCAACCGATCACAAGAGGGGAATCGATCCTTGTAAGAGGTGCAACACGTTTCTAGATACTGGGAATCGATCCTATAAACATGTGCAACACGTTTCTAGACATTGGGAACCAATCCTATAGACATGTGCAACAAATACAATTTAGATACCATATATATGTGGGAACCGATCCTAGTACCTAGTCAACCGAATTTTTGGAAAGCTAGTGTGACTAAATCCAGTACTCACATGGAGGTAGAACTGAAACTTGTTTTGGTAGAACCGTGAAACCCATGATTGGTGATTGAGTGTTCTTAATCAATCATGTAGTTCTTGAAAGTCAGATGAACCAATTCTAAACTTGTTTGGAAGTGTGGCAAATCGGTTTCAGGATTGTAAGTATGAAAGAGGACTTACAAAGTAAAGATGTCGACATACTTTGAACATGTGCAGTAACGCTTATCTTTTATTGATCAAAGATATTCCTTAATAGCTAAAGGAAAAAAATCCCGGATCGAAAAATAAGTTGAGAATCTTTTAATTAAGGTTTTTAATTTTATTTTTGGAAAATGAAAATTTGTAATGTGCATTTACTAGTTGGAGATTTTCTAAAAGATTTTTGGTCAATGTTCGGACAAAGCATTTCCAGGAATTATGGAAACCGAATTTGGAATATATTGCATATCTTGAGAAAATTTTGGGTTTTGGAAATTCCTTGGTGTCCAAACTTCCTTGGTCTATAAATATAAAAGTTTGCATTTCGAGCAAACTAATCCTCAGAGCCAGCAAAACTACCTAGTTGTGTTGTTACCGGTGGAGCCGCCTATTCGGAGAGGAAAGCAACATAATTAGGCGAAATCTCTTAGGACCGCTCAGTTAAAAGACTTCTGTGGGATTGAGAAGCTCTATTAGTACCGTTGGTGGGAAACTAGATATTACGGTTTATTATTAGTTTTCGATTGATTTGATTGACTAACGGTTGTTGAACTTTGATTGCACCTAGTTTGTTTATGCTTGATAATCTTCTCTTATTATATAATATTCACTCAAACTAGATCGAAGTTTCGACGGGGATCTTTAAACTGTTTGTAGATCTAAAGACGTCGTGTGATAATCCATTGTTAACAGACTCCGCTTTGTGAGTGATTGATCATAAGAGATTCAAGTTGATTGTGTGCAGGTATTTATTGAAGATCTAAGAAGATTTAAAGACAAAGAAGACTTTGAAGATTTCTAATTTGGGTTCATAATCTTTGGTGTGCACAATACTTGTTTCGGTTAAAGAGGATCCAACTATAATCGGTTTATCCTTGTGGTAGATTGGATTGATTAGTTGAGTAGATCGGCATCAATACAATTCTTTGTGATTCAAAGTATTGATTGCAAAATCTAGACAATTACTTTGGTAGTTGTTATTAGATAGATCTAAGGACCTGACAAAGGAGTTTATTGGGATAAACGGAAGAGCCTTTTGTCGAACTCACATCACTTGGTTGAAAAGAGTTGTTACCAAACAGATTTGTTGTTCAGTTACTGTTTGGAATACGGACCAAAGGAATTGTTCCAAGTACGTGACTTATTATAAGTTGGAGGCGTGGGAATACATACGGAACTAGGTGAACTATAGGTTTAGTTGCTTGGTCTCAACTATACGAAGTTGGTTTGATTTTGTATAGCGGCTTAATCCTGAGAGTATTCAATTCTGGACAAGGTCCCGGGGTTTTTCTACATTTGCGGTTTCCTCGTTAACAAAATCTTGCGGTGTATTTTACTTTTCTCTTTCCGCAATTATAATTGTTTTTATTATAATTAGAAGTAAAATACACAAACTTTAATTCCTATTTACTTGATAGTAATCCTATTGTGTTTGGTTAAGTCCGAACCTTTATCAAGTAAACATACTTCGTTGTTGTATTGTCTCGATCTCGTATACATAGACGATCACTTGAAGTGTGAACCGATTAGTTGTATTGTCTCGACTCAGTCCATAGACGATCACTTTTCGGAGAAAGGACTTATAGGTGGAAAAGTTTTAGATTGAGGTATATTTGGGTACCCTCGTCTTTTCAGAAAGTCTAGGAATGTTGAGGCATACAAGTATTACTCCGAAGACCTGAAGAATGTGAAGAAGTAACGAACTACAACGACGACATCATCCTTCCTCTTGAGGTTAGTAATATTGACTTGAACTGTTTCATTCCTAACGTATCTTTCAAGTCGTGGTATATTGAAAAAATAACTGTGAAGATGTATATACTGTACATATTGTATATAATACTCTAGTGATGTGACATGATAATAATAGTATGATCATAGTATTAAGGAATTAGACTACAAAGTATAACGCTTATCTTTTGAACTTCGTAAATATGACATTGGCATAATCTCGTATATAGTGTTATGATTTTATGTGTATGGGTTATGGTGAAGATTTCATCCTAGGAAACAATGTTTTACATTTATTTAAAGGAAGTACATTCATGAACTTGTTTCGTAAATCGAAAGGGAAATCAATAGGCTTACTGGTCCGGCTATTCATTGCATATCTTTGGATGATCAATATGTGTGAGTTAGTAGAACCGATCTTAAATCAGGATATGTATCTTGGTATAACTGATCACAATGCCTAGACTTATGATTTGGTATGACCGGCCTTGGTAATTGGTGTAACCGATCCTAAGTAATCACCATGTGATGGTATGAACGATCCTTGTAATTGGTGTGACCGATCCTAGTAATTGGTATGGCCGATCATAAGTGTTGTGTGACCGATCCTTGTAATTGGTGTAACCGGTCCTGGTAACTGGTGTGACCAATCACAAGTAGATAACATATATAGATGGAACTGATCCTTGTAACTGGTGTAACCGATCCTAGTGATTGGTGTGACCGATCACAAATAGGTACCATATTTAGGTATAACCGATCCTAGTGATTGGTAGAACCGATTGAACCCATGTATGTTATTTGGTATGACCAATCACATAGTAGTCTTAGAATACAGGGAAACCAATTCTAAACTTGTTTGGAAGTGTGGTATGACCGATTCCAAGAACGAAAATCCATGTATATATGAAATAAGGATTTGCAGTTTAAAGATGTCAACATACTTTGAACACGATCACTAACTCTTATTATTTATTGTTCAAAGATATTCCTTGGTACTTAAGGTGATCTTGTGCCGAAATAAATTAAGAAATATGCTTTAATTACCAGCAATTAATGCTTAGCTCTAGAGAATAAAAATTAGTAATGTGCACTTACTAATTGGAGATTCTCTATTGAGAGATTTCAGAAATATTGGACAAAGCATTCATTGGAATTAGGAAAACCGAATTGGCATTCATTGCATATCTTGAGAATATTTTCGGTTATGGAAATTCCTTGGTGTCCAAACATCCTTGGTCTATAAATACCTAAGTTTGCATTTCTAGCAAACTATCCTAAGAGCCATACAAACTTCATTTCTTGTTGTTTCTGGTGGAACCGTCTATTTGGAAGTATCCTAATTAGGTGAAATCTCTTACGACCGCTCGTTTAAAGACTTTTGTGGGATCAAGAAGCTCTACGAGTACCATTGGTGGGAAACTAGAAAATTGCAGTATTATTAGTTTTCGATTTGAATTGATTGAATAACGGTTGTTGAAACTTTGATTGCACATAGTTTGTTTATGCTTGAGAATCTTCTCTTCTGATATAATATTCAATCAAACTAGATCAGAGTATCGACGGGATCTTTAGAACTGTTGTTAGATCTAAATACATCTTGTGATAATCCATTGTTAACAGACTCCGTTATGTGCGTGATTGATCACAAGATATTTAAGTGGTGTTGTGCAAGTTTATTGAAGATTAAAGAAGATTTGAGGACGAAGAAGATTTCTTATTAGTTTTCGTATCTTGTGAATTGTGGCCACAAACCTTGATCGGCTGGGATCCAACTAGAATCGACTTATCTTTGATAGATTTGATTGATTAGTTGCGTGAGATCGGCATTCTCTATAATTCTATTTGAGATTTATATTGATTGAGTGCGAATCTAGACTTGACTATTTCGATAGTTAAAGTTAGATTGATCTAACCAGAAAAAGGAGTTTATTAGATTAAACTGAAAAGCCTTTGTCAACGACTCATCTATATCTTGTATAAAGATTGATTAGAGTGGTTTTCAAACAGATTTTCCTTTGATGTTCGGAATACGATCCAAAGGACTTTTTATTCACGTGCGTGACTCCAGAAGTTGAAGGCGCGGGGTGAAAAGACGATGGTACCCAAATACACCGCAATCTTTAATTTATCCACCTATAAGTCCTCTTACCGAAAGTGATTGTATATAGAAAAAGTCGAGTCAATACTACAAATCAGTATTCACACTTTGTGTGATCGTCTATGGATACGAGATCGAGACAATACAACAATCAAAGCGTGATTACTTGATAATAGGTTCAGACTTAGCCAAACTCTATAGGATCACTATCAGGAGTTAACGTTTGTGTAATTTACTTTAAATTATTATAAGAACAATTATAATTGCGGAAAAGAAAAGTAAATGACACAGCAAGATTTTGTTAACGAGGAAACCGCAAATGCATAAAAACCCCGGGACCTAGTCCAGAATTGAATACTCTCAGAATTAAGTCGCTATAATAAATCTAAACCAACTTCATATAGTTGAGACCGAGCAACTAAACCTATAGTTCACTTAGTTTTTTCAGTATCCCTGCGCTTCCGACATTCAATAAGTGCACGCACTGGAACATTCCTTTGGATCGTATTCCAAACAGTAAAGGAACAACAAATCTGTTTGGTAACAACTCTATTGATTCTTTCAGATGAAGATATCTCAAGTCATATGCAAAGGCTCTTCCGTTTAACCAATAAAATTCTTTGCCTGGTCAGATCAATCTATCCAACAACTACCGAAGTAGCAAAGTTTTAATTTGTAATAAATCAATATAGATTCAAACAAGAAACTATAAGGTGATGCCGATCTTACACTACTAAACAATCGAATAAATCCTATTCTAGTTGGATCCCAGCCGATCAAGGTTTGTTGATAAGTGTTGTAAAACACCTAAGTTTATATCTATTATTTATGCTTTCTTTGCGAGTTTTCTTGTAAATTATGTATCTTATGTTTACTTTTGAGCTTATCAGGTGCAATGGAGTCGTTATGAGCAAAAGAAGTAGAAAACGTCCATTTGGAGCGTAAAAGGCGAAAAGTCAATTCACAAGGAAGCGGGCTAAGTTTCACGAGGAGGTGACTGTCAGTTCTCTACAACTGACAGTTGAGCAAGAAAGCGAAAGGGCTGTCGGTAATATGAAACTGACAAGCCAAGCAAGCTAAGATGGCCCTTATACTAATGTACTAGGTGCCTATATCATTTTGTATCATTATAAGCCCTAAATTCAAGAGAAGTTTTCTTCTCTTCTCATTACCTTCTGCTGCCTGAAACCGAGATGGTGGCTCCATTAGAACAAAAGAGTAGTTGCTACTGTGTGAGGAGATTGAGAAATGAATTCAGGGAGAGGAAGAGAGTCTCAGAGATTTAGAAAAGAAAGCGATGATGAAGATGAATGGGAAACAAGAGAGACAGAGGTGATTCTGATCTATAAACTAGGGTTTGTGGTTATTCTGCTGGTGGAATTAAAGGATGAGAAGCTGCTGCTACAGATCGAGAAGGAATGGAATATGGTAGAAAAATTGAAGAGCTGTGTTGAATCTGTAACGGGTTGAGATGATTGGGTTGTTGTTGGTTCTTAAAAAGAAAGAAGATGGTGGTTGTTCTCAGTAGATGTATGTTAGGACTACATGAATGTTGGTATGGCAGTGAAGAAGGGAATTTGAATTGAATCTGAGTTTGAGCTTCTGTGTTTTGGGATTTGAAGAAGCTACAGAAAGTGAGGAGACTCAAGGGTTTGGTGAATCTGAAACTTCAGTTCAAGTCTTGAGATGTTGATGATGATGTTGGGAGTTGGAACTGTTGACTTTGATAATGATTAAGAAGTGCAACTGGAGTTGAAGCAATTGCAGGTGAACACAGGGACTGGCAAGAGCAGCTGCAGTTGCAGGTGGAACTGAAATTGGTGGTATGGCTCAGACTGAGAGGATGGTACTGAGATTACAATGTGCTCAGATGAACAAGAGATGGGTATTGAACTGTGTTGGTTGTTGTTGTAAGGAGAGAGAAATATGTGTGTTTATTAGCTGTTTCAGATGGTGGATTGGTTAGTGGTGACTGAATTAATGTTCTGATGCCGAGAATGGTTTGCAGCCGAGAGTACATGATGGAACAGGTGATGTTGCAGTCAAGGGAGATGAAGTTGCTAACTTTCTATCAATGGGTTCAAAAGGAGAATAAATGGTTATGGTTTGTGCTGTAAATGGAGTGTTATAGTGTTGAATGTTGAGATGCAAGGAATTGAAGAATTGGGTAGCTAGTGGAAGTGATTTTTGGTGGTACTGCCATTGTCATAAGAGTTGTATTGATGTAGGTTGAAGTGACAGAACTACTTGTTGCTGCTGAGAAACCAGTGGAAGCGAGAACATCTGGAGCTGTGGTTTTGATTGCAGGTTAACAAGTTACAGGGATGTGTATATTGCAGTTAGCCAGCTATGTGCAGATGGTGGCAATGGAATTGGATAAAAGAATGAAGAAAGAAAGGGTAATGAAGGTGGATGAGATGAACTGGATTTGGTGGATGATTCAGGAAGTGAAGTCTGCTGGTATTGAGAAGATTGTGGAGATTCAAGGGGTGAAGCAGCAGTTGCAAGTGCAAGTACTAAAATGAGTTGTAAATAGAGATGACTAGAGCTGCAACTGGTGGTTTGTTGCATGATATGAGATAGGAAGTGAACTAGCAGATGGTGTTGGTTGTGTTAGTATGATGCAGTGATGCTGTTGGATTGTAAATGGAAGTGAGGGAACCGAAGGCAAGTGGAGTAGCAGAAGTTAGTCATGTGCAATGATGATGCAACACAAAAGATGGCTTGCAAAAGGCCTAAGCCAAGGTGACTCAGATCTGACTCGTTCTCAACTCAGCTTCTGAGTCAGTAACTCTGTTAGGGTCCGTTAACTTGACCGTATGTTTTAACGGCTGACTGTTGTTTATGGGTGAAAACTACTCCTGCAGAATTTGGTAATTTGGGGTGTGGATGAGGAATGAATTTAAACCTTAAACAAATGCACTGAGCGGTGAGTGCTTGTAGATTCGAGAGATCAATCTGTGCAAGTCCGGCCTAAACCAAGAAATGGCCGTTCCAGACTTGTTTCGGTCACAAAGTGAAGGAAATGGGGTTGATCTTAGGGAGGGAAACGAAGAAGGTGTTGAGATTGTGAAGGTGTAGACTTGCTTATGACTTGCAACAGGAAAGTGAACAAGCTTACGATTGGTGTAAGCAGGCTCTGGGTGTTTTCTTGTTGTTTTTCTCTGTTATTTGGAAATAGGGCGGAGAACCTATTTATACAAGTCATTGAGTCTTATTCACGTCTCTCGTGGGAAGTGGAGGAAGTGGAGTGATGGAGTAGTGGAGTTGTGCGTTGGTGATTGATAGGTGTAGAATACACCTAATTTACTATCTAGTAGTTTATGCTTTCTTTGCTATTTTTTCTTGTAAATTATGTATTTTACGCTTGTTTTGAGTTTTATAGTTACTTTGGAGTCGCACGGAGGAAAAGAAGAAGAAATCACTCAATTTGAGCAAAAGGGTAAAATTGTCATTTCACCAAGGAAGGAATACTATATGGAGCCCAGCCAAGGTTAAGGGGAGGTCAAAGAGGTGTCCCTTATCCAAAAGAAGGGAGTGAAAATTGCACTAATGGGGTGTACTATTGGTGGGTGTTTAAATCCACCCACACCCTAAACTCTGACCCAAGCCCACATATCAAGCCCACATACCCTGCTCCATACCCTAAACCCGTAGACCCATACCTGTACCCGGATCCATACCCGCTCCATTTACTTAAACCTAAATCGATGAAGAGTTATTTCTCTTCAAATCATTCTTCACCTGAGAGTTAACACAGACAACGCGTATGTCTCAAAACCAGAGAGTGAGTTTGATCGAGAGTATTAGCGGTCATGGAACCGAAATTGGAGATGGATGATGAAACAAAGGTGAGCTCGTGGTGAAGAAATGTTTGGAGTTTGAATGTAATTAAAAGGGTTCGAATCGAGTTGTTGATGGTGAGAAGTAGGGAAGTGAATCTGGAGTTGCAGAATCTAAGAAGAACAGGGGAGAAGATGAAATCGAGAGATGGGTTGTTGAATGTCTGGTGAAGAGATCGAGATCGATTGGAGATGGGTTCGTGGTGCTTTGTGTGGTTTGAATCGGATGTTGTGAGTTGAGAGAAAGAAATTGTACCAGATCGAGAAGCAGACGGGGGTTGGTGATGGTGTTTCGACTCATTGAAACGATAGAGGAAGAAGATGGTGGAATTGATGAATTGAAATGCTTGAATAGATTACGAGACGGGGAATGGTGCTAGTGAAGTTGGGTGTTCACCGGAAATCTTTGTGGGTGGTCTCATTATAGGATGGAATGTGGTTTGAATTGTGGGTGATTTGTGAGGTGTTGCTTTGATTCAATTGTTCGAGTAAGATGGAATCAAAGCGTGGCAACTGGAATTGGACTACGGGGAATGTGATGCGGTTGAATGAGTTGGTTGAGTTCTTCGCCTGAGCGATTGAGATAGAACTAGTGCTGTTTCGAGGTTGCACAGATCAAGAAGGAGCAGCATTAAATATGAGATTGTACTTGGTGCAGGTTGAAGGAAATTGAGAGTAAAAACATTACGGTGAAGTTGAGAAGCCGATGGATGCGAGTTGGCCAGACATCTGGTGGCATTGAGGCATCATAGGTAATGGATTCTGCCAAAGCTACGAGATGAAGCCAAGAGATCATATGAGAGGAATGTTGAGATGTGTGGCTATGCACGTAATCGGTGCATGACTGGCTGGGTTGTGAGGCGTAAGTGGTCTTGTTTGTGATCGGCGATTCACTGCAAGTGAGCTGCAAGGAATTGCTTGATGCGCAAATCGAGAAGAAGGCCAAGTCGGTGGTTAACGGGGAGGTTTGCCTGTGGTGTTGAGCTCAAGGGATTTGTGGAGGTGGTGTCTTTGGTTCAATTGCAGTGTCCGGGTTCTGCTAAAGGGGTTTGTGAGTGATCTTTGTGTTGTAGAATTGGATCGGGGAGGTGGCGGTAGCAATGTGGTGTCGATGATTTGATGAAGGATATTGCGGGTCGGGCGGAGCAGAAATGGAGTGCAAAGTGGTTGAAATGAAGTGGCAAGGCTTGCAAGACAGGTGATGGACTGAGGTGATTGCAGGTGGAATAGGGCTTTTGTTGCAGTGATAATGGAAATCTTGCAGCCTGGTAAAGAGTTGCAGGGCCAACAGAGCTGGTAATGCAGAGATGGAGATGTTGCAGGGGTTGGTTCTGAGATGCTGTTACAGGGCCATTATGGCTGGGAGCAGGCAGTGATGCACCATCCTGGTGCAACACAAGTTGGCTCGGCAAGTGGTCCTGTACGGGATCGAAATGGATCAACGACTCGGTTTTGACTCCGAGTTGACTCGGTGACTCGGGCCTGACTAAGACCGAGTCGATCAGTGACTCTCTTCTACTTTGACTATTGACTAACTGTTGGTGACGGTTGACCAGTTTGACCGTTAGTCCTAACGGAGGACCGGACGTGGAATATTGTCGAATAATCTCCCACGGCGAAATTTTCAGTGGTCGCGGCGCTCAATTCCGGGGATTCCGGCCATAATCCCGATTTTCCGTGAGCAAAAATTCCGAATTTTCTATGGACTCTCTCATGGGTGTGAAGACTTTGGCTAGGAATTGGATGGAGAATTGGACTCAAATTTGGAAAGAGAAGGTGGAAGAGTTGAGAAAAGCTTGATTTGGAAATTGAATTGCAAAAGGAAAAGGATTCTAATCCTTGGAAGAATTGGAGAATATTGAAGCCTATAAATAGAGAAGTTTTCTACAACTTCTACACACCTCTCTACACACACATCACTTGTGTTTTTGCTTGCTTTTCTAAGATTTTTCTTTTTAATTACTTGTGTGAATTTGAAAATTCTTCTTTTAATAATTATTATTTGTGTGAATTTCAAAAACATGAGTAGCTAATTTTCTTATTGATTGAGGATGAATTCCTAGTTCTTAACATGATTTGAGTTTTTGTTTTCAAATTCTATCTTGAGATTTTTCACATGATTATCGATTGTTTTTACTAATAGGAGTGATCTTAAAGACACTTATGATTGATTGATAGATTGTTTAGGTGGCCAACTAAATTGATTTGTTAATTTGATCTAAAGCTAGTGAAAGTTAGGAGATAAGTAATCGTTTCTTGACTCTTTACATAAGTAGCAAACACGAGACCTTGCGGAGGGATTCCGTGGAGCAATTTGTGTAGAAACAACGCTAGAAAGTGAACCAAGCGAACAGAGTTTAACTACTAGTACTAAACCTAAATTCATAAATCTTAATGCATGAGGGAATTACATCTTGTAAGCGGACCTCAAGGTGGTTCTTTTGAATAGAATACGATAACTAAGCGGACTTCATTACTCGGTGAAATTTGGGATTTTGGGGCTAGCTAAGCGGACCTGCTATCCTACGGTTGGTGATAATCTGTGACTAATAACAAGTAGAAAAGAACATAACTCTAATCATTGTTTCGTAACGAAGAAGGATTCCTTGATCTTCTCTCTCTTATTGTTTTCATCTTTCAACTTTCGATTTTAATTGCTTTGTTTATTTTTATTTTGCTTTTTACACCCCCCTTTCGTGACAACTTTTACAACTAAAGATCACTTGCTCTCGGGGGGAACGAACTTGACTTCCATTATATTATTTTTAATTGCGTGGAAATTTTGAATTAATTTGATTGCACCTACGACACGCATCAAATTTTGGCGCCGCTGTCTGGGGAGCAACAGGCGATTTTTTAGTTGTTTTTTATTCTTTTTGCTTTGTTAGATTCTTTACCGTATCTAACTTAGTTTGTGAGAATCTTGTTTCACGTGTTATACCTTTGGTGAATGCTTAAAGAGGGTAGACCGAGTCCAATACGTCTTCGATCCGGCACTCAATTAAAGGATTTCATTCGAAGCGATTAACACTCCACTTTCTCCTTCTTCATCAAGTGATTCGGACAAAGAGGAAGAAACAATGGCCGATCGTGACACTAAAGGACCTAGCTTCTCAAAGGGCTTGATACTCAACAATGGTGTATCCAAACTAACTCAACCTTCAAATCAAGCCGGGGTTGATTAGAGAGTTACCAAAGTTCCATGGCATGGTGAATGAGGACCCAAACAAACATCTTATGGACTTCTACACCATAGTTATGGCTATGCTTCCACCGAGACTAATGTGGATGGAGCAATGTTGAAAGCTTTCCCGTTTTTTCTTTGGCGGGCAATGCTAAGGATTGGTTATATTATTTGCCTTCCGGAAGTATCACAACATGGAATGGGATGAAGAAACTCTTCCTCGAGAGATATTTTCCGCATCCAAAGCTACTCAAATTCGCAAGGAGATTTGTGGATTGAAACAACAAGTGGGAGAATCATTGTATGAATGTTGGGAGCGTTACAAGAGGTTGGTGGGAAGCTGTCCACACCATCAATTTAGTGATGCAATGATACTCCAATACTTCTATGAAGCTCTCCACCCAAGTGATAGGTCTCTTCTTGACGCCGCGGGTGGTGGTGCACTAATGAACAAGACGGTGGCCCAAGCTACCGAATTGATTGAAAGTATGGCGGCAAACTCGCAACAATTCTACACAAGGGATGAACCAATGGTTAGGCGAGTGCATGAAGTTAGTGATTCATCATCACATCTTGATCAAAGGATGAGTAACATGGAGATTATGATGCAACGGATTGCCGCGGTAATTATTCCGGATAATGAGACCGAACAAGTGAATGCTTTATATCCGAATCAAAGGCCAAGGTACGATCCATACTCGAATACTTACAATCCCGGTGGAAGGATCATCCTAACTTTAGCTATGCAAATAAGCAAGCTACGGCTCCTAATCCATATGAGCAACAAGGTGGTTTCCAACAATCACGATTCCAACCTCAACAACAAGGTGGTTCTCAACAACAATTCCAACCTCAAGTAAAGGAACAAGGATCTTCAATTGATGATAAGCTTAATGTCATGATGCAAAGTATTACGTCAATGTTTCAACAAAATCAACAAAAGACCGATTCGGCAATCAAGGATTTACGAATTCAAGTGGGGCAATTAGCGACCGATGTAAACTTATTGAAAGCGCAAGCGTCCACAAATCTTCCTTCACAACCAATTGTTAATCCAAGAGAGAGCGTTAATGCGATTACTTTGAGGAGTGGGACACATGTGGAGCAACCAAATCAACAAGATAAGGTGTATGATGAGAAAGAGGAAATTGAAACCGCACCAAAGGAGAAAACATCTCCAACCAATCAACACGAGGAGACGGTTCCTACTTTCACAACTCCACCGTTCCTAGCCGATTTGCTAAATCAAAGAGAGACTTGGAATACATGGATATTTGGGAAATCTTTAAGAAAGTACAAGTCAATATTCCACTCATAGAAGCTCTTCGTCAAATTCCTCGTTGTGCAAAGTTCTTAAAGGAGATGTGCATGAAGAAGAAAAGGTTGAAAGGAATGAAGTCATGAGTGTGGGGGAGAATGCTTCGGCGTTCATTCTCAAGAAACTCCCACCAAAATTAAAGGACCCCGGTAGTTTCATTGTACCTTGCACAATTGGTAAAACAAGGTTTAATCGAGCTTTGCTAGATTTGGGAGCATCGGTTAATGTTATGCCTTCCTCTATTTATGATTCTTTGAATCTCGGTCCTCTTAAGGAGACCAGGGTAGTTCTTGAACTTGCTAACCGATCTAATGTTTACCCGAAAGGGATTGTTGAGAATGTTTTGGTGCAGGTTAATAAGCTTGTATTTCCTACCGATTTCTATGTCTTAGACATGAATGATGAGAATTCTTCCAAGTCTACACCTTTGCTTTTGGGTAGACCATTTTTGAGCAATAGGAACAAAGATTGATGTCCAAAATGGCACCTTGACTATGGAGTTTGATGGTACACTCATCCACTTCAATATCTTTGAGACAACGCGATACCCTAGTGATGTGAAATCATGTTTTCCCGTGAAAGAGATTGATCCGGGCTAATGAATCTTGCAAGAGCTAAGTCGGCTCGTCGACTTTAAAACAAGCGCTTAATGGGAGGCAACCCATCGGTTTTGTATTTCTTATCCTTTTGCTTTTTGTTATTTCTTTTTCTTGTTTCTTATCATGTTAAAATTTCCCACCTTGACTTTACTAGGAGGATTCAATTACATTGAGGACAATGTAAGGTTTAAGTGTGGGGGAGTGGTTAAGCATGTTTTTAAAACAAAAATTACAAAAAAAAAAAAAAAAATGAAAAAATTTGAAAAAAAAAAAAAAAGTTTTATATAAAGATTCCAACTTTTAAAGATTTTTAGAGTCACTAGCATACTTCTAGGTATGTTTACATAGAGATTTTGACCGACATAATTGAACTTGGAAGTGTTAGAGAACTACATTCGGATTTCTTGTTTGTTAGAGTGTTAAATAATGGATTTAATCATGCCGGTGATGCGAATTTGGTGCAGGGAGAAGTGCGTTATTAGAGTTGCTGATCAATCATTAGTGGAGACTACCCGTATTCATATCATGAGAGGCACCGACCAGAATTCTTCCATTTACTAAAGAGCTTCTTTTGAGTGTGTGTCACCGTAAGTTAATTCCGGGTAGAATGGTGAGCTACCCAACCTCCCACCAATAGAAGCACTACTCTTTGATCTCTTGAGTGCTAATTTTGTCAATCATGAGGGTGACGTCCATGGATGAAAGCTTCCTTCTTGTAGTTCGATTTGCGGTTAGCACCATTCTCTCTCTCGACAACAACGGGTCCATAGAAACACTTTCATCATCAACAAGGAGCGACATCAAAATCTACAAGGAAAGTTGGAAAAGTTTAAGGTTTACAAGCAACGGAACGGGAAAAAAGAGCAAATTTCAAATTCAAGTAAAGCAACATACAATGAGCGGATTTTACATATATGTTGAAGACTTACACTACAATGAGGTAATTTTATATTCAAGTATGAAGACTTATTCATGAAAGCGAAGAAAATTAAAAGGTGAGAATTTTTGAAAGTTTATGATTTCAAGACGATACAAGTTGTGAAGAATCAAGCGGTAAAATACTTCTCCCACGGCCATGGTTTATTTTATTTTTTTATTTAATTTCTCTTGTCAAAAACATGAAAAAAAAAAAAAAACAAGAGAAATATTTGTTCTTATTTTAATGAGCCGGGGAAGGAAAATTTATAAGGAAGTTTCAAGTTACAAGGATATTTAAGGTAAAAAGAGTTACAAATTGTTAAGGATTTATGAAATTCAAGGGTTTATCATCAATAGTTGAAACCGAAGACGAAGACGATGAAGATCAAGGAGAAGACGTTTCTATTGGATGCCGTGAGAGTGGTGTTATCTTAATTAGCGATCGGATGTGAAGGTAAGTAAGTAATCTCATCCTCGATAATATGGTTGATTTCCTTTCTTAGATCGTCGAAAAATGGTTTTTCAAAATATTAAAAGATGTGGGTTTTAAAAAATTTCGGAAGATGTCCTTCCCACCATTCAAGTGTTGCAGGGATTTCTATCTTCATTCCTACCTCGCACACATGTGAGAACCATAAAAAAAGCCGTCTTTTTGAGTGCAATTATCATAAAATCCTATTTGGTGAGGCGAAGTCGAGGCGAAATGCTTATTGATCGTTTCTCAAACACGCATTCTCTCATTATGGTGTGGTTATTTCTCACTCAACAATTAAGAATGAGAATATGTTCTTTGGTATTTATAACTTCTTATTACAAGCATGCAAATTCTATGTCCTCATAACTCTTTGGATGCTTGTGACGCTTTGAACGCTTTGAAGTTGTGAGTTTTTAGTTTGATTTGCTCGAGGACTAGCAAAGTCTAAGTGTGGGGGAATTTGATAGGTGTAGAATACACCTAATTTACTATCTAGTAGTTTATGCTTTCTTTGCTATTTTTTCTTGTAAATTATGTATTTTACGCTTGTTTTGAGTTTTATAGTTACTTTGGAGTCGCACGGAGGAAAAGAAGAAGAAATCACTCAATTTGAGCAAAAGGGTAAAATTGTCATTTCACCAAGGAAGGAATACTATATGGAGCCCAGCCAAGGTTAAGGGGAGGTCAAAGAGGTGTCCCTTATCCAAAAGAAGGGAGTGAAAATTGCACTAATGGGGTGTACTATTGGTGGGTGTTTAAATCCACCCACACCCTAAACTCTGACCCAAGCCCACATATCAAGCCCACATACCCTGCTCCATACCCTAAACCCGTAGACCCATACTGTACCCGGATCCATACCCGCTCCATTTACTTAAACCTAAATCGATGAAGAGTTATTTCTCTTCAAATCATTCTTCACACGGAGTTAACACAGACAACTACCGTGGTTCGAAACCGAGAGAGTGAGTTTGATCGAGTATTGGCAAGTCATGGAACCGAAATTGGAGATGGATGATGAAACAAAGGTGAGCTCGTGGTGAAGAAATCAATTGGAGTTTGAATGTAACGAGAAAAGGGTTCGGAATCGAGAGTTGTTGATGGTGAGAAGTAGGAAGTGAATCGAGTTGCACCGAGAATCAAGAAGAACAGGAGAAGATGAAATCGTAGGGAGATGGGTTGTTGAATGTCTCGGGTGAAGAGATCGAGATCGATTGGAGATGGGTTCTCGTGGTGCTGTGTGGTTTGAATCGGATGTTGTGAGTTGAGAGAAAGAAATTGTACGGATCGAACAGAGACGAGGGGTTGGTGATGGTGTTTCGACTCATTGAAACGATAGAGGAAGAAGATGGTGGAATTGATGAATTGAAATGCTTGAATAGATTCCGAGACGAGGGGAATGGTGCTAGTGAAGTTGGGTGTTCGAAATCTTCGTGGGTGGTCAGGATGGAATGTGGTTTGAATTGTGGGTGATTTGTGAGGTGTTCTTTGATTCAATTGAAGTGAGTAAGATGGAATCAAAGCGTTGGCAAATTGGAATTGGACTACGGGGGGAATGTGATGCGGTTGAATGAGTTGGTTGAGTTGTTTTGACAGTGCAGTTGAGATAGAACTAGTGCTGTTTGAGGTTGCTGGTATCAAGAAGGAGCAAAGAATTAAATATGAGATTGTACTCGTGCAGGTTGAAGGAAATTGAGAGTAAAAACATTACGGGTGAAGTTGAGAAGCTGATGGATGCGAAGTTGATGACATCTTTGAGTGGCATTGAGGCATCATAGGTAATGGATTCGCCAAAGCTACGAGATGAAGCCAAGAGATCATATGAGAGGAATGTTGAGATGTGTGGCTACAAGCACGTAACCAGTGCATGACTGGTCGGGTTGTGAGGCGTAGTGGTCTTGTTTGTGATCGCGATTTCGCCTACAAGTGAGTCATGAATTGATGATCTCGGCAGGCGAGAAGAAGGCCAAGCTGGTGGTTAACGGGAGGTTTGGTCGTGGTGTTGAGCTCAAGGGATTTGTGGAGGTGGTGTCTTGGTTCAAGTGCAGTGTCCGGGTTCTCGCTTAAAGGGGTTTGTGAGTGATCTTTGTGTTGTAGAATTGGATCGGGAGGTGGCGGAGCAATGTGGTGCGATGATTTGATGAAGGATATTGCGGAGTCGAGCAGAGGGTGAAATGGAGGCGATGGTTGAAATGAAGTGGCAAGGCTTGCAAGACGGGTGATGGACTGAGGTGATTGCGGGTGGAATAGGCTTTTGTTGCGGTGATAATGGAAATCTTGCGGCACAGTAAAGAGTTGCGGGGCCACAAGAGCCGGTAATGAGAGATGGAGATGTTGCAGGGTTGGTTACGAGATCTTTATTCTGAGGCCATTATGGCCGGGAGTGAGGCAGTGATGCACCATCCTCGGTGCAACACAAGTTGGCCTGGCAAGTGGTCTCAGTTCGGGACCGAGCCGGATCACCGACTCGGTTTTGACTCCGAGTTGACTCTGGATTCAGCCGACTAAGGCCGAGTCGACTGACTCTCTTCTACTTTGACTATTGACTAACCGTTGACTGACGGTTGACCGGTTTGGCCAGTTAGTCTAACGGAGGACCTGGACGGAATATTCCGTTTAACAATCTCACGACAGCCCGAGAAATTTTGGTGGCAGGCGGCGACGTTTTCCTACGGGATTAGGCCATAATCCCGCTTTTCAGGCGAGCAAAAATTCCGAATTTTCTATGGACCTTTCTCATGGGTGTGAAGACTTTGGCTAGGAATTGGATGGAGAATTGGACTCAAATTTGGAAAGAGAAGGTGAAGAGTTGAGAAAAGCTTGATTTGGAAATTGAATTGCAAAAGGAAAAGGATTCTAATCCTCGAAGAATTTGGAGAATATTGAAGCCTATAAATAGAGAAGTTTTCTACAACTTCTACACACCTCTCTACACACACATCACTTGTGTTTTTGCTTGCTTTTCTAAGATTTTTCTTTTTAATTACTTGTGTGAATTTGAAAATTCTTCTTTTAATAATTATTATTTGTGTGAATTTCAAAAACATGAGTAGCTAATTTTCTTATTGATTGAGGATGAATTCCTAGTTCTTAACATGATTTGAGTTTTTGTTTTCAAATTCTATCTTGAGATTTTTCACATGATTATCGATTGTTTTTACTAATAGGAGTGATCTTAAAGACACTTATGATTGATTGATAGATTGTTTAGGTGGCCAACTAAATTGATTTGTTAATTTGATCTAAAGCTAGTGAAAGTTAGAGATAAGTAATCGTTTCTTGACTCTTTACATAAGTAGCAAACACGAGACCTTGCGGAGGGATTAGTGGAGCAATTGTGTGTAGAAACAATGACTAGAAAGTGAACCAAGCGAACCAGAAGTTTAACTACTAGTACTAAACCTAAATTCATAAATCTTAATGCATTAAGGGGAATTACATCTTGTAAGCGGACCTCAAGGTGGTTCTTTTGAATAGAATACGATAACTAAGCGGACTGTTACTCGGTGAAATTTGGGATTTTGGGGCTAGCTAAGCGGACTGCTTATCCTACGGTTGGTGATAACTGACTAATAACAAGTAGAAAAGAACATAACTCTAATCATTGTTTCGTAAGTAAGAAGGATTCCTTGATCTTCTCTCTCTTATTGTTTTCATCTTTCAACTTTCGATTTTAATTGCTTTGTTTATTTTTATTTTGCTTTTTACACCCCCTTTGTGACAACTTTTACAACTAAAGATCACTTGCTCCTCGTGGGAACGACCTTGACTTCCATTATATTATTTTTAATTGCGTGGACATTTTGAATTAATTTGATTGCACCTACGACACGCATCAGTGTTGTACAATGTAAGGAAAAGTTGGATGTTTTGAAGATAGGTTTAGTCATGCATTTAGAATAGGGGTAGATGCTTTTATTGCATTTTCCTATAAGAACAGACTTAAAGATTCAATGTATTGTCCCTCGCCCTTGTCGTGTTTGTTGGAATTCAAAACCTAAGAAGTTTGAAAAAGTGAGGCATGATTTAAAAGTGAATGGTATGCCCGAATCATATTTACTTTGGTCGAGCAGCACGGAGAGAAGTCTACACCAAGATCGAAAGTAGTTACCGTAAGTGTAGAGTAGTTGGTTCAAGAAGAAACACCAAGTGGAGCCTGTAGAGGAACACGTGGAAGAGGAAAGTAGAGATAATGGGTACATGTTAAATGATTTTTTTGATAATGCATTCGGGATTTTTGAAGGGAACCATGACATGTCAATTAACCATTTGACTCGACACCATACCGAATTCATGAAGAGCACACAATGATTCTTACAAACTTTATAAGTTAGTTTTTGTAATAATAAGGCAATCATCTGCAAAGAACATATGAGAAATTGGAGTGTTATTGATGTTTGTTTTTAGCCCTTGAATTTCTTTAGAGTTTTCTTTTGGATTCAGAAACCTCGAAAAACCTCCATACAAATAAGGAAAAGATAGGAAGACAAAGGATCTCCCGGCCTTAATCCTCTTGTTGGTTTAAATTATTCACCCGCATCACCATTTAGCAAAGTACTTCAATTAAAGTCGTTGAGATGCATTGGCATCGATCCTTACAAAAGCCCAGCTTTTCCATGACAGCTTATTAGGAAATCCCAACTTACTTTGTCGAAATCTTTTGACATGTCTATTTTCACTCATAATCCCTCTTTTTAGATTTTTTATGATTCATGGCATAAATAATCTCATGTGCCATAATTGCATTATCAGAGACTTGTCTATTAGAAGGAAAAGCCGACTGATAAAGTGAAATTAGTTTATCCAATAAGCATTTCATTCTATTGGCTAATAATTTAGAGATCACTTTGTTAGGGATGTTGCACGTACTAATTGCTCTCGATGTCAAAGGCATTTTTGGTTCTTTACACTTAGAAATTAAAAAAAAAAATTTATTTAGTTCTGATTTAACTTTTTGTTTCCCAAAAGTCCTTAATTAGAACAACTAGTTGATCTCCAACAATGGACCAATTATGTTTAAAGAAATAAACCGGAACCCATCTCGGTCCCGAGGACTTACTTGGTTTCATGTTTTTGATTATCTCCCAAATTTCCTCATGTGAAGGTAAATCCATTAAGATATTGTTATCTTCATCTCGTCACTCCTACTGATAAATGAGAGAAAATATCCTCATTCTCAGTAGTTCTCATTGCTTTAAAAATATTTTCAAAATAATTTTTAGCTCCATTACTTTTTGTCTTTTTGTTCCTTGGAATCGATAATGCATGCATAGCTCTATTTTGTTTCTCTTCTTCTTATCATTGTTTTTGAATGGAAATACTTTGTATTTCTTTCCCCTAAGTTTACTATATCATCTCTCGATAGTTGCTTATCAATTTCTTCTTCAAGATCATACATTTTTTCCAAAATTAACATTTTAGAGTTAGCAATGTAGCAAGTAATTAATTTTTGTTTATTTAATTCTTCTATTTCAATCACAGATTCTTAATTTTCTTTGTTGGTAACCTCGAAAATATTTTCCTCCAAAAAGTTAGTTGATTTCCCAAATTGTTAAGATTAAAAATCATAGACTCAGTTGGATAGAGCTTTCTTTGATCCAGCAAGAGTTTATTATATCAAGATAATATTGATCCTTCAACCAAGTATCAAAACTTAAAAGAAAAACATAGTAATTTTTCCCATTCCCACCATGTTTACCAAAAAAGGAAATAATCAGATCCTCATCGAAACTAAGACTTTAAGAGATGATTCAATTGAATTGGTTTTGCCATTCCACATTGACGAAAGCCTTATCCAATCTTTCTTGGATATTTTCGGATCCTTCTATATGGTTATTCCATGTAAAGTTAGGTCCTTGGTAACCAAAATCTTATAGATCCGATCTAACAAGAAGTCTTTTTAAAGGTTCCACTTCACTTTCAACAAAAAGAGCCCCTACTTGTTTATCCTCTTTACTTAGGATTTGGTTCCAATCCTCTATTACCATCCAAGCCATATTATGATAATTTACTTTTACGAAAATTTCTTCCAAAAATTTCGAAGAATCTAGCTTAGATGGTTTGTATGGTGATCCATAGAACCCCGTTAACAACCATTCTTTTTAGATAAATTGGTTTTAACTAGGACATTAATCATATCGGAACTAGGGTGAACTATTCAAAGTTAAAACCATCCACCCAAGCCATAGCAATTCCCCCTACTATGCCTACTGGATCCACAATGTACACATTTGGAAAGCAAGACAAAAAATTCCTTACTACTGATCTTTTCTTTTTAGTTCTGATCGAAAAACCACACCAGGTTCCCTAAATTTATCAAAAAAATAAAATGTTGTTTTGATTTCTTAGATCCACAGCCTTGGGCATTCCAATCTAGGATTTCTAAGTTTCCACGCTTAATTCAAAAAATTGCTCTCATTGTTGATGTAATTGTGTGCTCAGAAATTCAATGGAACTAAAAAGACAAGTAAAAGAAAGAGCTCTAGGAACTAAAAATACAAATTTTCACTCTGTTAATAAGTAATGTTTTTCTTAATACATGTTTGAGCCATTAAATCACCCTATTATGTCATGAAACTAAAACTGTAAGGATGCGCTGGTTCACTACTGAGTATTATGGTAAAGAGAATGGTAACGACTTTATTGTTTAACGATGTTGTGAATGGCATCAACTAGGAACAATGAAAAGTCCTCTCTTTCCGATGTTGTCGTTAATTTCTCCATGAGAAACCCGATTAAAAAATAGGACTTATTTATCATCACAAAAAGGGTTTTCCTCAAGAAACAACTGTGACAAACATGTACATATCAACTTCTCAGTTTCAACTTCCAAACATCTAAACACGTCAATCGTAAAACAACATCAAACACAAAAGATTTCTAAGTTAGAAGTTCCAGTAATACTATTAGCCTCGGCTTTCTATTCTTCAAACTTATTGTAATTCTCTGTTCTCATGTGGGATAATAAGACATATATATCAGTTCTGACTACATGCATACCACGATAAAAACTGCAGATATACTTTTCAAGTAAGAACATCATATCGTAGCTTATTCAAGGCTTGCTTGTTGTTAATACTAATATCATAGCGCTATTTAAGTATAAAAGTATACCAGAAATTTGTAAATAACCACACTAACATCGTACTTCCATTTAAATCACTTTTTCATTTATTTTTTTGAAGTTTGTAATCATGTAACTTAACCCTACGATCTAGTTCAACCTAATTACTACTCGACTCACATAAAAATTCCAATGAAATTTACCAAACTAACCAGCTCATAATTTCAATTTAAGTTTCTCCTTCATTCTTATGAAGGTTAGTAATAGTAATCGTATTAACCCTAAGTTCTCAAACAACCTAATTGCTACCGACATGTGTCATCGATATGCTCAAATTTACTCCCATCCGTTAAAAATAATTAACTTTCTCAAGCTTGAACTCTTAGAACATCATGAACTTCAACGATAATCTATACATATTCATACTTCAAACAAATAACAAATAACAATTCCCAAATACTAAATAATTTTTCCAAAAACATTAAAACATGCGATAATATCTTAAGACTGAGTAACATAAAGAAATTGAAGTTTTTAAGAAAATCCCCAAAAGTAAATGAACTTTCATCATATATAACCTAAGCGCTAAATAAACAGTAAACTTACCCAAAAGGAGGAAGAACCCTAAAAAGTTATTTTCCTTCAAGGAAGAAAGAAAGAAAGAAAAGGGGTACAATAATGGTGACATTTGAAATCGTCTAAATCTAAAACACCAAACAATTTTCGATTGATTCACTTACATGCCGATCACCTGCATCCGAATTTTGCCATGCAACGTTTTGATATGCCTATGAGTCTCTTTAAGAACTGAACCCATGTCCGTCTCGCATTACCCAATTCATGTTTAGTGGTATGAAGTTGAATACAATAATGAATTGTAGTTCGGCTTTTTACCTTCCCGTAGGGAAAAAAGTTGATGAGAGTGTTTCTCTTCTCTTTCTTCCTTTGCTTCGGTGAAATGTCATGCAACATTCACGTACAAGAAGCCTAAAAGTGGTTAGTGTTGGAATTTCAACATCTTAACTATCACTTATTAGACCTAAACATGATAGAAAAAACCATATTCCGACATGACGACGTTCTTCATTGTATTTCTTCTTTGTGCATAACTACTCCTTGCAAAATATCTTCCATCTAAATCCTTTGGAAAATGGCTAGAAAAAGAATCAACTTTTTCCGTAATTGATTCTAATATAAGGTCTCGCACATTTTGTTGAAATTCATCACTGCTCCGGTATTAATATTTTGGAGGAGACCTACTATTCGATTCACCCGTATATGAAGAACAACCATTATGCAACAAGAAAAGATTTATTTTTTTAGAAATGCCTCGAATTTGATATGAGTTTTTCCAATATGTTTATAGCAATAAAAACTAAATTGTGATTACAAGTAAGAAACTCAAGAAAAAAACATAGAAAAACAAAGTATTATTCAAATATAAATACAAGATATATGTAGTATTTTCCTTTTGACATGTAAAAGTATCACAAGAATCACATGTATTTTATATATTTAAATTTTAAAAATTAACACATGAATCACATATAATAAACAAAAAAAAATTAAGGAAACCTATATTATGTAAGATGTTTCTTATGTTACCAGTACAAGATGTTTATTATTGTTAGTAATACGATTAACCTAAGACCAAAACATTCTCGAAATGATGAGGGTACCAAGTACACCACAATATTTTCTATATGAACCTACATGTACACACACCTTGTACACAAAGATTGTCAAAATATAGCAACCGCAAGATGTCCACTTGGTATATAGTATAAGTTCTGACTCGAACTAAGTGTTTGATCCCATGAGTTAACCATTATCATCTACTTGTGATTATTTGATAAAGCAACCCTAAAGGTTAGATTTGAAATCTTCTAAATCAATAAGTCACAAAATCATAAGAGATAGGCAGTATGAAACCGAAACTTAAAGTTAATAATAACAAATTTTGATCTTATAATCGAAAGCAAAGCAAAGAGATATTAAATAGAAACAAGCAATGCAATCGTGAATCATAACTATCAAGAGAATGGCATAAATATTTAACATAAAAACTTATCATTCACATTTATTAAAAGTTTGAATAAAGTTTACACAAATATCAAGTGAATCAACAAATGATTAGTCTATTTATATGAAAGACATAGAACAAGAAACAACTCTTATTAATATTTTGATGCATCTCATTTTCATGCTTTCAGCGACATGATGAGTGTAAGTTAACATTTCCAAACTTGAGTTTGTAGATTTCTTCAAGTAGATAACCTTGTCGCTTGCAGGAGCTTCTGCAATTGAGAAGTTTTCATGGAATGACTCACGAGAGCATGCAACTCTGCTTCGCCTTGAATACGTACTCGTCATCATCTCAAAAGGTGGTTCTTTCTTTAGTATTATTTGGTTTTCCTTCATATTGACCCATTGCTTTTATCATCGAGAATCGCGCAGCTTTATTCAAGAAGTCGATCGAGCACCTTTGAAAGAGAAGCCATCGAATTTTGGTCCATAGTTAGATTTGAATACACCATAGACAAGCATACTTTTATATATCTCCGAGGCATTTTGGTGATATAATACAACCAATAAAATATTTTTCCAAAAATGAGAAAATTCCCATAAAGATTTTTCTTAACTAGATTCATTCTCATACTTCACACTCGAAGTGCCTAATCTTGCTTCCTCACACTTATAATCGACACATTTAGTGAGGATGCAACCCTAATACCATTTAAAGGGGTATTAGTTTGAGGGTTTATCTCATAATGGGTTCCAAAACACATACAATATTCTAAATCTTGTGGAGCATGCTCTATAAGAACTCTCATATTACCTCGATATATAGAAAATCTTGGTCCTTTGTGTTAAAGCATTGCTTGGTCGAACTCACAAGCATTGATACCTAAAGACTATTGTCAAATTTATTTGATCAAAACTATATCTTGACTTCTAGTCTACATTAGTCGCTCTTGGATTAGGATAGAAGTGTGCAGCTGAGTATCGTGACGTCATTACGTCTCTACCGCTTGAAGGCGAAGATGAACGAAGCTTTTGGAGAAAGTCATCAACAAAAGGTAAGTGAAGACTAAACCACCTATTACTCAAATTTTCACCTTTTAATCTTTGAGACTATGTTGCATGACTAAATTAGACTATCTAAGCATAACGTGAAATTTCGAGTCAAGTTTTTCTTGATTATTGTTCTCGTAATATTTTAACTAAACTTAAGAAAATTTGTTCATACTTGATGGATTTGGTTATTAACAGCTTATTGTTTATGATCTAAATCACGATTCAAGATTATCATTTGAAAATAGCCTGGAATGGTGATATGTGTCGTTGATGTTATTCGAGAATGTTTCAAATCGATTTACAGAGTAATATAAAACTATTGTAAATATGGATATAAGACAATGATGTATACCATCTTACATACCGACACAACTGATGTAGGTCCTGAGCCATAGTATATGTACTCATGACACGTATCGGCGTAGCTATAATTCAATAACGACTTTTCGTACGCATACCCAAGTATGCAAACCGAAATTATTTTGTGCACTCATGAACTCGTGAAGGTACGCATACCCGTATCCAAACCGAAAAAGGTATGTGAACTCGTTACTCGAGTTTGGTGCGCATACCCAGTATGCAAACATAAAAAGTCTATCGACTCCGAACCGGAATGGTACCCATACCTAGTATGCAAACCGAAAAGATCTATAACTCCCAACTTATTTTTGTCTTAAGGGTATACAAACTCTGTGACATGTACCATGAAAAAACAACTCACGTAACATGATGAAAGTGCACATACTTACCTTGCCAAACATTTTCGGATGCACCGAATAATTTCTCGTAAATGATCTAGCATTTGAACAATTCTCTATTAAACCACATCTAATAACAGTTGATCACATTAACCTACGGTTGTGACTCAATAAAGTCTTAGTGTGTTATATGTGTTAGAACACTGCTCGGTCGAACTCACAAGCATTGC
Organism: Papaver armeniacum; assembly: GCA_023531295.1. NCBI lineage: Eukaryota > Viridiplantae > Streptophyta > Magnoliopsida > Ranunculales > Papaveraceae > Papaver > Papaver armeniacum. Next base: position 365,427 of record JAJJWW010016139.1, read on the forward strand.
TATCTCAATCTTGTTTGTCAATGTTAGTGATCAAAACTATAAGTCTTGATTTCTAGTCTACTTATAGTGATGTCTCTGACTAGGATAGATTGTGTAGTTGAGCATTAATCTTCACGGAGTTCATCAATTGAAATGAAGAACTACTAAGGAGAGCTTGTGGAACTTCATGAACAAAAGGTATGTGGAGACTAAAACTCATCTATCACTTGGAAAGTCTATTTCTACTCTATCTCCTATATTGAAACAAAAGTCGTATTACTATATAGTATTCGATTATGCACATTTGAGATTTCGAGATGAAGTTTAACCTCGCTTACATATTTCTCGAAATATGTGTTGGTAAGCTTCGCTTCAACCAAGTTCATCTTATATTCTTGACGAAAGTCAAAAGATGATCATGTGAAAATCGCTGAGTAACATCTTACATGGTTTGTGTGATACAATCATTTGGTATAGACTTGGAATGTTTCGTAATGATTATTTCAATAACTTGGAAATTGCTTTGATGCTAATAGTTTGTGAAAACATCTATTGTCATCCTCTAAGAATGTTTCAATGATTAAAATAGAGTTTAGAACACTCAACCATCACTCGGATTATGAACATAGTACGCATTCTTGCATATATGTGATCCATGGCCGGAACTATAGTATGCATACCCGTATGCCTCGTTAGTTGTGAAATTCTGAGTACCTAAGTACACATACCCTCAACATCCATTTACTCAAGAGCCTAACCTTGGTAAGAAACACGATAAGTACAAAAAGTTAGCAGTAAGAGAAGATATATCCAACATGTGAGTAATGGTGAGACAACACTTTCGTCATCATCGAACTGCATCATTTAAAGAAGACTTTTGGATGGTCCGGGAATAGTGTTACTCACCTCTTGTGATTACTTCGTAAAATGGTTTCGTAAGGAAACACTTTCCCGCAAAATACCCCGTAATGAAACAAGATGTTGCAAGATCTTGGAATGAAGGATGAAAATATACATGTTTGTGTTAACCATTGTGTGTTGTTCCGTAAAGAACATGAGAATGTGGTAGAGTGTCCGACTTGTGGAGCATCAAGGTACAAAGTCAAACAGGGGAAAGATGGAATATTAAAGGTAACAAAAGAGCCCGAGAAAGTATTGAGACATTTTCCACTACCACAAAGACTTGAGAAATTTTATACCATACATTGGATCTCCGAAGATATGACGTGGCATGATCGAGCAAAAGTTTCTTATGACTACATGCGCCACCCAATAGACTCCTTGCAGTAGTAGAACATGAAGACAAGGTTTCCGATTTCGCAAGTGAAGCGCGAAATGTGTGGCTTGGAATCTCGACATATGGTTTTAATCCTCGTGGCATCCAATCTATCAAGTTACGCTTGTTGGCTAGTTATATCAGCTTCCTTACAATTTGCCACCATCGCTATGTATGAAGGCAGAAGTTTCGTGATCTTATCGCTACTAATACCAGGACCAAAGGCGCCGGTCAAGACATTTGTGTTTTTCTTCAAGTATTGATATAGGACCTAATGTAACTTTTGGAGGGTGTTGATGCTTTCTATATACGTTCAATGAGACATTCAAGTTGAAAGCAATTCTTATGTGGGGTATTCATGATTTACCAGCTTATGGAAATATTTTCTGGGTGTGTAGTTCATGGTTTCAAAGTGTGTCCTGGTTGTGCAGATGAGACGAAAAGTAATTAGTTACCACACTCCCGCAAGATTGTGTACAGAAATTTCCGAAGATTTCTGAAGACGGATCATCCTTTCAGGTCAGTTACATGATGAAAAGTTCTTTAATTCTCTTGATTATGTTTAAGTAGAGTTGATTGTGGTCAACATCTATAGTTGGTAGTGTCTGAATTGAAATTTTGTGAAGGATTCATCTCTAATACTAGTGTGAAAAGTAAACTGTACTCATACTGCTTTCTTCACTTACTTGTAATAAAATTCATATATGAAGTATAGATGCATGCCGATCAGCTGGATCCTTTAATGTGAGTCAAGAATCGAATCAATGATAGTGTTGACATCTAGCACTAGATATTTTTGACAAGAAACCGAGTTAAAACAACATGTTGACTGGCTCTATATGGTTTTATTCAGCTTTTAATTTTCAATTCAATTCAAGGTTTCATTTTTTGTCAAGCTTGGTTTGGTCATTTATGATCAATTCAGCTTAATTTTCAAAATTTTGACCGGTCAATTAAAAAGGAATTGCATTGGTACCGAGAATTTTAGTGTCCTCGCTTTCAGTCGTGCAAGTATATGCGACTCAAAACAAAGGAGAAGGGACTTGCACTCAGCTGATTAACCTGACAAGAAGTAATGGCGAAAACCAGCCATGTTCATTATGTTCTCGGTAAGCTTACCAAAGACTAGAAGAAGAGAAAGAGAGATTTTTATCAAGTTGATCCCGATGATATTGATTCACCAACTAAAGCGTTTTACAAGAGGTCGAGGTCACTGGATATTCCAACATGGGTTTATAATGAATATCATCATTGTATCGACGTAATGCACGCTGAGAAGAATGTTACCGAACATCTTGTAGATGCTTTTTTGACATAAATAAGAAATAGAAAGACAAAGTGTGTGCTAGAAAGACATGAAGGCTCGAATATTCAGAGTGGTCAATGGATCACCAAGATCCCGAAACCGGCAAAGAAATCGCACTGACGCCTCCTTATATTTTGAGCAAGAAAGAGAGAAATGACTTTTGAAGATATTGAAAGACATGAAGTTTCCGACCGCATTCTCGCTTCTTGGAAACAATGTCACTCTTCAACCTCCCGGTCTCGCATTCCTCGAAGTCGCATGACTTTCATATGATTATGGAATATCTGCTGCCGGTGCTGCTCCAACATGCTTTCCCGCGCTACCTGCACCTTCTGGAGAGCTCTTCAACAAACCGCTTTATTTTAGAATATTGTGCTCGAAAGTTTTGATCAAAGTAAACTCCAACAAGCCAAATTCATGGTTGTCGGGCATTATGTATCTCGGAAAGTTTTTTCCGCCTTCGTTTTGCTATCGTATCCATTTGGTGGTGCATTTTGTCGACGTAAACTCTAGCTTGCGGATCGGTTAGACTCGATGGATGTATCCATTTGAGAGATAATTGCTTTCAAATATTTTGATAACATGTAGTTCCATACTTCGACTTGTTTGTGGTATATAAACTTAAGAATTATGTTGTTACGCAGGCAATGAAAATTTATAAGAACATTCCAAGCAACAAGCGCTACTCGAAGGTTCGATCAAAGAAAATCATCTTACATATGAAGGTGTGGTTTATGCAATGGAGCACGCCGCAAACTCCAAGGATGGCAATCACAAAGCCACACTGGAAGCTTTCTTGGATGCCGATTCTGAATACAACAATGAAGGCCCCGAGGGTTTTGGAGATAAGTCACGACTTATCCGATGTATAATTCATACGTATAGTTAGGACATGTGCTATTTCGTCGTGAAGTAGAAGGTCTTGCAGATTACTATGCGTAAGTACCTTTTATATTTGATTCAAATTTCTTAAAATGTGATTGTACCATGAGTACCAAATGAGTGAGATCTTTTTAGTCCGGAAAGAATGTAGTAATGTACAAGAATTTGGGTGGTCATTTAGACTTGTTTTAGTCCCAACTCCCAAGTTCCTTTGATAACTGTAACACTCCTTTTACATGTTACCGCTTTTGGCAATGAATACCGTGATGAGTTGTTGGTTGATACGAATGGGAACACGACCAACGAAATAAAATGACGGACAAACTTCGTACAATGGTTGTATAATAAGGTAACTATATTGAGACTTAGTTGATTTCCTATTTTGCTCATCGCTTTATATATTTTCATTGTAACTCAACAAGTCTTCTAATGTTCTAGTTGGTGAAAGAGCGCAAAATGAACTCCAAATTATGGCGTTACGTAAAGGGCCCGTTGGAGAAAAGGAATATAACAAGTACTATGGTCAATGGTTATACCTTCTCATCCAAGTCAAATGAGTCAAGTCGCATCTCACAAGATAGTGGCGTTTGTATGGAAGCAACTACCGTATATAGGCAAGTGGTAAAGATAAAAACCTCGTTGATGGTGTGACCAAGTGGTATGGTGTGGTTAAACAGATATTAGAGCTTGACTACACAGAGTTTAAAGAAGTGGTGTTTTACTGCGATTGGGTGAAGGTCAAGAACAAGAGTCGCGGTGTAAAATGTGTCCTTATTCCAACTTGGTGTTGGTTAATTTGAATAATTTCGTAAGTTCGATGGTGACTTTGATGAACCTTCCATATACTCGATTTTGAGGCTTCTCAAGTGTTTTATTTGACGATTTGAAGGACATTGAATGGTCTCGTCGTAATTAAATCTCCAAGGAAGATCACTAGACTAGCAGATGACTTATCGAAGCCCGAATTCGAGAATTCCACGATATTTCAAGATGAACCCCATTTGAAATCTTTGCTAGTAACACGCAGTGAGTTAAATGTTGACCGTGTCATAATTGTATTTTTGTTATTGGGTCGAATGTAGGTTTGGTTTTTTAATAGGCGATCATAACCATTTTGTGTTTATTGTGATTTTCAGCATACGATGATATATATTGATATGTTTTCTTCTCTTTCTTTAATATTGCTCTCATCGTGATTTTACTAATACTTCATATTTCTATTTGCAAGACAACATGTCCAAATTCTACTAGAGATACTAAGCACAAAAAATATGTCCATCTCTTCTTCATGTAAACCAAGAGGTGCATCAAACTTGACCAAGGTTTGAAGCTCTGTGGGAGTAAGTGCCACCACATTGTCTACTAGAGCAGGAGAGATCATAAGAATTCATATTCTTATTAACTTCATTGATTGGAGGATCGTGCCTAATAATTTCAAAGATGATGTTTGGCAAGCTTTATTGGTATTTCTTTTATTTCTCGAATTGTTGACATTTGTATTTCTACTACTATTGATGTTATTTTACTTAGTGTTTAACAACATAAACCTGTATCTCGTGGGGAATTTGAATTTCCGTCGACCCAAATCTTTGTCGCCCGTTATAGAACGAGGATTTCCGCTCATTAGTACCGAGACATAAAAATGACTTGAGGGATATGGTCAAGTGAGTACGTAAGAAAAGATCAAAGAAGAGGCGTGCATTATCTAAGGATGGGTCTCGTTGTACCGGATGAAGATAATGAAGTATCGGAACCACGAGAACTCACCCGTAACTTTTGGAAGCTTAGAGAGATAAAGTTCCACCTGGGATTAATCGACATGTTTGGCATGAGTTTGTTGACCATGAGAAGAAACCTGAGATGATCGCAAGGAATGTTGCAAATTCAAAACACTGAAAAGAAGCCACCGTCTGCCATACACTTAGGCGATGCTCATACAGCAACAAAAAATATAAACTGGTAACTTTATTCAATCTATAAGTAATTGTCAGTATAACGATAAAGGTTTTGGGATAATATGATAAACCATTTTTGCAGGATGATTCAGGCATTCTACAAATATCACAAAACACTACAAACAAGTGGTTGTTGGGATACTAGCGGCGTGATGGGAGTGTGCATCCTAGTGCGATCGATGTACATGTAAGTATTATCTATTTCTTACTCTTATGTAATGTGCATAACTACACTTATTTCACCGTCGCTATCTCTTATTTGTTGATGCTAACCACCAAGTTTCACTTATGAAATTACGTAAGAAAGTAATGTAAGCTAAAGCGAAGCTGCTAAGAAGCAGGAATAAGTGGTGCCAAAGGCACCGTGATTTCGGAGGAACTCGAAGATGTGTTTGGATCAAACAGAAAGATGGTATTCATGGCTACTCATCCAAGATTTCAAGAAGTATGCTCGGTGGCAACGGTTATGTGATTCCGCTTTTCAAACAAGACAATCCAAAATGAGGAGAAAATGAACACGATGAAAACCGAAGTTACTAGTTTGGGTTCCGAATGGAGCGTGTTGAAGGCGCAATAGGTCGTTGTACTGCGAAAGTCGATTTAAGTGTTCTCATCTTACTTGTTGTGTATCAAGAATAAGTTTCATACACATTGAATGATGTGTGCTAATTTTAACCTCGTTCTTGTTCACAGGCAACATTACGCTTACTAAGAGCTAATGGGTCTCGCAACCGGAAGTACCACCAACACTCCTGTAACAGCCACTCCTAGCCCAGAGAAAGGGTCCACTAGTTATCCCGCTGGTGGAAGTCATAATGTTTAGGATAACGAGGAAACTACACCAAAACAAACTGATTTGAGACTGGATATACACGTTGTAATGAATTTAAGCAACCCTTATATCTCGTTGGTAATACTACGAGCAAATTTTTGTGCAACGCCAAAATCCATTGCACAAATTAATTAAAACAACTCTTATTAACGCTGCTTAATATGGTGTGCAACGCTTTATTTTATAATTAGAGCAACGTATACATTAATTTATGCAACGTAAAACTTAATTTGCGCAACGTGAATATCCGTTCCAAAATATATAATAAGAATCAAAAAATTACAAAATTCCAAAATCTATATATTCTCGCATAAAATATTCCTATTAAAAACAATTTATTACAAAACCGCACAACTAACCGATCCTCACATCGGCCTTACAACTTACATCAAAATTGATGAATGTTCATCTCAAGACAAGAACATAAGAAAATGAGTATAAAGCTACTACAAGTGTGAGCCTATGAAATGATGTTGGTTTGTTCATATGGTTATCTATCATTTTCATGAAGATCTTGTTGCTTAAAACTTCCAATGCCTTAAGTAATCAACTTTATATATATGAGATAAACTAACTAGAAGGAAAAATACCGAAGCTAACAACAAGCAACAAGACACAACTTCATGGCAAATTACCTCGTTGTCGATCATCTTTAAGAATTTTAGCTAGTGGTGCAACTTCCCACTCCATCACTAATAGTTAGTGTAGCTTTTCCAGACCTCCTCTCGATACGCTTGTGATAGTAAAAGTAGTAGTTGATCCAGCTTGAACCTCCGCAGAGATCACCTTTAGTTCCCGATATAGAGTGTGCTCCAATGCCTTTCCTTACTCTAGTGGATGCAAAATTCCTACCAACAAGTAAGTCTTGTTATGTCCATGTATACCGCATGTGCCACACTTATTCTGTCTCCTAGGTTGTGTTTCATCTTCTCTCCTCTAAGTTCCCGGACTGCCAAGCTTTCATCTAATAATAGTTGGGTTTATAACATGTAATGGCCGAAATTAGACAAAAGACGATGTGATTAGTTTCAGCTCGAAGACAAAGTAATCAACACAGACTCTCACAACCCTCTCCGGGATGAATAATCATATCGCACTTCTTAAAATATTTTGTTTACTGGCTTGTTGTTTGGTCTCTCCCGTGCACAATAATAGCCGCGACATATTTTCCTAGAGAGTAGGTTCACCGGATAAATACTATTCTCGTGAAAGCATATCCACTGAGCAGTGTTCACTCGGATAAATACTAATGAATAACAATCCAATATGGAATTGAATCTTGAGAAATAGAGTACCGAATAGTTATCAAGTAATGAGATCAATCTTACCCGATCGTATTATGGAACCACTGGAACCATGCTTCCAAGCGAACAAAAGCGCTATCTAAGAAGGAAGTGATCTCATTGCTCTCACTGGTAGTAAATTGGTTTCTACTCGTCCCATTAACTAGATCTCGAAAGGCATCATTTGTATTTTACAATGATAGCATGCAAAATTCAAATTAGTAAAATTAGAAATACAAGAAAACTTACCCTTTAGAGCTAGAAAATAATTTGGTGGATTTCCATTTGTTGGGTGTTGCGCAACATATTCCTCTCGAATTTTATCGCAAATATTCGTAACATGATTTTAGAGTGCGAGATGTCACCGATAGTGAACCTTTGGTACATAACATCAAAATCATACATGGTTTAGTTTAACAATAGTTGCAATACCTTAGAGCTTCAAGCACTCCAAGACTATCTCACGAGGAATCCAAATGCCAACGCTTGTCATATCTAGCCAATGTCCAATAATATCCAGTAAATTTTTATGTCCCAATGGTCTGTCTCACCAAGTATAGAAAAGACCCAAGAACATACAACAAAATTAGTCACTCAAGCAATAAAATCCCGAATGTGGAGGAAATACAAATTATTCTCTTTATCCGGATGGTTAAAATGGTCTTGGTGGTAGCAAGCTACTAACCAGATTAGCAGCTTGATGAGAGCCTTCATCCCATAAGAATCCCCTTGGAAAGGTGGTTCTTCCCGGGACAAAGCAATGTACATCTCCACTGGCCAATATGGAACCAAGTCCTTCCCATGCTTATCCTGCAAGATAATGTGGAAATCTTTGACTATTTTTGTTTCCATTCAATTTTCCTAGGAAAAACAGCTTGAAGTTTAACAACTTACTCTCATATCCCGAGTAAGAGAAATTTTTGATTGGCCGTAGAAGTAGCCAATACCACCAATTAGATTCCCAAGAGCCACCCTACCTAACCACCGCTCTGTAACTAACCCGAAATCCCAATAAAATTTATGGAAGTTTGAATCATATGTAAATACACTAACGCATTACGTTAAAGAAAAACTCATTAGAAACATAGAATGTTGTTAGTGGATACCTTGTCCGTAAGATTGAAGAGACTTGTTAAATTTTTCATCAAACTCTTTCGTTTATCAATCAGCTGTATTACTCAGTTGCAATTCATGAAACATATTGAAACGAAATTAGAACGGGAAATGTACTACTTGCTCAATATATAGAAGATATAGGTTAGGTTTGGAAAACATCCTTGAGTATCCATACAAGGTCGGATGATGGAAAAGCTTATAAAAGAAAATTTGAAAGTACAATCCTAACGGACGATGCAATAATAACTCGTGATATTCTTCACACGTTCTCGCATCTCTTGAACTTCTTAAACCAAGTCCCGCATACAAAGGCAATATCTCGCTCCGACAGAAATTTAGCAGAAATCAGTAAACCAAAATTGAAGAGCCATAGAAATCAATATTGCACAGTTATGCTCACAGTAAAGATGGAACATTGGGGAGAAAATACATAATATTTACAAGGAATTGCATACCCGAAACACTAAAACATTAGGAAAGTTATCGATGTGTCCAGTTGCAAGTAGACCCACCCTCGTTGAATGACTGAACAAATGTCATCAGCAACACTCACAGAGAAGGTTAATTAAGATACAACCGCAAGTGGCACAATACAAATTATGTACTCATTACTCAATTAAAAATATTACATACATGGGATCCAACAAAGATTCTGACAAGTTCAACCAATTTGTGAAGATGAGGTGTTCTAAAGCCGAATAATGGATTTCCAAGTCGTCCCGCAAAATTTGTAGAAAGTTTGTACTCAAGGTCCCTATTTGTTTTAGCCAAATTCGTCACTAGCATCACCACAACAAATAAGACAACACAAAGATTCAAGATCCATAATTTTGGGTGCAGAAACTGAGTGTTAACTCTAAGTCGTTGATCAACTTCTTCATCATCACCATCAACCGATTGGTTATCAGCTCTTAAACCACTACTACTACTAGCATATACATTTTCCGAGATGAAATTTGCAATAATTACATGTGAAAACACTAGGAATTGTTGTGTTTATAGATAGTTGGGGAGGAGAGCCATTGACGGGAGAAGTCAGATGGATGTATTTAAAAATTAGTTTTGGGTTATTTTAGTGGAAAGATTCTGGATTGTGGGTTCAGCTTTGTTTGGTAAAATTCATAGGCTTCTTCCGAATTTCACCAAACAAACAGACTCCATAATCTAATCAAGAAGAAGGGGGTTGTCAGCTAAACATAATCACATTTATAACCAATAAATTGAATGTATCAATAATGATAAACTCAACTTATGGTTCTTTGGTAAGAAATTCAAGATCTTCGAATATGCTTAAATCTACCGAAACAAGGTGTTGAAAAGATCAATTTATATAAACAATAGGACATGTTGCAAAGGAAAACTCGACAACAAGTAATTGGAAATGTGGACTAGTTACAAAGATCAAATATACCTGATTTGAGCTTTAAGCCTTAGTTGCACTAAAGAATTTAAGCTTCATTTTGTCATGTGACCAAGCATCGTGAATACATAACCAATTAGCCATTAATCTTCGCAAGTAAATGTACATACATAACCATTTAGCCTTGGGATTTGCACAAGTTGATACTAATTAAGAGAAAGACATTGTTTAGCAAAGACTAATATAAGTTGACTACACATTCTAAGAGTGGTAAAGATAGACATACCCCGAATCTCCCTTCTAAGAGTACAGCATCCATAACTAGCAAGCATTACTTCGGATTGGTCCACATCAAGTTAGCACACTATGTGAAGAAGAAGGGGACACAAAGTTACCCGAGAGCACTATTCATCATAAAAATTAGTCCCCCAAGAATAAATTGGACCAATAATAATTATTAATAAAAAATTCCTACATTAATATAAAGAAACATAGAATAGTAATAACATGGTTTATTTTGTAGTTAGTTTACATCACCTGGATTATGGATATTTCTGGTGGGATGATTGTTTTCAATGGCGAAATAATTATCATGAGGATGATGTAAATCAGTGTGTCTCCAACCACCACCACCACCAACATTACCACCACCTCTAGTACCACCAAAATTTAAACCAACACTAATAGTTCTCACAATGAAGCAACCCAACAAAAAATAAAAAAATGAAACACTCTAAAACCGCAAATCTGCAGTGATGTACTCAAGTAAATGCACCTTGAAACTATAAGGTACAACAACAAAATTCCGAGGTACAACTAGCAAAAAAAATCAAGATTTTCTGATTTTCAAATAATCAATAAGGGATCAACAAGAGAAACTAAAACAAACCGTATTAACTCAACACAAAACCCAAAAATCGATATCTAAGCTACTAAATTCTACTTCATGTGGATTAATCTTCATTCTCAAAACACCAAGATAAACCACCGCTTACTTATAAATTCCACAATAAAACATTTACAATCAATAGAACCAGATTTGCAACATACAAGAACCAAAATCAAAACTCAAATTCTAAGAAATCGAGAGAATGATTTTCTAGGGTTTATAAAGGAAAAATCACATACCTAGGGTTTGAAACGAAAATTGGGTTCCTTAAGTCCGATTTCGTAAAGATGGGTTTTGATTTGTTAGATGAGTTAAAAGAGATAGGTATCTCACAAATCAAATTCTGTTAAAACCCACATCCGAAAAATAAAAAATTGAATAGCTTAAACTCAATCTTACGAAAACCCATCTCACAAATCGATTGAGTTTAAGAGATCTCACAAATTAGGTTAGATTTCGTAAAGACGGTTTTTGATTTTCGGAGATCCAGCTTCGATTTCGAGAGATCTCGATGTTTTTGCAAAAAGAAAAGAAGAAAACGGAAGGAAGAGGATATCTTTATGGAGAGATACTCTTTTAAAAAATAAACGATAAAAGAAAATAGATAGGAAAATAGAAAATGTATTGTGATATATACATAAAAGCCCTTAAGAATTTAAATAAATTACGAGCGTGTCCCATTTTCTTTTTTCTATTCCCGCACGTGCTGCACACCTGCTTTCATTTTTCCCCTCATTGGACCTCCGCACAAGTGACCGTTTTCTCTCTATTCTCTCATAAGTTCCGATTTGTTTTCATATTTACATTTTTAGCCTCACTTAATTCCAATGATATTTTGGACAGTGTTGTAAAATCTAGGGAAAATTCGGATTTTCAAAAATTGCAGCCTTCATTTATTGTTCATGAATAGTGCCTAAGGGGTGTTCCCTTTATAATAGTAATAGACAAGAACGCACCGCACGTGGTCGTGCACGTGCTATCACATATCGAATCAACATTAGCCGTGGATTTTGTTCTTATCGAAATTCTTTTATTTCTAAACCTAAACCCACCGTTGGAAGTCTTCTTTCTTGTCCACCCGTTAAACGCTCCAACTTCTCCACCACCTTCTTCCTCTCTTTTTTCTTTTCATCCATCCCTCTGCTTTGGCAGTGATCTTTCTTTCTTCTTTATTCCATATAATCGTTTCATCTTCATCATATCTTTGTCTTTTTTTTATTTTGTTTTATCAGCCAACCATTATTTGAAGAATCTATGAATTTACATTCTGATCGATTGTTCATAGACTTAATTAGTTGAAATGTTTAAAGATCTGATTTGATAACGATCTGATTTGATAACAAAGGTAATACCAATACTAATTAGAATAACAAATTACATTTATCTAATGTTCAAGATTCAGCAGGGAAAATTAGTATTTTAAGGTACTCAAATTACATTGATACCCCTGTACATTTTTCTAATGTCTTTTAATAATAAATAAAGCAAGGGTAAAACTGAAAATAATTTTTGCAGCCTTCACTTGCTACAAGAAGGGGTGTTCCTTTATATAATAGAATAGATATTAGATTTAGTGCAACGTATTTGTTATATGTGCAACTGAAAAGGTTTGCAACGTAAATACCCGCTGCACATACAAAAATAAAATGTTGCAAAATCCAGGATATGGTGTAGTATAAATTGGATCTCGTGTGGTTAGATCCGGGCAAGTTGAGCTACTAAACAATAAAGGTCAAGTTGTTGCACTAGGGACTATAAAGGAATGTTCAGAGGTTGAATACGTATATTGTGTAAATGTGATGCCGAATGAGAGGAAGGTCTATGTCGAGGAAGTGTATGACAAAACCGCAATTATTTGGGATCCCCTCAAGGAGACTCGGTTATCACTTCTTAAAACAACTAGCACTACCTCGCTTTGTGAGATGGGGCGAGAATAGGCTGCAACCTCGCAGCTAGTGCATCTTTTAAGATCTAAGCAGAATATGACATCCTACAAACTACTTTTTGGGGGTATTTTGACCGAAGGAAGATTGATCGATACAATGGCGAATCCTACCGACTTCTCTTTTTGGTTTTTTGACTTACGAAGATTGCTTAAGATTATGGCGAATCCTACGGACTTCTTTTTTTTGGTGTTTTTTGTCTAGGAAGATTAGACATGACTATGCATCCGTCTAACTGCCTTTAGTAGTTGTTTGTAGTTTCTCAGTGCCTAATGGATTTTATATATGTGTATATATATATTTTGTATCTTGTTGTTTATGATGGTCAACCCCTTTTAACTACGCCAATGCAATGCGTTGCCGGTCCCAAGCCCTGATAAAGGAAGAGGGAAAAGGTTGGTGTATATATTCATGTTATTTTCTTTCCTTTTTCAAGTTGCAGCTTAACTCCATGCTAACCAACCATTATGAAGTCGTTGGACAAGTACTTAATTAAATGGGATGTCGCGAACTGAAGATCGAACAACTTGTGGTGATCTCCTGTGTTTGTCACTCCTTGTTTTAATTTAAATTTCAACTTTTTTCCTTAAGCCGTAGTTTAGACTTAATCTAATGGTTAGAAGTCGCTTCTACCCATGTGCGGGTATTTGTTCTACAAACTAAGAATGCAAGGAAAGCAAGTGAAGATAATCTATCGACTTATTCGATACCTATAGGTAGTTGTCTTCTGATCTCAAGACATGAAAACATTTGAGTACCCAAGTTTTTATTTTTGTCGAATTTGGAGTCATTCAGGGCGCTGTTTCATTGCTTTATAATGTATCTTTATTTTTGTACCCAGTTCTTCTTATCTTGTTCGCATATCAGTTCTGGAGTAATTCAGTATCTCTAACTGCTTGTCTTACAAAAAAGTATCTCTAACCGCTTGCTTCATACATAGTTCGCGACATTCACTTTCCTCGTGCATAAAATGCAACGACTTTATTCTTGGTTAGATGGGATGCACCATTTTATTGGTAAGTTAACAACTTGGCAAATCACTCATTTCTCACTTCACAGTTAACTAGTTGTCATGGTTCTCTAACTGATATTTCATATTTGTATTTTTGTTGTTGTTGTTGTGTATGGACGAGCCCCGGAGGAGTGCTCTGGATTTGAGGGACCTTGGACCACCATCCCCTCAGCTTCGATAATGCATACTTCGCTCCTCTTAGTTTGCACTTGTACTCTTTGTCGTCAACTCAACCAAGAATATAACATAATCAAGAGTTGAATTTATTCTAAGTTAAATGCATACTTTATGTGAGATGCAATCAAGTTAGTTTCCATCTCTATGTAAACTAACCTTGGACCACCAACCCCTCATCTTCGATAATGCATACTTTATGTGAGATGCACATAGTTAGTTTCCATCTCTATGTAAAAATCTATCCGCTTTTCTAGTCTTGTATTAATTTTTTTCTTTCACTCGTATTTACCGAGATGGTTATTTTCTCAGTTTAGGGTCATCAAGTTCAAGAGAATATTGGAAGCTTTTGCATGCGCATTCGAACCGATGTTGATTTTGTGGTGGTTAGTTTTCTAGATACTTACATTAGTTTCTTTGTGAAGAAGTGCTAAGAACATCATCATTACCACCATCTTACTATTGTAATCTTTATCTTTTTTTCCTTAAAAGTATGGGTTGCCTCGTGATGGAATCCTAGCCATGAGATGTTGGACAATATAATTTAGTTTATTAGAGAAATGGTCAAACACCCAAGAATGGTAATCGCTATTTATTCTTGGAAATGTTTTATTATCATGCTAAGTCAAATCTAAATGAATGTTTTATAGGTAAAAAGCACTTGTCACCTTGGATCTGCTGAAATTTTCAAGTGTCCTGCTTCATATCATCACGTAAAGGCAAAAGGTAATTTTCTTTGAACTGAAACTCTTTTTAATATCAGTTCGATAGTAAACGTTGTCGTTAGTCGTATAAAGAAGACCTAAGTTAATTCCTTACTCGCTTGTAGGAAAAATTTTTGCTCTCATAAGTATAGCATTCTACTAGGAAATTTTATTCGATCACATCCACTCTAGAAGTATGTATAGCAAATTCTACACCAATTTCTTTCACTTGTTATTTCCCAAAAATTGACCATATACATACTTCACATATGTGGTAGTTTCTTTGAGTTCTAGAATTGATTCTAATTGCCTTGTACTCGCAAGATTGATTTAATGTTCTTCCACTCGCGGTAATGTTTGGAATGCTAAAGACTTCTGTAATGCAACAATGTAAGGTTAGGGTTTTCATAGTTTGAAATTCGTAACTTACGCTTACAAAATTTGGAATTTTGTATGGGTTTATGGTTCATCTTTCTATACTCGCTGATGTATGAATCATTCTTAACGGATTGTGATGATCAATAATCATTCT
Organism: Papaver armeniacum; assembly: GCA_023531295.1. NCBI lineage: Eukaryota > Viridiplantae > Streptophyta > Magnoliopsida > Ranunculales > Papaveraceae > Papaver > Papaver armeniacum. The sequence continues at coordinate 380,670 of JAJJWW010016139.1, forward strand.
TGATCGATTTAATGATATTGAGGTTCCTAAATTGGGTCTTCGTTCTTCTAGAATGGTATTTGCATGCGGTGCATAATCAATTTATATACGTGCATGTAAATCTACTTGAATTACAGCCTGTGGTAATTTTTTTGGCCTCGAAATAAATTTGCAACTGATATAAACGTAGGTAAAACATCCGCTGCACAAATCACTCCGAAATGAGCAACGGATATAATCGTAACCAAATAAATAAACAAGCTAAAAGAAAACCGAATGGGACCCACAAAACCTTTTTTCCGTAAATAATAATTGTTGCACAAATTAAGATATACGTTGTACAAATTAGAAAAAACCGTTGCACCAAAGATTTGCGCTAACGTTTGTAAACGCTTGCTCAAATTAATTTGTGCAACGGATAACATGTGTTGACAACAATGCGCAACGCCGCTTTTGCCAACAATATAACCGCTGCACAAATTATGCTAACGTTTATAAACGCCACAAAATGGCTATTTTGGTGTAGTGTTTACTTTTTTATTTCCGCAATTATAATTGTTTTTATTATAATTAGAAGTAAATACACAAACGTTAATTCCTATTTACTTGATATCAATCCTATTGTGTTTGGTTAAGTCTCAACCTATTATCAAGTAAACATACTTCGTTGTTGTATTGTCTCGATCTCATATCCATAGACGATCATACTGAAGTGTGAACCGATTAGTTGTATTATCTCGATTCAGTTCATATACAATCACTTTCAGAGAAAGAACTTATAAGTGGAAAAGTTTTAGATTGAGGTATATTTGGGTACCTCGTCCGCTCAATTGGTATCGAGAGCAGTAAACACGGAAAGATCTAACAACTGTGTTTGATGCGATCCAACCTATAAGACATGAGTCAAAGTAGAGTTAAGCAAGAGCGAAAACTAAAGAAAGAGTCGATAACGTATCACAAAACATTGGAAGTTTTGATTTTAAGAAATGTGTAAAAGGGGATTCTTCATCAAGTTCTACTTGCTCTTTCGAGAATAAGTCCAAGGTTCTCTAGAGGAGATTAAGTTAAGCCCCGTATTCGCAATCAATGATTCAGATTCTAAAAATCTTTTTGATGACGAGAATTTTTTGAGTTCTATTCTTGAGATTTCGATGAAAGATCAAGTGTAAAAACTTCCGAACTAAAGGAATTGAGCAAACAATTTCTTACTTGTTCTAATGAACTTCTTTCAAGACTTGAAAGAAAACGAGATTTAACTTTAAAGTATGAAAATCTCGATGAAAATCATAACTTGCCGAAAGAAGAATTCTCACAATAAGTACAGTAGTCTTAATGACAAAGTATGTGCTAGTCTTTCTCAAGCCAGAAAGATCGTAATGCAACTCTTTGAAAAAGTACGCTTGTTGGAAGAGAAACTTGTTGAATCGATGCAAGGATTAACTCTCAACAAAAGAACTTTGAAGAGAAAGAAGGAGAATATCTCTCTCGAGAAATTCGCCTTGAGGATGATCTAGCTAGTGCTCTTGATAAATTCAAGACATTAGAAGAAGAAAATTTGGACGTTAAAAAGTTCAATGTTAGCTCAAACAAGTTAACCTAAATGTTAGAAGAAAATAGAAATCATCGTGATACACGAGGATTGGGCTATAAGGGAATAGATGCTTCAAGTATTATCAAAGAGGTAAAATTTGTTAAAGCAACAAATTCTTCTAAATCAGGGCTTCCACCGAGGTAAAAGATGCTCGTATTCCTTGTAAAGAAGTAAAACCAACCAAGCTTAAGAATCATGTTCAACCATACTCTTCAAGAACGACAATCAAAGAGAGCACTTCGCTAATGTCAAGAAAGCAACAAAGTTGAACAAAGGTAAGAAGAATAAGAGGAGGAAGAAAAATCATCGATCTCCAATGCAAGAGGATCCACAAAAAGGTAGCATTGAAACTCACACTTCGTATGTTACTAAGCATTGTATTTATTGTGGTAATAAAGGGCATGTGGAATGGGGATGCAATATTCGTAAGTTAAAAGACACACTTTCTTTGTATCAAACGAATTGGCTAAGATTGCTCTCCAAAGGAACTCGGATCGGTATTATCCTAAGTTTAGGAAAAAGAATTATTATAATGATAGTTCAAATTTTGCATATCACTCGACAAGGTCGTTTCATAAAAACCCAATTATTGAAAAGAGAGATGACTTTTTAAATGCAAAAACAAGATCTCGATGTTCCAAATCGGAGAAAGGGTGTTTCGCAAAATATTCAAAAGGACAATGATCCTAATGGTATGAAGGAGAAAGTTGTTCCCGCGAAACCCAACTCTAAATGGGTCCTGAAGTCCTCCATAGCCAAGAAGGGACCAAAATTTAGTCACAAGAATGACTCTCGCTGTTAATTGTTGGTGACAATAATTACAAGAGTTTTCTTGAAGGACTAAAGAGAGACATCATGTCCGAATTCTCTTGTACTATTTACGTTGTGGATTATGACACTTTTCATCACAAGTCAAAAAGGAAAACAAGAGATGGAACAAGAGAAAACAAATCGTGCAAGAGGTCAAGAATGATGATTCTGCTCTTAGCCACTCGTGACGAACAAGACAAGGCTCAACTCAACACAATCTAGTTATGTTAGAATGTGCCTGCTCACCTTTGTGCTCAATCTTTGAAAAGGTGAGGAGGCACATGAAAACTAAGCACATGATCTCTGCTATTATATCACTAATTAACATCTTTAGGGAGATTTCTTGTCTTCTATTCTCATACCCTCTCTATCTATATTTGAACTTTTGATAGAAACAAGAATTTTAAATTTATGATGTTGATATCTTCTGATCATATATGTGTAGCTCTTTTTTTTACGGTTAAAACGAGCCAAAAATCATTAAATTCGGACATCGTATGCAAAAGTTATGTCAAAAACAGTTTAGTATTGTGATCCTTCACTAGCAACACATGGGTACCGATCCTAGTGAGAGGTGCAACACATGGGTACTGATCCTAGTGAGAGGTGCAATACGAATATAAACTGCTTTTGCCTATAACTTCTTCTGTCCGAACTCTGAATGACCTCACTCTTTTTGCGTTGGTTTCGCAATTAAATTACCTACAAGATTGAGGACATCGCAATACTTGATTTCATGTTGAATATTTATGGTGTATTGTAAATTGATTTATGAGATGTATGTTTTCGGTTTTCTTATATAACCTTAATATTAGATCTCATATGTCGTGAACCCTTATGGTTTGGGTGACTTTTTAGTTTAGCAGGATTAAGTTCTAGCCCATGTTGGTAGGCTTTATCAAAGGATCATGAGGGGTTCTGATTGAAACAATATGTGAAAAGACACAATATGTTGAATCGGTTTTGGTTTAGCATAAAAGCATATGTGTTCTGTGGTTTTCAACTTTTGCTTGCAATAGTTAAAACCGGTTTTCAACCTTTCTCTCGGTAAAGGTTGGTTGTTGTTATTCTTTTGTTTTGCATAAGGATGACAACTCGCTTGTAAGGTAAAATTACTCCTACCCCAAACACATAAATTTGTATGATGATTT
>JAJJWW010016140.1:0-10873 GCA_023531295.1 Papaver armeniacum
TGTTAAGCAAGTCATTAGGAGAAAATTAAGAGTGATTTAATTTCTTTAAGCTCTACCTTCTACATTTCTTTGTAAACCTTTCAAAATAATTAATAAAAACATTATTATTCATCTTCAAATGGATTGATTAAGCAAATTCGAGTGAGGGTGTAGTGTAAGTTTCACTGCAACTACATGAGTCGATATTTGTTGGTATTATCAACCTCTTTGGATTTGGTACTAGTTATTACTACACAGCAGGGATTATTTTTGCTACGCGTCTTTTGGATTAGAAGATAGGAGTTGTCGACAAAGGGAGTTAGAAATATTCGGCATTTTTTGGTTTATCTTTGGTGATTCGTGCATTTGGAGAAGGCATAATCTTAAATGGATTAAATGTCTTCATATTTGAGGAAGTTTATAACTATCAAAAGAAGCGTCAACGAGAGGAGGCAAAGTGATAGGTGTAGAATACAAGTATTTAATATCTAGTATTTATGCTTTCTTTGCGAGGTTTTCTTGTAAATTATGTATCTTATGTGTGCTTTTGAGTTTTATTAGGTGCAATGGAGTCATTTGGAGCAAAAGACCAATTGGAATTCGTTCAAATACAAGATTTCTACTTTTCATTGTGTAGAGGACGAGAAAGTGAAATGTGATGCCGAAAGAATGGAGTCATTCGAGTTCGTATGAAGAAGTTATGAGCAAAATAAGAACTTGGAAGACAAAGGGCAAAATAGTCATTTCATGGGCGAACATTATCTGGAGCCCAGTCATGGATAAGGGTTGATATAGTGTGCCTTATCACCTACTAGTGGATGCATTTATCGTGGGGGTGTAACCATCAACCCAAAGCTACACAAACTGGATCGAAGAGCTATCTTTATTTCCCCAAATCATTTTCATTCTTCCCGAGGAAACCAACGGCTTGACTGCTGCTATTAAATTTGTCGAGAGATTTAGAGATGAAAGTGGAAGTGAAATCGATAGAGAAAGAAGATTAAACTCAGCGGTAGATGAAGTTGAGGAAGATGAAGAAGAATTGATAGAATTACGATAGCGATGGGTGTTTGAATCACGGGGATGAAGAAGAGTCGCCACAGATCGAGTCTGTGATTTCATGGATCGATGAAGAGAATGGATTGGGAGTTCGATTGATGGGTTTTGGTTGAATGGGGTTGGTGTATCGAGCAAAAGGTTAATTCAGTGGAAGAAGATTAAAGGGTTTTGAGGTTGATTTGTGGTTCTAACTGAGACTTGCAGAGATGGTTCAATGGATTTTAAGGGTTTGATTGAACTGAAATTGGTGGCGTTGTCGATTTGAGAAATCAGATGCAAGTGTTGATGATTTGTGGTTGTGTTGATTGTCGAGTGAGGTGGAGTCGCGATTGTTGTTTAGATTGAACTCAGGGCGATGAAATGGAGATGGTATGCAGCCAGGAACGGAATTGGATCTCAGATTGGTTCGACTGAGTAATTAGGATGCGTGGCTGCTGGTGGTTCTGTCAGTGAGGCGGCAATTTGGTACAGTTGAAGTGGTGATTTGCAATGATGGGCAATGCCGCTGATGGAAGTCATGAATAGATGCAGGGGGAAGTTGATTATGGTTATTGAGTTGGATGGTGCTAGAACTGGCAGGGGTTAGTTGGTATTGAAGCTCAATTCCGAGCTGAGCGCGGAACTGGTGGGAGTATGCTGCAAAGATGGATTCGACAGATTAACTGAGTTGGATGAACTGCAGATGAAGCTGCAAGATTGAACTAAGAGTTGTGGAGAATGACGGGGAGCCGGCATATATTGTTGTCTTCTTTGCTTTATTACATGGCATTGCAGGTGTTGTGCGATGTGGAGTTCAAATGAAAGGTTGCAGGTCAAGATGGTGAATAACGATGGAGGTCGCATAAATGCATAGCTGCAGGCACTGGTGGTACATATTTGGGTTCTTGCGAGAGATGGTGGCGTGTCGCGAGAATAAAATGGATCATTGAAGTTCGGTGTTGGAAGATGGAGGTGAGATGAGGCATTTGGGTGGTGGTGAAATATAAGCGGGTGAAACTATGGCACGAGAGGTAATGATGGTGTTGTTGTGTATTACAAGCACATGTTGCGGTGGTGGTTGAGTGCGGGCGGGTTGCGGAGGTATGGGTGCGGCTCCCGGTTGTGTGGCAACTGATGCTTTGAGCATGGATTAATTGGTGAGCAAGGCAATGAGAAAAGTCGTATGGCAATGGTGGTTGAACTATGGCATTGAAGTTAATGTGGTTGTGGTGAAATGGTATAGTTCAGCGGGAAGAGCGATGTTGCGGGGGGTTAGAGCTGTAGGTGGTGAGGCTGAAGTGCGGGGTTGCGAGATGGGGTTTCTTTGCGGAAGGAGTTAGCGGTGGTGCTGCGCCATTATGGCTGGGATGAAATGAGCTGATGCACCATCTTGGTGCAACACGAGATGGCAGCAAGATGGATATGACGACACGACTCGGTGGTGTGACCCTGACCTGACCCTGACTCAGTGCCTTGACCCGATCCGACCCGAGATGACTCGATCCTGACCCGTTGACCCGGTGGCCGGTTTGACTTGGCCGGTCACCTGAGATGCTATTTCCGGCGACTTTTCCGGCGGGATTCCGGCCATAATCCCAGTTTTCCGGCGAGCGTTTTTGGGACATAATTTCTACACGGGTTTCTCTCCATGGTGGGCCGGGTGAATTTCCAACTAATGGACTTTGAAGACAAAACCTAGTTTTGGAAGGAGTGGAGCTATATAAAAGAAGACTTTTATTATCTATGGGATATCTATCTACGACGTTTTATTATTCTTTTCTCTACTTTTTTCTAGGGTTTTTACCATGAAGTCTTTTCTCTTTCTTCTTGTGATGAACTCCTTGAATATGAGTACCTAAGTTTATTATTGGTTATGGAATAGTTGGATTTCACATAATATGATTCTTTGATTCAATATATTAGTTTTGTCTCATAATTATCGTTTGCAATTCTCACGGAAATATTGTTTTATGATTGATTGATTGTTTTGTCAAGTTGCAAATTGGTAGAACTTCTAATCACATCTATTGCTAGTTTAGGGTTTATTATACGAAAAAGTGATATTCCTTGAATACAAGTAGCATAATATGATTATGGTTTGTAGTGATATATTCTTATGATCATGTGAATCGTAACCTTTGTTAAATTGAATTAGTGCGCTTTCCGTTCAATTGCTTTGATTGGCCTGATTTCATAGAACTTAACGCATCTAGGGAATTAAACTTGATTAGTGCTTTTACACGTTAGGTTGTTCCTTTAGGTAGAATTCATATCCGCATCTTTTAATGTGTTTGTTGATGACATGAGGAGATTTGCGGGATATTCTTTGATCAAGGTATTCTAGGGTCTTTGATAAAAGTTGAGATTAAATATCAATTCTAGTTATTGTGAAAAGCATGTTAGTGAATGAAAACGAAATCCTTAACCAATATCTCTTCTATCTTATTTGTTTACTTTTGTTTATTTGCTTTTTGTTTATTTTTATTTACACAATCGAGAAATTCTTTCGGGTGTTTTTATATAGGAAACCATAACAATTTGACAACCTAGACCTCTCTGTGGGATCGATCCTTTCTTGCCCTTGCTATATTTATATTTTGAGTAGTAAGAAAGTGTAATTATATTTGTGTCGCTTACGACAGCGATCACAAAAAGTTATTATCGTACCTTGCCAGAGAAGAAAGGAAAGAAATAAACCAAATATATTCGACTTATTTTGGGTCCCTGTGGCGTATAAAAAGAGAGGTGAAATCGGAAGAGAATCGAGACCTAGGGGTAGTTCTGAGCATCAGATCGTTGTAGAGACGATTACTGCGTGACGATGAGAAGAAGAAGGAGAAGTTGCAGACGACACCAGAAAAGTGTCGTTCTGGAGAACATGAAGAACAAACATGTAGGAATTGTCGCTGTTGAACAATGTCTGCGATAGTTCCTTTGTAACAATTAGGTTTAAATCTGCAACACTCTGATTGTAACAGTGACGTATGTATCACTACTACAGCATTACAAATCTCTGTCTTATACAACTTCTTCAATAAAAACACCTTTTTAAGCTATGATATATTATTTTGAGTGTGTTTTCACCATGAAGAGCTAAACCCCAACACTGGGACAAGGGAGGGAGCTGAATTTCGTCTATGTGGTAATTTAATTAATTCCTTATTTACTTTTTTGCACGGATTTTAATTGAATTAAGATTTCTATTAATTATTTGTGACTTTGTTTGATGGAGCATGCTTAGTCCAAGAGATTCTTGATGTACCATGCTTATAATCTACAAGTAATATTTTACGGAATCTACTTTGGCAAAGAATAGAGTTAATATTTGTTTTATTATGAGCTATAATTGCCTAGGATTAATTTTTGAACCACTTGAATATGGAAACTTGATGAAATCCACGAGTCCCAGTAAAATTCTTCATCTCGACAATTTTTGTATATATTTTATTATTTTTATTTATTAAGTTTTAAATCGAATTTCAACAAGTCCAAGTGAACGACATCCTATTTACTATCTAAAATATACCAATTTTTGGCGCCATAAGCCTTGAGACTTTTATTTAGGTTTTAGGTTTTAGATTTATTTTATTTTTTATTTATTTTTTTGGGTTTTTGTTCTCTTTTACGCCTTTGGTATTTTTTATTCTTTTTCAGATTTGGAGCGAAGCTAAAAAGGAAAGAAAAACTGCTATAAAAGGAAAGTATCATCAAATAAGGAAAGAAAGAGGAGTCCAAAAGGAAAAGAAGATTATATTTTATATTTTTATTTTTTAGAAAATTGTATTAGAGTTTGTTGTATTTTCTGTAATTTTTTTCCTTTTTTATTTTTTGGACTTTTTGGACTTTATTGTTTGGGAATTTTGGGCTTCATCATTATTTTTAAAACCCTAAGGAAGGGTTAGTTTAAATAAAAGCTGCAGGAAGGGCTGACGATTCTGATCTGTCTCGGCCCCTTAAGTTAAATACACCGACATAGGAGTCGGTAGCTTTGAGTCGACTTCAACGGTTCATCGCCCCGTCAGTACGGGAGGTAAGACTGTATCCACCCACGAATCCCCGTCGGTGGTTTTTCTTTTTGTGTTAAAAGCACGTGCACACATCATATTGCATCGTTAGACACCAATTTTTAGGAAAACACGTGGTTTAGTGCGGTGAACCCTCACAGGAGTTATCATCCGAAACACCACAAGCCTTAGCCTTGTACCTTTGACCAGTCTTTGATCAGAGGGTATATTTTAAAGGTAACTTTGAGCCTACCAAATTTTAGTCGACTTTACATTTGGACTACACAAAAGTATGTCGAACTTGTATTACAATAGCCAATACAATGATTATCCACCGAGCAACATGGAAATTATTCTTATTATGACCATAGTGTGAATAGTGGTTGGGAACGCCAACTTTTTCAAGGTTATGGTTCATACGAGGGTGATACCAATTACTATTCACACCCACCTCAGCCATATGAGAAAAGAATCCTTCTATTTTTCTAGAAAGAGTCTCTCAAGAGTCATACCTTATTTATGAAGGAAACCTTTGATATTCCAGGCGAGTCCCTAAAGCATTCAAAGATGTCTCTATAAGAGTCTCTTAAGTGATTTGCGAGAGTACAAATAGGATTGTGGAAAAATTGGCTCAAGATAGTCTTAATTTTAAATACGGTGTTTCCAATAGTACCCTTGAAAATGAGGATAGTTATTCACATAATCAAGATGACGAGGTTAGAATTGGTAACACTACATGTTTAGATGAGGTTCAACCATTTTCATGTTATTATAATGATGATTATGATGAGGATAGTGTTGATGAAGAATTTGGAATATATAAGCATAGTGATCAAGAATTTGTTACTCAACTCGAGATTTATAATGATCATGTTATTTCTAGTTCAAATACAAATAATTTTAATGATTATTCACATATTCAAAAGGACGATGATTTGACTAGAGATACCCCCGTTTTAGACGATGTAGTATTTCTTTTTGATTACGAAGCCAATGATGGTTTAAAAGAAACGAGTATATTTTGATTCTAACGATTTAGAAACAATAGACTTAGACAAAGAAAATGAACTCGTAGAAATGAGTGAGGATGAACCTGACTTAGAAGAATCAATTGACCATTATCTGATGACCTTGTAATTAGGGAAGTTGTGACTAGTCTTTCCAGATATACTGAAAACTCTAAGTTTGGGGGTGATTATCATTCTCCATGTACTTTAACTCTTATAAGGTCCCTCACTTGGGACTTGACATATGTGCCTCAATCATTTTTAAAAGATTATCTTCATACACGTTTTCATGAACCTAGTGATGTCCATAAAGAAGTTCAGTTGTTAGAAACCCACCCTCACGGTTTGTGTGGTTTATCCGGGTTATGATACCGATTGATTTTGTTTTCCCACCAAAAACTTTTCTTCCAATTGTGGGAATGTATGAGTTTCAAATGTGTGTCATTTATTAAGTTTTAAGACTAAGCCTAATTACTTTAGGAAATTAGAATCGACGCATTTTCTTAAGAATGATCACCACTTTCATTGTGGTCAACCGTGTAAGTCAAAAAATGTTTGACTTTAAGGATCCTCAATTATTCGGGTTATTATTATGTGCTTCTAAATTTTTAGTTGAGTTTTTCCACATTCTATAACTTGATTATTCGGATCTTAGCTTTGAGGAAATCCAACCCATGAAAATATTTTATTTAGACCCTTTCATAGAACTCAACCCGAACGCAACTAGATGTAGTTGTCTTAAACGAAATTAGAAAAAGGGCGTGCTTTATTTGTTCATTTTTGTGGCATGTTTGATTTCTTTTATTTGTGGTAGCTATATTTGATTTTGATGACCCAAAGTTGTTAGGCTATTACTTTATGATTCTATGAGGTGACTAATCATCTATTAGTTTGGTGAAGAATATAAACTTAACACTACTTCTGAGGTAACCCATGCTCATGCAACAGGTAATATCCTTCCTTAACTCTTTTGCTTTAAGCGTGAGTTTCTCCTTGTTTATCTTGTTAATTTTATCTTTAGAACATTGAGGACAATGTTACATTTAAGTTTGGGGGTATGGAAGAAACTTTTTAGTTGCAATAAACAAACTCCAAAGCCTAGAAATTTATGCCAATTAAGGATAGCACTAACCTATCTAAGTGGATGGAAGCATCTTGGTTGTAGGAGTTGAGGAACCCATAAAAGCATCTTGGATGGAAACATCTTGGTTGTAGAGTCTATTCATAAAATCACGAGCTCGGGTGTTAGAAATAACATGGTAGTTTCACATATCTCGTTGAGTCCTTTTCACCTTATGTTTTTATTTTATTTTAAAATGTTTATCTAGGTGATTTGGTGGGGGACACATGAGTTGTTACCACATTTTGGGTGATCGGTTGTCAACCAACACAAAAATAATTCACTTTCCTACTCTATAATATATGAATGAAGTATATGGTAAAGAAGAGTTCGTATCTCAGAGAGGCGGTGTAGTTATTTTAAGTAATCAATTTCTTAAAGTAACCAATTGGGGGGATTTCTTATTTCTATTTAAACAATAAAAAACAAATTAAAAACAAAGTAAATTGTAGAAAGTAATCAATGGAGAGAGATATTGGTCAAGGAATTCATCTTCAATCTTAGACATGTGCTTGCATATATGAATAGAATTACGATTTAATCTCTTGTGTTATCAAAAAGCCTAGAGAATCAAGAAAGCAAGATAATCTATTAATTTCTCAAGTTCATCAACACACACATTAGGGCTGCGTATGTGAATTCTTCCTAAAGAATAACCTAACGCTTTGCGCTAATCAAGTTCAATTCCTAGGAGCATTAAGTTTCAGAAATAGGCTAATCAATGCAATTGTCATGCGTTGCGCAAAACAATTCGGACAATGGTCAAACTCTACATATGATTACGAGAGTGTATCACTACAAACCGTAAACATATCATGCTACTTGTATTCAAGGTTATCGCTTGATGAAAAACCCTAAAATAGCTATGGACTAAGATGCAAGTCCAATTAATTGGCCCACTTAACTAATCAAACACCATAATCCTATCACAATACTTCAATCATGTGATCATAAAAATATGAGAGAATTGAACGATAAACAGAGAGAAAACTAATACATAAAGCACACACAAGTTTTAGAAATCGGACTACATCCTTAACCAATAATAAAGAATTTAGCTACTCATAGCTATGGAGTTCATCATCATCAATATTCAATAATAAAACAAAGAGGAAGAAGAACAAAACCAAACCCTAGAAGCGTAAACAAAACGGCTCTCCACAATTCCAAGAATAAGATATGCGATAGATGATAGAAGACCTTCCCTTTTATAACTTTCTCCAACTTCTAAAATTAGGTCTAGTCTTCAAAGTCCATTAGGTGAGAATCCACCAAGCCCATAAGAGTGAGAAACCCGTGTAGAAAATACGCCCCAAAAACGGTCGCCGGAAGACTGGGATTGCGGCCGAAATCGGCAGGGAAAGTCGCGAAATCGGCTCCGTGACCAAGCAAAGTCCCGCCGGTCACCGGTCAACGAGAGTCGAAGAAGTGCTGGGTCAACGGGTCAACTCACTGAATCAAACCGGGTCAATCACTGACCCAGTCAGGTGAGTCAGGGTCTAAGTCAGGCTGGTTGAGCTGATTCTTGGCTCATGCCATTGCACTGGCCTAAGTCTGCTGCACCAAGATGGTGTATCACCAAGTTCGACCAAGATGGCTAAGCATCTTTCAACTCGCTCTGCAATCTGAGCTTCATAATAAAATCTAGCCAACATACACCAGTTGCAACTGAATCTGAGCTTTCAACTTGAATCCCAAACTCTATTTCATGAACTCCAAACACCAACAATTCTGATATACAAAAACCTTCTCATCTAGGCACTACTTGCTCTCACAGTAACAATACCAGCAATACCAACCAGCCCATCTGCCATAACATCAGTTCCATTTCACTACCACTGCCAGAATTGCTCAGCCATTTGAACCATGCCAGAGTCACACTTGAGCTTCACTTCCTCAAATTGAATTCCACCAAATACCCCTTCTTGAACCACACAGCATCACCTGCAACTTTATCACCTTTCACTTGCATTTCGGTTACCCAAGCAACACTGCAGAGTTCAGCACACGCCGCCATTTTCACCATCTCTGCCTTGTAATCACTTCCACCTGCAACATTAGCTCATAGCATTTGCACCATCATCTCCCTGGCAAGCTTCATGATTGCCCTTCTTGCGGCATAACCGACCGCGGCACCGTCAGTCATCTCTGCCACCGGTCTGGGCATCCATAGATGCTAACTCGCCACTGCTTTCAGACCATCAACAAATCCAGGCCAGTTCAGCACCTGGCTCCATATGCTTCATTAACGACACAGCCTCGGCTAAACCAGTTGACCAAACTCACTTCCATAGCCGGCAACTCCACCTTTGCTCAGTTCACGGGGCACAAGCATCATCTCCTTTTTGTTCTTTGCCATTCAGCCGGCCCGCTCTGCATTCAGCTCCAGGCCATTTCCTGGCACTGGCTGCCCTGCAGCTCCATATCGGTGCCACAACCCATTCTTTGAACCCGCGACTCTGTAACTCCATGTGCAGTACACTGAGCCACCATTAAACTCCAAATCACGAGAACCACTTCATAACCCTCATTACCTGAGACTTTGCCATGCCATCTCTCAGGACTTGTTCGCACCACCTCCAACAGCCCTCAGGACCAACAACGCTGAAACCACTCCATAGCGTACATCCACGCATCTCTGGCGCCTTGGACCCAACTTCTACAGCTTCATGATTCCACAGTGAGACCCATCTCAAACCTCAGCACACCAGCTGCTCCTCCTTCTTCTCGATCTGAATAGCAATTCCTTCATCTCGATCTGCTCAATAATTCAACATCACAACTACTCAAGTACTTTTCTCATTCTCTCCTTCGACTCCTTCTTTAGCAACAATTCCTGTCAAATAAGTTCCTAAATCCTTTTCCATCCCTCCTATTCTCTCTTCTTCTCAACTCAACACGGCCGACTCCTTTCCTCCATTTCTCACTCGAATCACCATCGCCAAACCAACAAACCTTGTTAGACCATATGTGGCAAACTAATCGCCTTTCGATCTCGGAATGCTTCCACTTCACTTGACAATCCATCGGTTTCATCTTAATCTCATCTCCTCTGATACTCTCTTGAAACTCCTCTTCATGAGATCGGGGAACAACATTGCTTCAAACGAACTTCCCATTCTCAGCTCACCCCTCTCTCGATTTAGTATGCCTTGTGATTTGTTCTCCGGCAACATCCACTTCTTCTCCCACTCTTGTAATTCTCGAATTTCCTCCGGCCGGTAGCCATAGTTCTTACTCTCAATTTCAGGTGAAGACAATGATTGAAAGAAATCGAACCCCTGATTTCGATCTAGGGTGGAACAAAGTGGCTAATCCCACTCGAGCATGATAGATAAGGGGTTGGACATGACTCTAGGCACCCATTGTTCCGTTAAAGGGCTGACTAGCTCAAACATGGCCCGTCGGTTTCATGTATCCGACAAGCTCATCCATAGGTTTCACTGTAACTTTCTCTGCACGCAATGGGATTGACTTCAAGCTTTCGCCGTTAGCTCCATATTTCCGTTCTTGCTCGCCGCCTTTCGGCCTCGCCCACATATAGGCTGCTTTGTGAGATGACAATTTTAAGCCCTTTGGCCCAATTTGGATAATTTCTTCTTCTTTTCCTCCGTGCGCTCATTGCACCTATAAAACTCCAAAAAGCACCGCGTAAAGTACATAATTCACAAGAAAAATAGCAAAGAAAGCATAAACTCTATATAGTAAATACGGTGTATTCTACA